>CM061533.1:197527129-198127129 GCA_030545055.2 Neoaliturus tenellus
TTTTTGTTTTTCTTTGCTTTAAATTGATTGATCTGCACAAAAATTGATGTTGTTTTTATTTTAATTCTTCTCTTCCAATAACATAGCCTACTGGACGGATTGTATTGAATGGTTAAATAAAAATTATTGACTTATGGACCACAGAATGTCATGGGTAGAACATGTAAAATACGTCAACAATAGGCTTAGAAAGTTAATCTACTTTTTTCGCCAAATTAGTTATATACTGACACTTAAAGAGATAAAAACCATTTATTTTGCTTATGCTAAGCATTTTTACATGGGGAGGAGGTTATAATCAGTCCACTATTAGTAACACAAAAAGGAATTTTTAAGGCAGCGGCCGGAAGGTGTCGGTGGCACTCGACCGAGGCATTGTTCGACGAAGTTTAAGTTTTGGATGCCAGACAGATTTATTTAAGGACACTCGAATGCTTTATTTATAAACACCAAGATGATATTGTTTAGTCAATATTACACAGTTATCAAACTAGGACTAAAAAATCTGAATTAAATTTCCAAAACTAAACAAAACACTTTCAAAGACGAAATCATACTACATTGCACATATATTGAATATACTAAGTAATTTTAAAAATTGGAACTGTAACCTGCAGTTTATGAGAGTAAAATAAACTTTGTCTTCAAGAGAGAGAGAGAGAGAGAGAGAGAGAGAGAGAGAGAGAGAGAGAGAGAGAGAGAGAGAGGAGAGAGAGAGAGAGAGAGAGAGAGAGAGAGAGAGAGAGAGAGAGAGAGAGAGAGAGAGAGAGAGAGAGAGAGAGAGAGAGAGAGAGAGAGAGAGAGAGAGAGAGAGAGAAAGAGAGAGAGAGAGAGAGAGAGAGAGAGAGAGAGAGAGAGAGAGAGAGAGAGAGAGAGAGAGAGAGAGAGAGAGAGAGAGAGAGAGAGAGAGAGAGAGAGAGAGAGAGAGAGAGAGAGAGAGAGAGAGAGAGAGAGAGAGAGAGAGAGAGAGAGAGAGAGAGAGAGGAGAGAGAGAGAGAGAGAGAGAGAGAGAGAGAGAGAGAGAGAGAGAGAGAGAGAGAGAGAGAGAGACAGACAGACAGAGAGAGAGAGCGAGAGAAATTAATTGTAGAGAGAATGCTTTTGAACGTATGATTCTGTCCGTCTGTTTGGTGGGAGGGGAGAGGGGGGCCAAAAGTTAGTCCATTGTATGGAGGGAGGGGGTCAGTCACTCCGTCTATCATAAAGCTATGTGTGGTTAGTAAATTCTAATATTTCCTTATAATTCTTCTCATAACTACAATAGATAAACTCTTTCAAATTCAACGCAAATAAATGCATTTGAGAGTTTTATTGACTTGGAAAATCATTTAGGTTCTGACATGAAAATGAAAAACATTATAGAAACGTGTGACGTACACCTTACATAAATACATAAATATTACATTACATTTAAATTGACACAAAACAGGATAAACTATATAAACAGAACAAGATATTAAAAATACTACAATTAGATGTCTTAGGACATATTTTAAAGTTATATCTTAAACCTTTTGTTTCATGATCTACAACATGTTAAAACATTCAAGTACTTACGCGGCAGTTTAACGATTTTATTAGTTAGTAATTTTCATAAATCATTTAATTTGGGGCAGAACTAACTGGGCTTGAATTTCATTTCCATCAAACATAACTGAATAAATTTAATTCAGCATCACCTGCTTACCAGCTTACCTCTAAAAATTTTTATTCCAAGGAATATTGGGATCGACCGCAGTGAAGTGGGTTGTCTTCCTTCTATACAGAAGTCTGGCCACCAACAACTCATTATTACAATAGAAACGGTGGGCATTGGAATCTTCTTATCAGCCGGCAAGTTGAAACTCGGGCGCTGCAACTTGTCGATCCAACTGCCATCGCGCAATTGCAATTTCACTTTCTAACTCAATCAGCTGACTAAGCATTTACATTTCGAATGCACTGTGAGGCTCTTGTGATTATTTAGAATAATAGACGGTTTTTTATTGTTATAGCCATCGGTGAATATTAAAATTACATTAACTGTAATTTTTAGAATAATAGACTTTTTTATTTTGATTATATTGTTATAGCCATCGGTGAATATTAAAATTACATTAACTGTAGTTTTTGGACATTTGAAATATTTATTTCTAATAATATGCAGATTGTAGGATTTCCATAGAGCCTGAAAGGGCGGGTCGGCAATTGCAACACTTTTCCTACATAATTTTGGTATCTCAACATTTCGTAGGCTAGCTCTTCAACTACGATAATTCAATGATGTGATTAGTCTCATTAGGGATTAGGCTGGTCAGGCAGGAAATTATGCTGCAAGATATATAGCTGAATTGAAATGTAACTGTTTTTGATTGATTTGATTTGATTGATTGATTATATTTACCAGATTGAGAAATCAATGCCAGAATCTGTCTAGAACATGTTATAATAATTACCTTATATATATTCCAGACAATATAAAAACCAACCGTAAGACCTTCTGTAAGTTTATAATAAACACAAGAAGACAAGACATTTCCCCAATTTCATTGAACTATGGTGATCACTCTGCTTGGGACCCTTCCTACATGTGTAAATTATTTGCAAAATATTTCTCATCTGTTTTCTCTCCACCATCAGCAGCTAACTCACTGTAGAGCTCACTGTATGGCTTTGATACTCCGTTCTGCTTAAATGCAATCTCATTCCCAATTACCGAAGTTTAATAGTCTTGATATCTCCAAAGATTGTGGCCCTAACTTTATTCCTTCGAGTGTACTAAAGTTTTGCAGAACTTTGCTGTGCCAACCTCCCCAAGTGCTCTTTAATAAGTCCCTGAGTGAGGGTGTGTTTCCAGATGTGCTAAAGATGGATACCAAGTGCGAGATACATAAATCTGAGGCCAGAGAGAACACTGCTAACTATCGCCCAAATGTGATCCAATCTGTTGTTGCCAAGGTTTTTAAAAAGGTATATGTAATGAAGCTTACCGAAATTTTTCACAACATCATTTCTTCCAAACAGCACGGATTCTCTCAGGGAAGGTCAACGACCACTAATCTGGTGGTTATGCAAAATGCAATTGTCGATGGTTTCAGAAGGCGTTCTCGAATCGATGTATCGAAATATTTGTAGACTTCTCAAAGGCTTTCGACACAGTCAGCCATAGGCATCTGCTTGCAAAATTGGAGGCTTGTGGTATTATTGTCATATTATTGGGTACTATGGTATTATTGGTATTTGAACCACCTTCTTCAGTGGTTCAAAACTTATCCGTCTGATCGTAGACTAATAGTAAAGAGTTTTGGATTGTTTTCTTCTGAGTTTTTGTCACACCTAGGCTACCTCAAGGCTCGCATCTGGGTCCTTATTTATTTGAAAATTTTGTAAATGACATTGTTAATGTCATGAAAGCTGACTGCCTTCTTCTTGAAGATGATATACAGCAGAATACTATCTTTGGAAGCTTAATTTATTCACAAGGAGAGTCTTACAGCTATCGAAGACTGGTGTCTCAAGAACAGCATGTAGCTCAGCATAAAAAATGTGCATGAATAAGTTACCACAACATCAATAATCCAATCTTCTTCAACCACATGATTTGTAACGAACCTCTACCCCGATGTAGCACCGTCCGTGACCTTTGAATAACAGTAACCCACGACTTATACAATAACTCTCAGATGCATATTAATAATATTTATTCCACAGCATCCAGATCATTTGGCATGGTATTGCAGTCAACGATTGCGGTTGACGAGAGAATACAGCAATCCCTACACACTTAGGACACCTTAGGACACTTATTAGTTTTCACCTAGGACACTGATTCGGTACACTCTATTGTGCTCATGTCCACCCACTTCTGGATTAAACTGTATTTATTATGTGGTCACCTCATCAATCTACCATTGAACGTCAAATACAATCCATTCAGGACAAATTCCTTTGTCTTTTTGGTTGCCGTTTGGGCTATGAATACAGAAATGTTCAACTGCATCTCATGGGTGGACAATTTTACCTTTCTTCCTTAGTGACCAGAACGAACGTGCAAGGATTGTTGTTCCTCTACAAAGTTGTAACCGGTACCATTGACTATCCTGAGATTCTGCAGGGTCTTCACTTCCATTGCCCCACCGGAACTAGGTCATGCGATCTTTTTGGGAGGCGCTATGTCGGGACTTCCTACGAAGCCAACAGCACACATGTACGTTTGCAACGTCTTGGAGACTCTGTCTTTTCACACGTTGACTTCGTCGTGGATAGACCTGTTGAGTTTAGGAATAAGATCAGTATTTTACTAACACAGTAAATAAAAGTTATGTTGGTGAAATTTTTCTATTTTGTTTTTTATGTAGCGATGTATGATAGGTTATATTATTATGTTATTCAACTGATTGCACTTATTTATGTTACTATTTATATAGTTCAGGCAATTGTTGATATTATTGTTAATATTTATGTTTTTTGAAGTTATTTTTTTATTTTAATCGCTTAAGTTTCAAGATTACTTTCGCACGAATAGAATATTGTTATATTATAATATCTTCATGTAACTATTTATTTACATCTATATTTTTATGAATAGCTTTGGAATGTTTCTCTGATACACATGTTTTGTTATATATTTGTTTAGTTTTGTTGTTTTCGTTCTCTGTGTTGTTGTTAAATGATGCATTGTAACCCATCCCTACCCTTAAACAAAAAATATACTGCAGTATCAACAAAAAAAAAAAAAATTATAAATTTGTAAAAATGGATAAATAATCTTTAATCTAAAAATAATTAAATTTGATTGGAGAAAAAATTACAGAATTCGTGTAGCCATGTAGCCATTAGCCATTGACTATTGTTTGTACTCTGCGATGTATTGGGTTTTCCCTTTGAAATAAATAAATAAAATGGGAAAGGACCACATCCTAAAGTAGGTCTAATCTAGTCAACCAAATATCTTTTCTCCTTAAAATAAATAAAATAAATAGCATAGTAGGCTATATTTTTACCCTGAAAGTTTATCATTAACAACTGTTAAAATATTTTTTTCGGCATTTTGTTTTCCTAATAAAAATTATTATTAACGTAAATGATAACGGAAAACTTAGGAGCTTATGAAATAAATTTAAATTAATAACAAAAATTATATTGAATTCCAAAACCTCCATTAGTAAAATTTACCAGAACTTATAAAGCGGAAGAAGTAAACTTATTAAGATACATGCAGCATTTCAAATATTACATCAAATATTGACTTCCGGTTAAGATGGCTGACTCTCCACACACATCTTGTGGATCTTGCTCAATTAACGTTATTAACTCCGATAAAGCTCTTTGTTGTGAGGGGTATTGAAATTCGTGGTATCACAGTAGGTGTGTGAAGATTTTATCCCGTGACTACGACTTTATTCGTAAGCTGAAAGAGACAGTTAGGTGGTTTTGTGCTGACTGTGACTTGAAGGTAAAAATGGCCATGAGTAACAAAGTCTTTTGTGACAACTCTACTATAAATGAAATTTTGAACATTGTCAAAGATCTTTCATCGAATAGTCTGTCTGTTAGTGATAAAATTGATGTTTTTTTGAAAGAAAAATCTGTGAGTGCTAAGCAAAGTAATCCGTCTAACCTTAAACATGAGAGGTTATATCCCAAGAAAACAGCGTGTTCTAGACAGGAAATAGACATGACTGACAGTAAGGTCCTGTCGTCTACAAAATCAAATGCCACCAAAATCTACAACAATTCTGTTATTAGTGTTCCTGATTCTGCCGTTGGTCTGACTCCAGATCACATCGAAGAAATTAATATAGCAAATGTTGGCCAACCTGTGCGTGGCTCTGAATCTGAACCTGCCCCTATTCCAATTGAAAATAGTGCAAAAACGAAAACTTCAACTCTCAAAGTGGAACTGTGATTGTGAAAAATAGTAGTGAAAACACTGTGACAAATATAAATGACACGAAGTTAAAGAAGGATAGTTTTGATGAGAAACTGAAAAGTGTACCACCCTCAATTGCAAGTGGAAAAGTTACCACCAAGACTTCCTCTAAGCCTGCTGATAAGTGGAATAAGGATGCAATAATTTGCATCGGCAATGAGGTAGGCCTAAAAACTGTGACCCCTGCTGCTAGGCCTAGGCCTAGTTTGCCTAGTACTAATTCAAGTAATAAAGAATGGTTTTTTTCTTTCTAGAATATCAGTAAATGAATCCTTGGATTCTGTCCAAAACTATCTCAAAGAAAGAAAACTAGCTGATCTCGAATGCATTGAGCTGAACACCAAGTACAAATCTTACAGATCCTTTAAGATAGGTGTATCCCCCAATGTTGGGGAAATAATCCTAGATGAAAAGTTTTGGCCTGCTGGAGCCTTGGTTCGTAAATTCATTAATAAATCCAAACCTCATAACCTCACTCGTACTTTTTTAAGGAGTGCGAGCCTCATTCACAGGTTAACATAAGCTCTAGTGCACAAGACCATAGGCCTAATATAATCTTGGGGCACTGGAATGCTTAAAGTATTAGGCCTAAACAGGCAGTGCTTGAACTATTTGTGGACAATGAAAACCTTGATATCTTGTGTTTGTGTGAACATTTCTTGACTTTTAATGAAATTGAATTTTACCGTAAAATCTCTGATCTCTCTCTGGCCAGCATTTTCTGCCGGTCCATCTTCAAGTGCGGTGGTACTGCCATTTACTTACGAAACGGTTTAAATTTTAAAGTTCTGGACTTGAAGCAGTATTGTAGGGAACTAGACTGTGAAATTGTTGCAATTCAGGTCTCTTCTCACAATCCTATCTGTGTCTCCGTATATCACTCCCCAAGTGGAAATTTTGACAGTTTTTGTACTTTGTTTGAACAATGCCTTAAGTTTCTGAACGTAAAATCTGGTGTGAAAATCCTTATTGCCGGTGATTTCAATGTGAATTTTAGTGGTGCCGACCCTAAAGCTAGAACTGTGATAGAGCTTTTGAAATCCTATGGGCTATACATTACATGCCTGCAACCCACTAGAGGGGGATCCTGCCTTGATAACGTTGCTATCAACCTCAGTCCTGGTGCATGCTGTACGAGAGTGGTGAACCTCCACGCAGACGATCACGAGGCACTGGTAACTTCCTTTCCTCTGGATGACGTCACTGCGGTAAGTCCCATTTCTAATTTTGATTGCTGGCATGTGAATTATATTTTCAAACGTAGATTTGTGCATGAGAGTGCCATTACTCGCTTTGGATCTGCTCTTTCCAACACTGCCTGGAATGATGTCCTTCAGTCACCGGGTGAGTCATTGTTTGACAACTTTTTTCATCACTTTATTGAGATTTTTGAATGCTATTTTCCTGAGACGGCCAAGCCCCACCGTAAGAGGAAAAACCCCGTCCATAAGCCCAGGCAACCAGGTAATAGTCATGAATGGTATACTCCTGAGTTGAATGATCTTAGGGTTGAGATGCTTGCCCTTAAGGATAGGATTGGACTCGACCAGCGATATCAGGTCAGATATAGGCTGGCCAAAGCCCAGTACAAGAGAGATTTCAGTTGGCCAAGAGGTGGTATAACGATAATAAGATCGAGAATGCCCCAAACCGCTGTAAGGCTGCCTGGGACATTGTAAACACCCACAGGTCCATTGCCAGAAGGCGTGTTGACTTTGCTAGCCCGGATGCTTTCAATCAATTTTTGTCAACTCGGTCTTGGACATTGTTGAAAGCTTGCCCGAGACCAACCTTGATCCTATTGAACTATTGGGAAATAGGGCTCATCCCGCCCCGACCACACTTTTGTCCTTCCAGCCTACCACACCGACTGCCCTCATTAATATTGTACGAGCATTTAAACCATCTAAGAGCCCTGATGTGTTTGGCATATCAACTGCTTTACTGCGGGAAATCATCGACTTTATTGCTGTCCCTCTTTCTGATGCTGTAAATGATAGCCTGGCATCAGGTATCTTTCCCGACTTTTTAAAAACATCCAGAACCATCCCTGTGTACAAGAAAGGTGACCATAGTAGGTTAAGCAGTTACAGGCCAATTTCCATCGTGCCAACCTTTGGTAAGGTCCTCGAGGCAGTAATAAAACCCCAGCTTGAGACATTTTTTGAGAGCCACCATCTTCTCTCCGACATGCAGTTTGGTTTCCGCCGAGGCAGGTCGACTATTCACACTGCTTCGAAGGTCGCGGAGAGTATCGATGCCGCATTTGAAAATCATGAATCCCTCTCTCTGACGCTCTGCGACTTAAGCAGGGCGTTTGACATCGTGTCCCACAAGATCTTGGTTGACAAATTGCATTTTTATGGGATTGGTGGAGCTGCACTCTCTATCATCGAATCATATCTCCTCCGTCGGAAGCAATTTGTCTCAATTGACGGGGCCGCCTCTGACCTTCTGCCCGTAACCCACGGTGTCCCGCAGGGATCTGTGCTAGGACCCACTCTCTTTCTCATAATGATAAACGATCTTGATGAGCATGGCACAACCCTGATGTTCGCTGATGACACCACCCTTCTGGCATCCGGTAACCACCTAGACAGGACAAGAGAGATCTCTGAACATCAGCTCCAATCTGCTACATCCTGGTTTCTTTCTAATAAATTCCAACTGAATGAGGATAAAACTCAGCAACTTGTATGCAGCCTCGCCAGAAACATTCCTGTGAATCAAGCCCCCGTCAAGCTACTTGGATTTATGCTTGATGATAAGTTTAGTTGGGACAGCCACCTTGAGCAAACCACCACCAGATTGTCTCGTGTTTGCTTTCTGATCCTTAAACTTAAACACTGTGTCACCGAGAACTACCTGGCAATGGTGTACCACTCACTTTTCCATTGTCATGTCTCCTATGGCCTCATCCTTTGGGGTCATTCGCCCAGGGCCCTTGATGTGCTCAAGCTGCAGAAACAGGCTGTGAGAACTATTACATCCAGTGACTATCGCGCCCACTGCAAACCACTGTTTGCAAGACTTGGTATTTTTACCATCTATGGACACTTCATCTTCCTTTGTCTTGTGCACGTCAGGGCAAACATTGAGACCTTTGCAACACGGGCGAATATCCACACGTACAACACCAGACAGCGTGGACTTTGACATTCCTAGGGTGCGGCTCGCAAGAACCCAGGCTGGATACCAAAATAGAGCCATCAAGTTTTTAACAGGCTCCCAAGGGCAGTGCAGCAGCTTGAGGTGGTGGCCTTCAAGAATAAGATGGCTGCCTATATCAAAGAACAGGCATACTACTCCATCCAGGAGTTTGAGGAGGATGACCTCAATAGATTATAGGGACCCCAACTGAATTGAGCAAACCGGAAGTCCATGTTTTTATTTTTTATATGTACATATTTTTTAGTATAGTCTGTAAATATATGTTTTTTGTGAGTTTCACTCTCAAGAATCTGACGCGGTCAATCCCACATCGTGGCTAAAAGACGAAGAAGGAGGTATGAGGTATGAGGTATATTGTTAATATTGTCATTCAAAAAAACATTAGGGATCTAAAATAAATAGCAATAATTTTGCTAATAGGCTATTAAAACATTGATTCAAAACTATAAAGTGTAAGCAATTTATTAATAACTGTAACGTAAGTTAACTTACGATTAACAATTTATTTGCAAAAATACTTGCAACTTAACTTACCCTAATTAAAAAATAATTTAACCTATGATTTACTGTGGTAGGCCTAATTGTGAATGATAGTTTGTAATGAGAGCATAAACTGTAATAACTTTGAATGAATAGGTAATGACAGAACTTTATTCCAATAGAAAACAAACAATGGATTTCCGCTTCAACCTTATCAAAACCATTGTGTAATCCTCTTGGTTTACCCAAAACAATGCTGAAATTTGATTCCAATTAAAGGCTTTCTTGATTAAGAATTCAAATTCATTCGGCACAACATGATATTCTTAGGAGCTTTCAAAATATAAGTGATATTTTGTTTCCATTTGTTTGACGGTATTTTGTAATATTACATAGTAACAATTATTGTTTATAACTAAAATTTGATTAACTGTAATATCCTGAAATCCGTTGAGTAAGTAGAAAGAACACATAATATAAAAGGTAATATGGCCCATCAAAATAAACTACGGACCATTGAACGGTGTTTTTAATATATTTCCGATATAAATATATATGTATATATATATATATATATATATATTTTTTTATCATCAGTCTGAAATTGATTTCTTCCAGCCAAAAATAATTTATGTTTTTTATGATGAAACTCAGGTGATTTCATTTTGGAAAACGTCGAAATTCTTTTCTACTAATAGCATTTGAAATGATTGAGATTCAGTTAAACCTAGGATAACCAATGGGGAAGTTGGTCCGTTCAAACTCAATTACGAATGTAAAATTGATAGATAAGTAGTTTGGAATGAATGCAGGAGTAGCCTAGAATATCAGTCAATTCTGCGTTAGTGTTCGGACCAAACGGATCGATGTTGCTCTCTCACTCTCTCGCTAGCTCCCGTTTTCCAAGTTATGTTTACTGTTTAATTTAATCAACAGTCCAAGTTTAACCGTTCAAAAGTTTAATTGTAGTCCATATAACTCCGTTGATTCATATTTTGCTGCTTTTCTATAGTTGAACAACAATAGTATATTTCGTCACAAGGGCCGAAAGTGGCGTTTTGCCGCCCCCGAGATCGTGTTTCAAGTTCGAGACGAAGTCGAGAACTTGAAACGATCGAGGGTTGGCAAAACGCTTTCGGCCCGAGTTATGAACGATATTTTTCATCAAACTACACAATTCAATAAATCCTAAACATGTGAAAAAATTACTTTTTCGTTCATAACAAACAAAACATAACCTCAACTTCAACCAATAACAGATGATAGCGAGATGTACTGCTTGAGTTTCTGGTTGCTTGGCAACCACTTCACATCAGCTAAGGCCACCAAAACTAATACTCTAACGGTAAGTGACTACAGCTGATTCCAAGGGAAAAGCACTATTTTCCCACCCACGTCATACAGATTTAACAGTTGTTATCAGCTGAACTACTAACTACGTCACTGATTTGTTGTTGTTGTTAAATACCTTTTTCCTCCACCTACTATCTAAAGCCGTATTTTACTCCTTGGAATAGAGTAGTAAAGTACTAATTTCTATCCCATGTGACTTGAATACTTAATCTTTCTACCTAGGGAAAACTCGAGTTTTTTCGTACCACGGGGCTAAAGTTAGTTACATAAGAATAACATTAAAAGAGAGATTAAAAAGAACATGAGCCACAGTCAGCTGTTACTTGTATTTGTTTCGTTACTCATTGTTGACTAATAGCAGCTGTAGCTGCTGCTCACCCACTGCTGACCATCGGCGAGCAGCATCTCTAGTATTAGAGATGGCCATGGCAGTGTAGGTGTTTGCTTACATTTTGCTTGGGTAGGCTAAGAAGTCCAAAACATAAGTGTAAAACTTTTGACTAGGCTTAAATTATATTTTGGTTTTTTCGTGTTCTTCAAAATTGATATGGCCTATCTTGTGTGTTTGTTATGTCGATGTGACAAATCCAGCTTGATGGAGCAAGGGATCATATGAAGGTAAAGTTAAATTATCTACGGTAGGCCTATTAGGCCTAAATTTTATTCGTGTAGGTGGAGGAAAAATGTTGTGTGCATCAAGGGACTAAAGTACTTTTCTCCCTCAGGGAATTGTCGCCCTCGGCTTCGCCTTCGGGCGACAACACTTTCCCTTCAGGGAGAAAACATTGTACTTTAGTCCCTAGAAGCACAAATAACTATTAATATTCTAGATTTCTCTGCTACCGTTTCCATTACTGCCCTAGGCCGTAAAATTTTGCCGGCCTAATCAACGTAGAAGGTAGGCGTTTCGTTGGTAGAAGTGCGGGTCGAAAACGGGTGATATCGATGTAGTGTGATGAAAATAAATAATCTAAAAATGACAGTGTGTGGAGTATGTCTCAAATCCATCAAACAGAAGTTACATGTTAAATGTAATGATTGTACTAAGCTGTTCCATGCCTCCTGCTTACCACCAAAAATGAGTTAAGTTTTAGGGCGGAATTCACAAACCTCCCTCAAACCTTCCTCACCTCTAACCGTCCTCAAACCGGCCTCAGACCTTCCTCAAACCGGCCTCAAACCTTCCTCAATTGAAAAACAGAATTCTCAAACCTCCCTTAAACCTTTCTCAAAGAGAGAACTGCCACCTGAACAAAACAAAATACTCCTAAAAATCTTTTTATATCAACAGAAATAGACTACTAATCTATTTGTAACTCTTCTATTGGCTTTTAATTTAAAAAAAAAAAAAAATTAAACTAAAATTAATATTATATGACTATTGCACTTTAACAACTAAAATTGTGAATTAAAAATTCACCCATTGTTTTGGGGAAATGTGAGACAGTTGGTAGACATGGCACAAATGCCACATGTTTGGGAAATAGAAGTGCTTTCAATATTTGTTTACAAAGGTAGTGTAAAGTAGCTTTCAGTCCATAAGCTGCTATTTATAAATTGGGCGTAGGCTTATATTTCTCCTGTAAAGATTTGTTTTAAATTTGAAGAAGATAAATATGTTTTATTCATAATTTAAATAAATATACTTTTATTTTACTTACTTTTATCTGGCATATATAGAATACAGTTGTTACAAACATGCTACATCAACCACAATTAATTGATTCTTTTGTTTAGATGTTCCGTGGTTTTTGTATGCAAGGTTTATGGGAGTGCATTAGTTTTTACCCATTTTAATAAATTTAAATATAAATTTTTAATTTACTTTTTTATTTTTCTATTAATACATTAATTTTATGGTAGATTGCACTAGAGGCAGACTAAGTTAAGTTGGTTGCACGAGACGTGAGACAGCCCGCCAGGGTTTGTGCTATATATGGGCAGTTTAACAGCCTGATTTTGAAATGAAGACCTTAGTATTGATTTTACTGTATATCACTAAAATGATTAATCCACTCCATGTTGCACAAGATAGAGACAATTTGCCCATATTTAGATATATTTACAGCCCATATTCTGGCGGGCTGTCTCACGTCTCGTGCAACCAACTGTATGCTAAAATTTGTAGTTGGCCAACACAATTTTATAGGCCTGTTTTTATGTAGGCTATTAAAAGAATATCGCACGGTCAAACGGCAATGCGTTCTGCATTTTTAAAAATGTTGTTTTGTTTTTTAGTTGTCTATATGTTAATGGACATTAAAGAAAGTCATCTTTAAAATGAAAATTCTCTGTTCAAGTTTTTGTACAGCATCGCCCAACCAGGTTTCATGGCCGGGCTGGATTTAAGGTTGTGCAGCCAAAAATTTGTTTCCAATATTTTTCCTTAAGTAGGGCCTATCTTCTTACTTGTAAATATGACGTACAATTTTTTCGGACAACTACTTTGAGGGCTATGGAGGTCAGAAGTACTCAAGCATATTTTGGTACAATTATTTCAAGCCTACTTCACCTACAGGGCTGATATTTTGGTTGTGTAGGCCTACTGGATCAATAAATCTTTAGAACTTAACATAAATTTAATTACAAGACCGACAGACGGTAAATAAAATACTTAAAAATGACAGCTTTATTCAATACCTTCACTTTTCCTTGGAGTATAACCAAAAATTGTAAAACATCTTCTCTATTAAATGTTGATCACCCGCGCTTTTTCTAATACAAAATGCATGAGAAACGTTCGCAGCGGCGCACGGCGTCAGGGCCTACAAGCCCCCGCCAAGCCGCCACGCGGCTGCACAACCATAAACAACCTTATTTTATTTTTTACTACACCCTTTTCATTTTGGCTTAATTTTTCGATCAAAATGCTATGGTCTTGAAGGTCCACTAAAACATAAATAAAATGATATACACATAATTTATTTAGGAAAAATATAAAGAAAGAAAGTTGTTTTAATAAAATTGTAGGGTAAAATATAATTTTCGAATTAATTCCAAGATATATAAATGTCCTTCCATATAGTTTCATGAAATTTAAATATTTTTATAACAGGTAAGACAAACTTTCAAGTAATTTAAAGTTTGTTGACACAGACACAACATAACCTCAAAATATATTTCTTCACTGTGTTTTGTTGTAAACAGCTGTTACTTAAACCGGCCTTAAACCGTCCTCTAACCTCCCTCACACAACTACTTGAGGGAGGTTAGAGGAAGGTTGGAGGAAGGTTTAAGGAAGGTTAGAGGAAGGTTTGAGTTGAGGAAGCTTTGAGGGAGGTTTGTGAATTCCGCCCTTTAGAGTACCTAATAAGTTAAAATATTGTATGGAGGTGTGACTCATGTGAACAAAGACTAAGTTTGTTATTTTGAACCAACTGCTACACAGAGCAAACTAAGGCCTACTCTCAAAGACAATTGAAGTAGTTTGTGAGATATGAGACAAGCAGAGGTAATGCAGAAAAAGAACACAGTGTTTCATAAACACTTGAATGAACATATATAGAAAAACAAGAAATCCCCTCTAGAGTTCAATGAGAAAGTTGAGAAGTATCTGGCTTAAGACAATGAAATAATTACGGAAAACATACAGTTGAAGGAAAACGTATTGCAACTTGAAAACAGATTTTAATCATTGAAGCAGTACAAAAGAAGTTACACCTTGGAGATGTTTGGTGTTCCTTGGGTACCAGATAAAGATTTTTTAACGTAGTAAAACCCGTTGGAACTGCTCTTGACATCAAGATAACAGCCTCGATGGTGGATGCGTGTCACCGGTTGAGGAGGAAAGAAGGGGCCAGTTAGCCTCCTGGCATGGTTGAAATTTGTGAGGAGGTTGAACAAAGATGAATTCTTCAGCACGTTCTAGAGTTAAAAAAGTGGCGGAGAAGACTTCTCTAATAATATGCAATGATATTGCAATTAGAGGAAAATCCAATATGGTTTTTTAGAGTGGGATTAAGTACTGAAGAAGCTTCACATGATTTCATGAATAAGTTTTATTGAATCTATTGAATGAAGGAAAATCTGTAAATGGTTTATTTTAAGATATTAAAATAACATTTGATACTGTAGACTTACTGTAGATACTGTAGATTTTATTAGATAAACTGTATAGCAGTGGTATAAGAATGGCTGTATATAAGTTGTTTTAATGTTACTAGTATACTTGTTGCTCGAAATCGAGCAATTTATTTTAATACAATACAAATGTTACTTTTAGCTCTAAATCAATGACATTTGATCGATCTAATATTGTGAATATCTTTAATCACTAAAACTATATGTATTTACAGCTGATTATTAACAGATGTTTAAAATGATTTATTCAATCATAATGTTATTTAAATGGGAAATTTTGGGATTTCAATGGTGGATAGAACCCTTATTTTCAGTCCGATCTCATCAGTTTTTTACGGAAACAACTACAGACCAAGCCCTATCCAACGACAACAAAAACTTGAAAATCTGTTGAAAATTGTAGGAGGAATTCTCAAGACAAAAAAAACCTTTAGCGTATTAAATAAGTATAGATTTATTAGGAAGGAAACAATGTGTTAGAATCAATAATTTGTTGAGCAAATCAGTTGAAATTAAGAATGGGGTACCGTAAGGCAAGTCACAGCCAAGTTTTTTTTTTAGTTTTTTTTTATACTAAGCACGAAAAAAACACTTTTGTTCTGAGCTACAAACAACTTTTTTTAACATGATATGGAATTATACTTATAATCATAAAAACTTTAAATTGACACACGGTTACCAATATTTTTGAAGTGTTTATACGTGAGGCATATTGCTACCAAGTGTCACTCAAATGAAGTATTAAATTGTCAGACGACCCACAGTGTCTGTTGATTAAAAATTTATACAATACTAACCAAAATTGAATAAATTAATAATACTTTTCATTTTTAATACTTAGGACTAAAAAAATATCCTAGTCATACTTAAGTAACAAATGGCGGGCAGTACATTTAAAAGGCTCGTTTTCCAGCTGTTTGCAGGTTTTTTAATGGTATGCCATAGGGCTTGGTAATGGGACCAATCCTTTTTATATTGTACTTTAATGTATCGTAGGCAAAAGAAGTAGTGTTGATAGTTAAAAGTTGGGGATCAAATGAGAAGTAAAGTTATGATATTCCAGTTATATTGTAAAGGAAAAAGGTGGGAGAAGTCAAGAGATATACCGTATATAAGGGTCGTCCGGATCTAGCGTAAAACTTTTTTTGTGTGAGAATATATTTACATAAGTTACACTATATAAGTTAGACGTTACAGATAGAAATTATATAAACAACAACATGACGAATGAGGTTTATTTCACATCAATCTTTGTATTTACCATTCTAATTTATGGCTAACAAGCAACACTTTTTAAACTCTACAAATAAAACAAAAACCTGATATTTCAAATACCTATTCAGCTATAGCTTGTACTCTCGCGGTAGCGGAATAGACTTTTTTTAAACCCCCTCCGAATGATCTTGACAAAATTTACAACAATATCAGTGAATGTTAACAGCCCAATTACGGCAGAAACCAGATTTGTTTTGACGACTTGAACTGAGCCATAAGTAACCAAATCTATCTACAACAATAAAACTTCATCCAATACGGAATACAACGAGAAACAAGTAATAAAAAAGCTTCTTTGAGGAAATATGTTAATCTTTACACGAACAAACAATTTATATGTTTTGCTACAACAATTAAGTAAAAAAAAAAAAAACGAAAAATAAAGGTCTTACTCAGCAAACAGGTATTTACAAACATTTAATTTCATATTTAATTACAAACATTTAAAGTATTTAAATATTACACGATAATATCACCACATGAAACGCATTATTTGAAATAGCGGCGTTAACCTATAAATAAAACAAGGCAGTCCCAATTAAGGCTTTAGTTACTGGTTAATTCGCTTTATCCCCGCAACTTTATTGGAGCTCAGTTGGTCCACGTGTGTCCTGTCAATGTCCCCTCATGGCTTGAATAAGATGTTAGTATAAAGTAAAACTCAACATTAATGAAATGTTACTCAACTCTAAACTGAGTTGCTTTTGCATTCTTAAAGTAAATAACATGTATACGTTATATAAATTTCAAACTATTTATTTAAATGATAGATTTACCTCTTCAAGAGATCATAATTAATCCATTTCATTGTGAAATGTTTAACAAATGTGTCCCTAAAACAGTGGTAAAGAACTACGGTTCGGAAATCGTTAAAATAACAAATTTAACGTTCTGAAAAGAAGATAAACCTTACCTCTCAAGACCTGTCTCTAGCTCACATCACATTATTTGTTTATGGCTTGAAACATCAAAAGTGAGTTAATATTTATTTCTAAGCCAAACCAAAGTGTTAAGGACAACATGAGGTTCCTCGTGTGTCGGAGTTTGTCTTTGGTGGTTTTGGTTTTAAGTAACTTCGTTACAGTATCAAGCGTGGATTTGGTTTGTGGCGAAGTTTATGAGGGAATTTAGAGATGATATTTCATGCTGTATTTTATGAATATAAACTTTATGAGAATAAGTGGTTTCTTTATTTAGGACTATATCAAACTTTAAGTACTTTGTTAGGTGATCTATTTAGTGTATTGTTGCAGCTCACATTAATAATAATATTCTTCATGTCCATTGCTTACATACTAATCACTTTTCAATAAAAAGGTCAAAACAATGTACTATAAAGTAGTTTTATTTCGTATTAATCAAAAGCCACTCAAACACTCCAAAACATTAAAAACCATGCTTCAGTGTGGGATATAATTCCAATGGTCAAAGAAAAAGTTAATTTTGTAAATAAAAAATATTATTTCTTTGTTTTAAGTTCATTGTTGATGATGGTGAGTTTATGTTATTGTTTAATAAATTGTTACGGATATTTTTCCATCACTGATTAGTAAAAACAAATTCACGGTGCTTCAGGATATGGAATTTCATCCCGTCTTCAGGTGGAAAAAATACCTAGAGCATAACAAATTTAGTACAAAACAAACCAGATGAACCTGGAGTAGTCCGTTGCTAAAGCTGATAAATGCAGTCAAAAAAAAATAAATAAAACACTTACAAATGTACAAAGCTTGGACAGAAAACTATAAAAGCAGTCAAAACAAAGCACAAACAATGAAAATGGGAAAAATACACAGCACCCATCATAAGACGTTACCCTGGCGCCAATCACACACCAGCAATGCCGGGAATTTGAACTTAATGACATAGCTCCACCAAAAACAAGGTGGCGCAACATTCGGTAACCGGAAATCCAGCTCCAGGTGATATGTTACCTGTTACCTCCTTCGTAGTCCCGTAGACCATGGTTTGGCATGGGATCAGTCCAATCTTCTCATCTCTAGCGAACACAATGGAATCATCACAAATCATCAGATGTTGTCAATCAGGTGTTAAGGAAGGCAAAGTGATGGTTTTTTATTTGAGAATGGTGCAAAGATTTTGAGGGTTAAGGAAGTAGTGGCAGATCGTAGTAACATTGTTCAATGAGATATTTTCTTAATACATTCTTAACCCTATTAAAACTATCTACGCTCCTAATATCCGGAGGAAGATGAGGAAGTTGAAACTGTATACCACAATAGCAACTTTTTGTTTCAAACAAACTTAAGTTATGTTGAACAAATGGATTCAAACTACGATTTCTAGTACGATTTCAAGTTGATTGATGGTTATGAGCCTGAATCAACTTACACTTTTTAACATACAGAATTATTTCAAAAATATAAAGTAAAGGCAAAGTAAGGATCCTCGTGAGTTAATCTGAAACAAAATACATATGGCGAACAATATTTCCTGAATTGCTATTTACAGCAAATTAGATTTTAACCTGTTGTCCTTCCCGAGCCTTGCTACGGGTTAACATATTATGTGAATTTGGAAGAAAATCGTTATCTGTTTTGTAATAAGAAGAAATTTTACAATCTCTATCCTTCAATGGTAATGATATTATGAGCGTCGCCTGGCTCATTGGTTTTTATATTTTTATGATATTCCTTTGGGTTAATTTAGTAAGACAAATTTGGTTTTAAGATTAGAGGACCGTTTATCTGTAATCCATTAAGGACAACTTATGAGATTCACCCTATATATAGGCCTACAACAGTTATTGTCTTGCACTTGGCTCAAAAGGGCAATGTATTTTGGTGTTTTTGTGCTTCTTGTTTTTTGTGGTGCCCTTAAGGACCACACCCGGGGATCGCTTAGCCCTCAGCCAGCTGGTGTCTCAAACCGTGTCCAGTGAACCCAAAATTGTATCATCCTCATGCAACTTAATACATACTAGTTGTTGCCCGTCGATACTCGACGGATATAGCTCCATTAGTGGTAAATGAAACGCTGTAATAGTGCAAACATGTAAGGTAGTCTATAAAATGTACTTCTTTGAACTGCCATACCAAGAATAATAATATATATTACAGAAAATACTACGATTTTAGTTGGAGCGTCGAAAAAGTAGGCCTATTCCTTAAAACCAATAATGTTGCATCCTTGTACTTATAGGTCATACTCTTTAGTATTTTATAAACATGTCAATTAACCTAAGGAAACCGTTCTATTAGGTTCAACAACATCAGAAATATAAGTAGACCAATATCCACTTGTAGGCCTATTGGATGGATTGTTCTTAACAGTTTTTATCATGAATTAAAGGCTTACAGTGTTGTAACTCATGATGGATGGCTTTATCAAATTGGTATTAGAGTAGGATAGAACGTAGAGAAACCATTTATAACCACTTTCATATAGCAATATTTATGCTGTAGTGTGAAAGTTTCAATAACTATCCAAATTTAAAGAATACAAAGTTATTTCACAGAAAATTACATAATGTTAGTTGGAGTGTCTGTCAAAGTAGGCTTATAGGCATATTCCTTAAAAACAATAATGCTGCTCCCTTACTATGTAACACAGACACTCTTTAATATTTTATAAACATAACAAATCCATTGTTTACTTAGGCCTAAACCTTAGTAGCCTAATCAAAACATAAGAAATAAGCAAGCATAAACTATCAAGTTGTATTTATTAATTTTTTAAATTTAATAAATAAGTTTTTTGAGAATTTGAAAAGGCTTAGAAATATTTTAATGTCTCTATTTTGCTTAATATATATCGGTACCATCAGTAAAACATTTATTAGTGACACCGTTGTTAGACACATTACAAAAGTATAGGTGTAGAAGTTCGGTTTGGAACCTGGGCCTTCTGGTTTGTGTAAAGTTACGCTACCGACTGTGCACCAAATTAGGTTGGTAAGAGGGAGAAATGTAAAGCATTACAACCTGGCAACCAACAAATTGATTGCACAGATTTTCCGATACATCCGTTTCTTTTAATACCAATGTAAACAATTTATTTGAACTGAACCTTTACATCAGTCTTAATTTCATAGCAGCAATCAGCTATTTTACATAATTAAGCAACTTTCTTTCTATTTAAAGGATAATACATCATAATAATTGTAAACGTTTTTAGATAATGACCATAATAAACCAAATAATTCATGAGCTTTTGTTCATCCACTCTGTATTTAGACAAAATACCTCTTGTGTTTACAATCAGCTGATTGAAATCGTGTAAAATAAATTGTTAAGGGTTGAAAATGTCGACATTTTTAATTTAAGAGAGTAAGATATCGTTAGTTATATGATTAAGCAAATTTCTTTTCATAAATGACAATACATCACAATAATTTTAAACATTTTTAGGTACTGGCCATAATAAACCAAATCCTTCATGAGCTTTTGTTCATCCATTCTGTGTTTAGACAAAATACCTCGTGTGTTTACAATCAGCTGATTGAAATCGTGTAAAATAAATAAATTGTAAAGGTTTTGAAAATGTCGCTATTTTTAATTTAAGGAAGTAAGATAATGTTAAAGTAAATAAAGTCTGCTAATTTACAAAGGTTTCCGTTTTATTTGGTACAAACTGCGTGTAAATTGATCCAGTGGAAGTCTCAGACGAACTGTCCAAAGGATTGGAAATGTTGGCTTCTTTCCCCATGTTAAATCTTCATAAGAGAAGTTTATTTTTCATTTTTGACCGATTTAACGTAAATATTTTTGAAATACGAATAAACCCTGCTAATATAGAACCGAAAACGTTTATTTTGGTACAACCCGCATGTAAATCGGTCCAGTAGAAATCACAGACGAACTGTCCAAAGGTTTTTTTACCTTTGTGTTTTAAATATGTAGATACTGTCCGATTATTAGGCCTACTCATGTATTTGAGTAGATGGATTTTGCCGGTTCTGGGCCAGGGCAAGGCAAGCGGTTGTAACCGGCAGGTGTGTGTTTTGAGTTTTGGGGGTGTTTTGGGGGTGAGGGGTGGGTTTGGTAAGTGTGTCAAGGTCATTTGGAGGGGGTTTTAAAAAAGACGGGGAGTGTGGGGTTCAGTTGTTGGGGGGATTCGGGACGGGTCGGATGGGGCGTTGGGCTGTGGGAATTTAATTTATTTAATCGAAGCCCACTAGCGACCGGAGAATTGCTTCTACATAGTTTGCAGCCGTACTGCTGACTTCATTGCTTTGCACGGGTTGGGAGCCGGCGGCGGTTGTGTGTGTTGGAGAATTGTATGTGGGACGATCGGTATTGTTATTGTCATTGGTGGAAGTCACTTCTGAAGATTGTA
This sequence comes from Neoaliturus tenellus, assembly GCA_030545055.2. Classification (NCBI taxonomy): domain Eukaryota; kingdom Metazoa; phylum Arthropoda; class Insecta; order Hemiptera; family Cicadellidae; genus Neoaliturus; species Neoaliturus tenellus. The sequence continues at coordinate 197,548,698 of CM061533.1, forward strand.
CGGGTGAACCCTGTCGTGTGTCCATATCTTTAAGAAATGACAGCTGCTAGATGTTTATACTGCGAGTTGATAGAGTAGAATGAGAGATGTGTGTGAGTAAGAGCGGTTGTATAACCCCGGTAATATAGTGAATAAGAATAACTGGACAAGATCATCAATAGGCGTGACAAGATCGTAATGTTAATATTTCACCATGCCAGTTAAGACTGTTTGTAAAATAGTATCAGTAGAACAACTGCTGTGATGGTTGGATCTTGTAAAATACAACGGGTGAAAACTGAACTGTTTCTTAAGTTTAGCGAACGTACTACGGGGTTTTGAAACTGTGTAGTTAGTCTATCTCTGTAAAATGTGTTTAGTGCGTAAAAGTTTAGCTGCAAAGTGTGCGAAGGCATGATAATATTGGAAATTAGATATGTACTGTGTAAAAATTAACCGACAAATGGTCAGCGGTCGCGAGTGTGTCTGAATATATAGAGACTAATTAGCATATTAAATGCTAACATATTTTACAGTTAGAAGTGTAAGTTAGAAAAGTGCTAGAAATTTAAAGACCGAAGTTTACTCTACCGATCCCAGCATATAAATGAGACGCAACCAAAACTCAAAGCACACACCTGCCGGTTACAACCGCTGGCCTTGACCTGTGCCAGGACCGGCTAAATACATCTACTTATTTGTTTTTTACTATCATATTGTTGATCTTTGTTACTCTCGTTACCATTTTGCTTCATAACTTAATCATTTTTATCATCTCATTTTTATATCTTTATTAGAATAATATTTTAATATCTATATAGAATTATTTATTGTTATTTACTAATTTTGTTATTTATATCTCGTTATGTATTTTACATTACTTTTTCTCTGTTATAATTACTTGTTGGGCATAATTCTATTATATTATTAGGATATCACTCTAGGCACAAGTAATATTTTTCTTATCTATATATTATAAGTTTAAAATGTATGTCTCTCGTGTGTAAATTCGCTTTGCCGCAAGAAATAAATGAAATGAAATGAAACAGGTTCGATTACAAGGATGCCAACTACAATTGTTTGGGTTTGACCAGCTTTCCCCTAAAAAGCATTTATATGTCGGTCGGAAAATTCCTAATAAAAAATGCCTCTGGTGCATGTACAAAAAACATTTTTTCTGTGATTGGGTCATTTATTGTTTTGTAGTACTTCAAAATGATAAAATTTTAGATTTAATTAGTGCCGGCCGGAACGCGTTCGTGGAAAGTGAGGTTAGGGGCCCCGTTGATAAGCGCAGGATGTGTATTCGTAAACTTAAATGTAAACTTTCTTGTTTAGTTAAATCTCGTGTGTGTGTGTGTGTGTGTGTGTGTGTGTGTGTGTGTGTGTGTGTGTGTGTGTGTGTGTGTGTGTGTGTGTTAAATGTGATTGTAATTTTATCTTTGACAAGAACTTAACGTTTGCAATGTTTTAACCTCGTGGCAGTATGAGCTGATGATGCCCCTAGGACAGAGGGGCGAAACAATTGTTCGCATATGAACTCAAAGGATTGCTGTATAGACGGTGAGTTTACTAATTTTATTAGCAATTCCTGGTCGCCAATCACCTTAATATAAAAATTTTGACGTAATCTAGCGATTGGCCTGAAACATTATTTAAACAAGTATCAATACATCGAAAATTCATTTCTAAAATGTCTCCATTTTAAGTACTGTTACGAGACTACAGTAAAGTTAGCTAGTCAAGTTCGAGAAGTAAAATCGTGAAATATTAACGTTGTTAGCTTTAATTATCTAGACTTTATTCGGAGTCACTCCCCTTTTGTAATTTAACCTTTTCAAATCTCTCTGTTTTCCCAACTTTTTCTACATAGATTCAACTAATATTAATTGCGTACACCTGGCATCTAAAAGTGTTGATGCTTTTGGTTTTGGTTTTACCCAGTAATTATTTTTCAAAACCAAAGAAGACAAATTTAGTAGACAAATATTAGGATTTTTTTTTTTTGTGTATAGAAATGAATATATGACATTAATTGATTTTTGGAGACAGTGAGTTAGAGACTAATGCTAAGAGAGACAAGTTGCTTAGAGACGAAGTTCATTTAACAACATGGTCATTTAACATTTATGGTCATTGAGCTTTTTATTTAGAAAACCGTTCATTAAAAACCCTAAAAGTTTAAAATAAAATAAAAATGTGTCTAGGTAAGTCATAATCTTTGTAATAACGTGTATGAAAATGCTTTTCCGTGTAAAATTAGTAGAGTATCAAATAGCTTAGGGAACAAAAAATCAGATAGATTGAACCTAGCTGGAATATATCAATTAAATTGCTCTGACGGTTCCAAATTCTACGTAGGTCAAACGGTCCGTTTATCAAGCGACTAAAACCAATCTCAGCGTCGTCCTGACAATTAAGTTTCAGATCCAATTTTATATTGAACACTATCCTTAAATTATAATGCAGCAGGCGACCAAGAAAGATATCAGCTGATAACGGCAGGTCAGCGTACATCTGACCACAAGCACAGGTACGGACAGTTGCTCCTGTGTTGCTGACCGTTCATCATTTTCAACATTCTTACTAGGCCTAGTCCGCCCTGTGAGAACTATGTTTTCGTTTTCGGGGTTCGTGTTAGTGTTTGAACATTTTAAACTTTTTTAATCACGACGAAGTCTGAAAGATGGATATTTTAGATCCCTGTATTGGGATATGACTTTGACCACAAAAAAGAGGGCCTAAACCCTTGTCATCCACCAAAGAACTGAGGAGGAACTGAGACTTCGTAACCACTTTTGTCAATGATATGTAGTCAGTCGGCATGACACCTCACGGCATTAGCGGGGTAACCTAAAAACAGTTTTGTTCAATATGTTTCTTAATGTGCTTGCTCAATATCGAACCTCAGGCTCAATAGTTTTTTGAAAGGTTAGAAAATACTTGTATACATAAATTAATTAACTCGTGGGACGAATGTTGTCAATTTGAACCTCGTGAAACATGAACAGCGTTTGTTAGTTAACGTTCTAGGTGAGAAATGGTTATAATGATGATTTGCAAAGCCACAACCGTGACATATACACCAGCCGCTGACTGGTGTAAAACGTTACGGCCTGACTATAGCTTCGGTCGCAGTAAAACCAGCAGAAAATCAAATTCCACATACTGGCGAATAATGACCAGCCATGCACTATGGCTATTTAATTTTGCAGTTGGTTCATTAAGGTATTTTAATTTTCAATCAACTACTGCCTTGACTGAGGATAAATAAATATTTATACTAAAAGAACAATGATATTTTGTAAAAACTTTTACAAAAACTATAGTAAAAAGTAGACAAATATGGTAGAGTTATTATTTTTATATTTTTACGTGATATATGTTGACTGATATATGAATTGGACATTTTGTTTAGAAAATACAGTACTCAAAACTCCCAACTCTAAAACTCCTTCCCTTCCTTCATTTCAAAAGGTTATTTGAGGACGTCTCTTAGACTACATCCAGGAAAACTTTATTTGCCTTTTACATACCAAAGATAATTTCAAACGCTTTTGAGTTCAGATCAACTTACCATAAATCCAACCACGAAAGATCCAGAAACCCAGGAGTAGTGGCATTTTATTGTTTTGTTTATGTCATTTTAATGGAGAGTTTGATATCCTATAATTTTACCTCGCCATTATTCTTTGAAGTCCAGTTCCCAGCCTTATATTCTGTTTATTTCACCATTCAATTTGATGTGAATTTTAAACTATGTTTTCTACATTAGCTTTCCTGATGTTCTGTCCCCTGATACGACAAAAAACTGATCAATAAAAAAGTAGATTTTCACAAGTAGGCCTACCTAGTAATTAATTGTTCATAAAATTCGAATTCATCGCTGAACCTTATGTTTTCCCAGTTTAAAGGAATAACAGTATTTTGTGCAAAGATTTTATTAAAACCCTTAAGCCACGAGTTGGTTATAAAATTTTCACTAGTGGCGAAAAGGCCGAATACAATTGTTGCACACTCTACTTCTTCCACGACCAACTTAAATTTAGAAGTAATAAACATGTCGAAAATTTATAAATATTTATAAAAAGCTTTTCTCCTGGACTCGCAGCTACGCTCGCGTAATCCCCGTCAGAATTAACTCGTTCGCTACGCTCATTCGTTGTCATGCTCGCCCTATATTAGACCTATTTAATAAATCGTTGGCATACCTAAAATTGAAATTTTTCATTGACTTTGTTTTTAGCAACAAATAACAAATAATGAAATAGATTTTGAGATTTTTTGACAGTAAAATTATTTATTTCGTAAATTTTTTTGTTTAAAAATATCCTATGTTACTTCTGATACCTCCAACAATATTAATTGTACAATGTTTCATAATGATCGGTTGAGTATTTCCCGGTAACAAACATAGGAACATTCACATTTATAATATAGTAGGGGTGGACCCATCCAAAACGTAGCTGCACTCGTAGATGTCGCTTGACTAAATCGTCGTTCTCACTCACATAATATGTTCACACTCATTGGAGGTTATACAAATAAAGCTATTAAAACATGAATCGTAATGACACAATCAGATAATGTGTGAATTTCGTAATCTATACTTATTTAATACGCTAAGGGGTTTCTTGTGTTATGAACTCCTCCTACAATTTTCAACCGATTTTCAAGTTTTTTTTTTATTTGATAGGGCTTGGTCAGTAGTTTTTTCCGCAGAAAACTGATGAGAATCGGACTTAAAATAAAAGCGCTATCCCCAAAATAAATCTTTAAAATTTCTATTAGAATAAAATTAGGATTGCGTTGAACATTTTAAACATCTGTTAATATAGAAATGTAAACACGTGTAGCTTTTGGTGAATACTGATATTCACAATATTGGATTGGTCGGATGTCATTGATTTAGAACTAAATGTAATTTTTGTATTGTATAAAAATTAATTTTTCGATTTCGAGCGACAGGTATATTAGTTCCTGTTAAAACACTAATTTTGTCAAATACTTACCTCTCACTGGCATTTTAATTTAAACCCTGTACGTTAAATAACTCATTCAGCAACGGGTTTTGGTTTTTATATATCTTTATGATGCTATTTGATAATATAATATAACCTCCTTATGATATCATTATTAGTGATTATTGCACAGGTTGTACTTAAATATATCTACAAGAGAGTATTTACAGTATTACTAAACAATCGTTATAAACTCCAATACGTAAATTTCAAATCAGTATTTCACATTAGTTGTTTTTAAATTTTAATACAACTTTATAAGGTAAACAGGAACCAAGGGAACAAACAAACACCAAAACGATTCAACATTCTTAGTACTATATTTACACAATTAACAAACAATAAAATAACAATAATTTTTAATGATAAAGATACGAGAAATTTCTAATAGTACCAGGTTAACCGAGCCTTGCTCGTTGGTTTTAATTCAGTTTTGATATAGTGTCATTAGAGCTATTAAATTTCCCCCAACAACCAACTATACCTCTTCACAGTTAACAGCTGTTTCAAAAAGTCTGCTTAATATTAATGTTCCTTTATTTTTGTATACCTTTCGTTGTTATTTCGTTACCAAAATAGCAACCCATAAGACCAATGTTAAAAATTACGATTTTTAAACTTAAATTCTGACAAAATTCGATTTTTCCTGGGATGGAGGCCTTTTCTAAACTTATTTTTGGGCCAATACACTTTTAATTGCAAAGTTTAAGCAAAATCTGACAGCTAGATTTCGAGATCGTGGAACACACATCCCTTCAGACATTCCTCGTATTATAGTATAGGATTTCCTTTGGCCACGCAGACCAAATAAGTTTATGTATTGTACGGATAATAATTTTTTTGAACTAACATTATTTCATTACTACTACATTTAATACGAAAAACTATTGTGTTTTATCTAGAAAAAGATTCTGTTTACAACCATTTACCTTTAAAATTAAATACTTATATAATAAAAATATAACATACAATGTTATTAGGCTAAATAGCATGCTAAAACATTTGGTTTGTTCTGTGGCCTTTTTAAGGTAACTATAGTTATTAAATGAAATATTGAAGACTAGGGTGGATGAACGGTTGTTTTACCCCTTTCTATTTTTTTCATTACTAGAATATACTGTAATGATATAAAATTAAAGTTTTAGCAACCAAGAGGTCAACTAAACCATTTCACAGCAGTTTATTACCTTATTTATATACAACATGTAAATATCCGTGCTGTGCGAAGCCTATCGCTCTTAGGACGGGTGATGGATGACATTAGCCAATATAGATGTAAATCATGTTAGTGTCAGCTACTCAGTTCACAAGCGATCTAGAAATCCATTGTATATCAAACAGAATTTTGAATGCAGAAATCAGCTTAATTTTTATCAAAATATTTTTTCCGAAAATAATTTTATGGTAATAATTTGTTTCATCAAGTTAATTCGATAATTAGTATGTTAATACCCACATAGGGTTATCTTAAAAATATCATTCTTAGTTTTTTCGTGAATGGTAACAGTTGTATTTAGAATTCTTTGTTAAGTGATACATTTCTCGAAATCCAAACTGTCAACCAAGGCTGGAAATACTGCTTAGAAACTTCACTACCAAAAACACAGAGAGTCCCATCTCCCTATTATTCTTTTTCTCAACGTTCTCTTACTAGTGTCTGCAATCTTACAAATTAACACCATGTATCAATCAATGCACTATTTCAACGTGTATACAAGGAAATCTAAAAGGTGGCTTGACGGACGCTAGAAGCTTCTGAGAATCTTGACCAGTTGCCTGGAAGAGAAGAAGCACTGGTTGAACCTCTGGTCACAGACCGCCTCCCGCCGCGCCTTGGCTCCCAGGTCCTCCGCCTCCCGGAACTCCCGGGCGCCTCGCCGTCCCACGTTCACCCTGCCGACCACACACTAGGGTTATGCACTCATGTATATTGTGTCCAGTTGTCTGGAGGAGAAGAAGCACTGGTTGAACCTATGGTCACAGACCGCCTCCCGTCGCGCCTTGGCTCCCAGGTCCTCCGCCTCCCGGAACTCCCGGGCGCCTCGCCGTCCCACGTTCACCCTGCCGACCACACACTAGGGTTATGCACTCATGTATATTGTGTCCAGTTGTCTGGAGGAGAAGAAGCACTGGTTGAACCTATGGTCACAGACCGCCTCCCGCCGCGCCTTGGCTCCCAGGTCCTCCGCCTCCCGGAACTCCCGGGCGCCTCGCCGTCCCACGTTCACCCTGCCGACCACACACTAGGGTTATGCACTCATGTATATTGTGTCCAGTTGTCTGGAGGAAAAGAAGCACTGGTTGAACCTCTGGTCACAGACCGCCTCCCGCCGCGCCTTGGCTCCCAGGTCCTCCGCCTCCCGGAACTCCCGGGCGCCTCGCCGTCCCACGTTCACCCTGTCGACCACACACTAGGGTTATGCACTCATGTATATTGTGTCCAGTTGTCTGGAGGAGAAGAAGCACTGGTTGAACCTATGGTCACAGACTGCCTCCCGCCGCGCCTTGGCTCCCAGGTCCTCCGCCTCCCGGAACTCCCGGGCGCCTCGCCGTCCCACGTTCACCCTGTCGACCACACACTAGGGTTATGCACTCATGTATATTGTGTCTAGTTGTCTGGAGGAGAAGAAGCACTGGTTGAACCTCTGGTCACAGACCGCCTCCCGCCGAGCCTTGGCTCCCAGGTCCTCCGCCTCCCGGGACTCCCGGGCGCCTCGCCGTTCCACGTTCACCCTGTCGACCACACACTAGGGTTATGCACTCATGTATATTGTGTCCAGTTGTCTGGAGGAGAAGAAGCACTGGTTGAACCTCTGGTCACAGACCGCCTCCCGCCGCGCCTTGGCTCCCAGGTCCTCCGCCTCCCGGAACTCCCGGGCACCTCGCCGTCCCACGTTCACCCTGCCGACCACACACTAGGGTTATGCACTCATGTATATTGTGTCCAGTTGTCTGGAGGAGAAGAAGCACTGGTTGAACCTATGGTCACAGACCGCCTCCCGCCGCGCCTTGGCTCCCAGGTCCTCCGCCTCCCGGGACTCCCGGGCAACTCGCCGTCCCACGTTCACCCTATCGACCACACACTAGTTTTATGCACTCATGTATATTGTGTCCAGTTGTCTGGAGGAGAAGAAGCACTGGTTGAACCTCTGGTCACAGACCGCCTCCCGCCGCGCCTTGGCTCCCAGGTCCTCCGCCTCCCGGAACTCCTGGGCGCCTCGCCGTCCCACGTTCACCCTGCCGACCACACACTAGGGTTATGCACTCATGTATATTGTGTCCAGTTGTCTGGAGGAGAAGAAGCACTGGTTGAACCTCTGGTCACAGACCGCCTCCCGCCGCGCCTTGGCTTCCAGGTCCTCCGCCTCCCGGAACTCCCGGGCGCCTCGCCGTCCCACGTTCACCCTGCCGACCACACACTAGGGTTATGCACTCATGTATATTGTGTCCAGTTGTCTGGAGGAGAAGAAGCACTGGTTGAACCTATGGTCACAGACCGCCTCCCGCCGCGCCTTGGCTCCCAGGTCCTCCGCCTCCCGGAACTCCCGGGCGCCTCGCCGTCCCACGTTCACCCTGTCGACCACACACTAGGGTTATGCACTCATGTATATTGTGTCCAGTTGTCTGGAGGAGAAGAAGCACTGGTTGAACCTCTGGTCACAGACCGCCTCCCGCCGAGCCTTGGCTCCCAGGTCCTCCGCCTCCCGGGACTCCCGGGCGCCTCGCCGTTCCACGTTCACCCTGTCGACCACACACTAGGGTTATGCACTCATGTATATTGTGTCCAGTTGTCTGGAGGAGAAGAAGCACTGGTTGAACCTCTGGTCACAGACCGCCTCCCGCCGCGCCTTGGCTCCCAGGTCCTCCGCCTCCCGGAACTCCCGGGCGCCTCGCCGTCCCACGTTCACCCTGTCGACCACACACTAGGGTTATGCACTCATGTATATTGTGTCCAGTTGTCTGGAGGAGAAGAAGCACTGGTTGAACCTCTGGTCACAGACCGCCTCCCGCCGCGCCTTGGCTCCCAGGTCCTCCGCCTCCCGGAACTCCCGGGCGCCTCGCCGTCCCACGTTCACCCTGTCGACCACACACTAGGGTTATGCACTCATGTATATTGTGTCCAGTTGTCTGGAGGAGAAGAAGCACTGGTTGAACCTCTGGTCACAGACCACCTCCCGCCGCGCCTTAGCTCCCAGGTCCTCCGCCTCCCGGAACTCCCGGGCGCCTCGCCGTCCCACGTTCACCCTGTCGACCACACACTAGGGTTATGCACTCATGTATATTGTGTCCAGTTGTCTGGAGGAGAAGAAGCACTGGTTGAACCTATGGTCACAGACCGCCTCCCGCCGCGCCTTGGCTCCCAGGTCCTCCGCCTCCCGGAACTCCCGGGCGCCTCGCCGTCCCACGTTCACCCTGCCGACCACACACTAGGGTTATGCACTCATGTATATTGTGTCCAGTTGTCTGGAGGAGAAGAAGCACTGGTTGAACCTATGGTCACAGACCGCCTCCCGCCGCGCCTTGGCTCCCAGGTCCTCCGCCTCCCGGAACTCCCGGGCGCCTCGCCGTCCCACGTTCACCCTGCCGACCACACACTAGGGTTATGCACTCATGTATATTGTGTCCAGTTGTCTGGAGGAGAAGAAGCACTGGTTGAACCTCTGGTCACAGACCGCCTCCCGCCGCGCCTTGGCTCCCAGGTCCTCCGCCTCCCGGAACTCCCGGGCGCCTCGCCGTCCCACGTTCACCCTGCCGACCACACACTAGGGTTATGCACTCATGTATATTGTGTCCAGTTGTCTGGAGGAGAAGAAGCACTGGTTGAACCTATGGTCACAGACCGCCTCCCGCCGCGCCTTGGCTCCCAGGTCCTCCGCCTCCCGGAACTCCCGGGCGCCTCGCCGTCCCACGTTCACCCTGTCGACCACACACTAGGGTTATGCACTCATGTATATTGTGTCCAGTTGTCTGGAGGAGAAGAAGCACTGGTTGAACCTCTGGTCACAGACCGCCTCCCGCCGCGCCTTGGCTCCCAGGTCCTCCGCCTCCCGGAACTCCCGGGCGCCTCGCCGTCCCACGTTCACCCTGCCGACCACACACTAGGGTTATGCACTCATGTATATTGTGTCCAGTTGTCTGGAGGAGAAGAAGCACTGGTTGAACCTATGGTCACAGATCGCCTCCCGCCGCGCCTTGGCTCCCAGGTCCTCCGCCTCCCGGGACTCCCGGGCGCCTCGCCGTCCCACGTTCACCCTGCCGACCACACACTAGGGTTATGCACTCATGTATATTGTGTCCAGTTCTCTGGAGGAGAATAAGCACTGGTTGAACCTATGGTCACAGACCGCCTCCCGCCGCGCCTTGGCTCCCAGGTCCTCCTCCTCCCGGAACTCCCGGGCGCCTCGCCGTCCCACGTTCACCCTGCCGACCACACACTAGGGTTATGCACTCATGTATATTGTGTCCAGTTGTCTGGAGGAGAAGTTGTCTGGTTGAACCTATGGTCACAGACCGCCTCCCGCCGCGCCTTGGCTCCCAGGTCCTCCGCCTCCCGGAACTCCCGGGCGCCTCGCCGTCCCACGTTCACCCTGTCGACCATACACTTAGGTTGTGCACTCATGTACATAATGGCCCATTGATAAAACCTTATTCATATGCAGAAAATATGGATATCCCGTTTAAAATGGACAAAAATGAATTTTATTTCATTTCAATGTACAATTTCAATATTGTTTTTGTATTAAGCCTAATTTTCTTCGTTTTCCTAATCGTCATGATACCTCATTCTTTTCCTCATCTTTGCTCAGTTTGTGTGCACCGTTAAAACGGGACATATCGTTAGAAATGTAGTGTCCTGTAGATGAGCTGAACCCCATTACAATTCACATCGGCACCCAGGGCTGAGTTTTTATGAATCGGAGTGCTATGTTTATCTTAAGGCTTTCAGAGTTTCAATGTTAATCTTATGAAAGAAGGGCAATTAATTGAACTTTTAGACAGCTAGCTGTTGTGATAAGTAATGTAAACAAATCTTGAAGAACAGATATTAAAAAATATTTCAAAATTTATTGGGTCCAGGTCGACTGGTCTTTTTATAAAATTTTGATCAGTGGGGGATTTATAGTTGTTATTAATAAAATAGCAGGGTGAAAATTGAAATACTTTTCTCCTTTTAATCGTTAACAAACTAAATTAAATCATTTTTATTGTTAAAATGATTATAAAATTAAAAAAAATACCAAATAATATTACACAGATGGTGAAAGTAAGGGGTTGATGAGTCGTGTTGAATTAATAGATTACTTGTAAGACTTATGCATACGGAAAGCTACTGGAGCAAACAAGTGATCTTGCATGTAAATGGGAGATTTCAGCTCAAAAATTTGCATTTTTAAGATCATTGTAGTATTTTATTTTTTATATTATGCACAGATTAAATTTTTATTATAGTTTATTGTAATAAAAATTAATTGTCTTTCCTACAATAAATATGCAATAAATGTCATTATAAAATATTTTTAATTTTTATTTTTTAACGTATTTTACTCCTATGTACAATAAGTTGGTATCCAGGCAATTTGTTTTATCTGATGTGTCGGAAGAGTTTCAATGATGGAGATACCGTGTAATCCTGAGCTCATATTCCAGCTCAGTGTTCATGTGTTTTTTCCAATACTGCTTTCATTCGGCGGTCTTTAGTTTATTAGCTAAATAACAAGTTACAATAACAAGAATTTTTTTGTATAGCAAAAATATGTACATTGAATTAGAGTTCTTATGGTACTATTTCTAGACTTAAGAATTAAGCATCCATGTTCAATAAAAATATTAAGGCTAAGAATACATTTTGCTACCGTTTGCTTGAGTAGTAAGTAAGAATATTCAAGAAACATCAGTAATAAGTATTACCTGTAACATGTAAATTGCTTTAAGGCAGTTTTAAAATTACATTTAAAAATGTTTAAATTTGGCGAGATTACTCTATTTTTCAGTCTAGTGTTATGCACTGTTTTATTTGAACGTCTAGAACCAATCACAGGAAAATATTTTTTTAATAATGATGTTAATAGCTGGGAGAATTTGCTGAGAATATTTTGAGGATTAATATCGCAATAATTGAATTCAATACAAGTGAATTCATTAGAATGAGTTGAAGAGATAAATAAGCCTGAATTTCAAGGAATCTGATTTCTTCATCTTGAAGTACTAAGAATTATAAGGAATTCCAGCCAATTTAAAGTTGTACGCTTTATCAATTATTTTAAAAACTTATCTTTTATTTTCTTTGAAGTAATTCTTATTCTAGTTAATAAACAACGAGAATTTGAAGTACAAAGGTCCATTATTTCTTACTCTTCCGTTCCAAGAATAAGACTTACGTAATTCAATTGTGAGAAAGGTATATTATAAGTAAAACTACACTCAAGACCTTAGGAATTATTTTTTACAATGTATTTCATCCAAATTTATGATCTTAACCAAGTGTCTCTTTGCCAATTTTCTCTTAACCTCTCGGTTATATCTATATATGAGGAGGTGTCATGCAAAAGGAAACATATCCACTTTAAAAGATTTTCGGAAAACGCAGAAAAACCATTATTTAATTAATTTGTTAGTAAAATCTGAAAAAGTTTAGTCATATATTTCCTTTCCTTGAAAATAACAATTTTTTTTAACCAGTTTTTGATAAATTTTATACCAATATTTAAATATTTAATGTTGAAATATGGATATGTTGTATTTTGATTGAACGCCTCGGATGAGTTCTTTTTTGCTTGAACTGGTTTGGGATATGTTTTCATTTGCTCGGAAATTGGTTAAAACATAGGCCTACTAGTTAGTTTAGTTTGATGTAACTTGCTTATTCTGTAAAATAAAAATAAACGGTACCTTGAATTAAAAATACTAACAATATAGGCTGATCATTTGAATTTTTTATTCTTAACTTACAATATTAGATAGGCTAATCTTCTAATTGCAAAAATACCGGAACTCAATTTAGAGCATAGTAGTTTATCAATGTGAAATGTCCAATTAAGATTTTTATCTACTATTAATCCTAAAAATTTTGTATTATCTTGGAATTGAAAGGGAAATTATTGTGGATTTCCAATTACGCTTTTAGTATTCTTACATGAGAACTTGATAAAAGTCGTTTTATTTTCATTGAGCAAGAGGTTTTGATTACCTAGCTGTGTTTTTACTTTGTTTATTGCTGTTTCTACTGCTGGAAAAATTTTGTTAATATTTTTGTCTGAAATTGTCAAATTAATATCATCAGCAAAAAGACATAATTCATTATTTATTTTTAATTCTGTAAGGCATTGAGGTAGTTTTCCTACATAACAAAGAAATAAAAATGGACCAAGAACAGATCCTTGTGGTACTGAATATTTAATTAGTCTAGTTTTGGATTTTATTTTTAAAACTCTGTTTCGAGCTTTTTGTGTGGTTTCAACATATTGCAGCCTGTCAGTTAAGTAAGATTTTATTAAAGCCAAATCTTTACTATTGATTCCATAAGAACTTAATTTATCAAGCAAAATTGGATGTGATACACTTTCAAACGCCTTAGTTAAATCAAGAAATGCAGTAACAACTTGTTCATCATTATCTATTTTATTTATTACATATTCAATAAAAGATATTATGGCAGTAGTTAATATAGCTGTTGCATCTAGGGAGTCACGTGATAAAATACTGGCTCGTCATTGGCTGCAATGGATGTGTTTTCTTCTGCTTGAATTCGGGCTTGGATATGATCTCTTTTGCTCTAAACTCTGATTTTTGGAGTGTAAAATCAATTGGATATGTATTTTTCTGCTACAAACCAACTTTACCATTGAAAAGCAATGAGGCCAAAGACCATAGAGTGATAAAAATCTCAATTTTGAATTTCTATGGATATGTATGCTTTTGCATGACACGTCCTCTTATAAAATTCTGTAAGCCCAATTTATTGAGTAAAATTGTGAGCGTTGTACCAATCGCAGAAAGATGGGAGGGGTCTCAAATTAAAGGTCTCAGTCCCATACACGAGAGAAAACTATCGGCGTGTCCATAGTGTTAACAGGAAAAGAGAAATCACGTAAAACGTCCTCCATAAGAATAGCATGGGGATTCGAAAAACGTCTGTTTTGTGTACATTGAAACGTGTTAGGTTTGATTTTAAAACGAGACACAGATGATAACATTGAGTGAAGATGATCAAATAATTCTACAATAATAAGACATTTTGTGGCTTTGAGCAACTTTGAGCGACTAAAAATTCTACTCGGAGCGTTAGCGTTACCAACCTTACAAACCATTACAAATTGACTGCTGATTTTTACTGTTTGTTATGATCATTTAGATTGTAAAAAACTGAGTGTGTATGCAAATCATAAAATACACTCTGATCGTAATAGGTACGCAATGGGCGATGTGGTATGAGAAACGCATACATTAAAGCATGTTTTGGTTTTATTTTAAGACGAAAAGTGTCAAATGATCATATTGAGTGACGATGATACACTATCTGAAACTTAAAGTGTATCATTCATGTAAGTGTTGGTATTCTGTTAGCTTAATTTCCCCAGAAACATTTTGGACATTTTCATTGATTGCAGAATTATAGAAGAGACGTTTGTCCTGCATACTACGGGGAAATGTAGCAAATCAAAAACATTACAACAAAATGAGAAAATTATAAGAAGAATTATTTTTTAAAATATTCTCCTTTAAAGATTCTCCATGTATGATTTTAAAAACAGTCTACTTTGTTTACACAAAGTCAAGATTTTAGATTTGTAGGTACAAATACTGACAGTAAGTGAAGATGATCTATTTTGAGGCACTGTGTTTATATTTGGTGACTAAAAAATAATAAAAAATCTGACAGGTGCTAAAAAATCCATTTAATTTTAGGACAAAAAAACAATGAAAGAGGTGATACAAAGTATTCAAAGTTTATTGACTCTTAAATGGGTACTGAACATTCATCGTGTTTTTTCTCACTGCCGCTTTTCATGTTATATTAAAAAGCCGTTATAGCTCAAAGGATTATGATTTCTTCCAAAATTTATTTTTCGTAGATCTTTATAAGTTTAACAACAGAAAAAATGAAGCATTTACAAAAGGGTGGCCTATAGTACAGTACTGTAAAGAGTGCTTTGGGGGCGAATGGTCTGTTCAAACGGTATTGTTAAAATATTATTTAAATTATAACATTTCTGGAAACTTTCGTAGTGAAGAACTGGTAATCCGTTATGGTTCATACTATTTTAATTTTATGATTAGGGGCTTTTGCCCCTATGAGCCACTAGTAATTACTGTTTCTTCATTAAGAATGTTTTCTTCGCATAAAGTTTTACTGTAGACCTTTTCACACAAATTTTTCAATCGCATTTATTTATAATTTTTTATAATCTTTTATTAGGAAACTTATATAATTATTATTCATTTACTTTACTTTTGGACTTTAGGACAATATTATTGAGGATAATCAATTAAAATAATAACATCAACTAGTGGTTGGAAGACCAGTCACTTTGTCGTTCAAAAGGGGTGTTTGATGCATTGAATCTGGTATCTCTGATTTTTGGCTCAGTTGTTTAGGATGTTGGCCTGATGTTAAAACCAATTTTTCGCACACGGGTGACGAACGCATCATAGGCAAAATTTGAAAAAAAACCTTCTAAAATTGACACTTTTTATACTTTTTCACAGTTTTCATCATGAAGGACTGATTTCGCGAACAAAAGTGTTGAGAGCATTTTTATACGACATTAAATTCCCTACAATTTGAGACCTAAATCATCCTGATGGAACGTATAGTTTTTTATTTATGTAAATTCAAAGTTAGGTAATTTTTTTTTTGTTTTTAGGAAAAACGTGGTTTTAGCGATTTTAAGTTAACGAATACATGCTATTACGATAGAAGCCGTGGTCCGAAATAGTCCCGGGACCATGTCTAAACTTTCATGTTGAGATCTCCAGATTCCAAAAACGCTGTGTTTTGCCAAAATTTATATATTTTTGTTTTAGTCAATATTATTTTGATGGAAGGTTTGATTGCCTACCATTTTCGACTCGATAATCCTTTCAATGCTGGGTTTGTAGCACTGTTCTCTATTTGAAGAGACCTTTAATTTGATGTACATATTGACCTATACTTACATTAAATATTTTCTTATTACTCCCTATGGGACGTCCACCTGGAGGGTTAAAAATCCAATAAATGCTGGAAAAAGTAGATTTGAATGCCTAATATACATGTACAAAGTTTAATTACTATAACTAAATTAGTTTTAACTTATTAAGCCATTATGGGATTTTTTCACACTGTATAAATGAATATGTAAATGTTCGTATATATATACCGTATATATGTATATGAAGATAAACCAGATGAGATACACAGCGTTTTTGCCATCTGGAGACCTCAACATGAAAGTTTGTCACTGTCCCGGGACTATTTCAGACCACGGCTTCTATCGTAATAGCATGTATTCCTTAACTTTAAAATCGCTAAAATCGCGTTTTTTCCCAAGAACAAAAAAATTTACTTAACTTTGAATTTACATAAATAAAGAACTATACGTTTTATCAGGATGATTTAGGTCTCAAATTGTAGGGAATTTAATGTTGTACAAAAATGCTCTCTACACCTTTGTTCGCGAAACCAGTCCTTCATGATGAAAATTGTGAAAAAGTAAAAAAAAGTGCCAATTTTTGAAGGTTTTTTCAAATTTTGCCTATGATGCGTTCGTCACCCGTGTGCGAAAAATTGGTTTTAACATCAGGCCAACATCCTAAACAACTGAGCCAAAAATCAGAGATACCAGATTTAATGCACCTTAAAAGTACAAAGTGACTGGACTAAATATTTTCGTTTAACACCTGATCAAATCTTAAGCAAACATAAATACTTAACATTAAAACTCATCTACCTTTATTTACCACTTAATTGTTAAGCAAGAACAAATGTGTGATATCGTGGGATGGTCTTTAAAGTACCAAGTTGAAGTAGGTCATTAATATAAACAAATTATTAATACATACATATATAATATACTCTTATGTACAAAGATTGCACGTAAAGGTGTGGGTAGGATCAAATTCATGCCTCATTACTTGCTACTAGATATTCCCTGTAAGTTTTTTCTTATAGGCATTGAAATTGTTTAAATTCAATGATCGCCTGAGTCATAACATTAACTGTATAAAATCTAGTATAATATGGTAGAAAGTCTGATATGTATGAATATGGCATTGTATAACATGCCATATTAAAGTGTTAGAATTTGCTTTTACTGCATTTCTAAATTTATGAAACGGCCCACGTTGGAGATGTTATGTATTATCCATAAATTAATAAAAAATCACCATTAATCCCCTTATAAATTAAAACAGACGTTCAATAATTTTATACAAAGAGAAACAACATAAGTCGTGAAAAATATGTGTCATGGATAAGTTAACTATACATAAATTACGACAGTAATACCTCCAAACAATATTTGACTAGACTGATATAAAATAATTCTTATAACTTAAAATTTTTATATAAGTTTATTGTATAGTAATTTGCAGTGAAATGTAATATTGCTTTATTTGTTAGTTAATGCGTCTGTGTTATAGGGAATGAGATACGATGTTGGTGATACAGTAGTTGGCGTATGATCTAATTCTGTATAACATATACTCTTTTATATTTCACTTGCATTCTATACGGTCATAACAACAAAATTTATGGTGTGTAATGTCTAAGCCTACACACCGTAATGTAATGTCGGTACTTTTACGCACAGAGAAGCAATATCAATTTAAGTCTATTATTATTGATTTTGTAATAGTTCTTATTAAGTAGGCCTATTACGTATAATGCAATCCCCTAATAAGACTTTTCAAATACTCAAACCCAAAAAGAATTGCGTTACAATTTCAAACAATTTCACCTGGAAATGCTATCGATCCAATAAAACGATTTATATATTATTAAAAAACGTTTAAGCATTGAATATACTTTGATAGAAATCGAGTTGATTTGAACCTACAAACCAAAGTATCGTAAGCTTAAAATTAAAATGATACAATGATTCATCTTAGGCTGTACCACACTGGAGCTCTTCCACTACCACACACAACCAATCCAACACCGCAATTATCAGCAATCACTCAAAACTACACTTTTTTACAGCTGTACATGAACAGATATTTAAAATTTTCACTGCAATTCCATTGTTATTGTGATAGGAAAACTAAATTATGTATAGCAATGGACATTGGTCTACTTTGCCGTAGCCAGCTATGATCTTTCATTGTTTTTTTTTTTCTTGTGGACTGTAAGTATCGATTTCAATCATGACAACTTTTATTAATGATGTTTTATTAAGAGTCATCTTCACCTTTGGACCAGTAGCGCAGTCAGCTATGTTAATCATACAGTTATATTATTAGGTCCCTCATCCTTAAAAGTTTGAAAATGTCAAAATATTACCCTTCAAAACTTATAAGATTTTTAATACTAATACCATATATTTTTACTGATATGTCAGGTATGAGGCACCTATATCTAACTTTAATCTATAAAAAACATATATTTTACCCACTCCCCCCCTCAAAAAACCCCCCGTCCGAACCAGAATGTGTGGGCATATTTTCCGTGTTTTACAAGGTCGAAGATAACTCTTAATGATTTGGACCCAAACAATTTTCTATTTGTTTGTTTTTTTTTTTTTTTTTTGAGTAGTTAATAAACCAAGTTTGTTTTAGGTAAATTATAAAATGTTCAGGTATTTAATGAGTTTGTTCGTTGTTTTTGTCTTTCATGTGCATAGCACAAAGCCCACTACAGACCATATCGGTGTTGTGTATTACTACTCGTGTAACGTGTTGTTTCCACATGAAACACAAACTGTTAATAACGGGGACATGTTACACAAAACAAGAGTAAGCCAAGATAAGATACGGGAAGGTCGACCGGTTCATTGCCCTTCGCATGTAGGTGAGCTCCAAAACGGCACGGCGGCGGCGGCGGTCCGGCTGGCCTGAGCCAAGGTGGGCGACTACAGCAGCTACAGCTACCTCACAGTGGACCGGTGTCTGGGGTATCGCACATCACACCACGACACACAACCTCACCTGCTACACCACACTCGTGAGTCTACGTTCCTACAACATCTTAAAATTCATTTTAATTTTTGTTTTAAGTTAAAGTATCATTATTATTAGTATTATTATCAATTCATTATTAGATTCCATACATATGTTTAAATACATCCGTTAATGATTTGTTAGATTTTGTGTTTAAAATTTGAAGTGCCCGTGATGTTTTGTGATAAAGTTTATTCATGATAGAGTATTTTTTTTATCCACGGTTTCGCTTGGGGTTTTTAGGGAATTTCCCTATAGGGATTACGTTATTACGGTATTAGTATTACGGTAGTAGTATTACGGTAAGACCTAAGCCCGGGACCATAATACTTTTTTGTTTTGAGGTCTCCGAAGCCAAAAAACACAGATCGTTTGAATTTGTTTTATAATATACTAGCTGTTTCCCGTCACGGCTTCGCCCATAATTGAATTTATTTTTTAGGTAATAAAATCTTTTTAAAGAGCAACAAAGTCCTCTTCCTTAAGAATGACATTGAAACCATAAAGTAATGTGAGTTGAGCTGTGAAGGAATTTTGCAAAACCTTTTTTTAATAAGAGCCAATGAGCAAATAGACCTTGTCAAATTTCAACCCCGTAGGCCCTACAGTCGTTTTGAAATCATGTGAGGCTGAGCCCTAAAGAACATCAAAAACTATATTTGCAAAACCTATTAGCAAAATGGAACATAAACGTTAGATTTCAACCCCGTAGGATCTATGGTAATTTTGAGGATTTGTGGGGAGGAGCCCTAAGGAAATGTGCTAAATTGTTTCTTAGTGAGCAACTATGAGCAAACAACGTCCATGTCAAATTTAAACCCTGTCGGGCCTAGAGTAATTTTCAACAACCGTGGGGGGGAGCCCTAAAGAATAAAAAAAATATTTGCAAAACCTTTTCTTAGTGAGTAACCTAAGTATATAAGCTAAGAGGACCGTCCATGTCAAATTACAACCCCGGAGGCCCAAAAGTAATTTTGAAGTCCTGTGGGCACAGCCCTAAAGAACATAAAAAACTGTATTTGCAAAACCGTTTCTTAATGAGCATCCATGAGCAAAGAGGAACGATGGTCAGTTGGTTTTTTCGTAATGGGGTAACAAGCTAGAATTTGAACTTATCCCTAATTATAATTTAGGATGTTGTAATTTATTAAAACTAAAAACATTTACTAATTATTACACTATGAGAGAGATACCAAGGCCTTGCTAGTCATTAGATCCCTGATTTCGCGCTGAACACCCATTCCATTCTCCAATCAAAAAGAATTTTCAATTTGTTCTCTATGGCTATGTTTTCACATCTCGGATATAATTTAAACAAGGTGGCTCGTGCGCAAATTGCGCATTTTATGATTCTCTGTGAGTGAAACTCACCTACAGTAAGTGAATGTTGATTATGAAGTGACAGAGATTTTTGTTTACTATCTGGCTTTTAAAATTCATCCGAGGGTAATCAGCTGTTAACTTACAATTCACATTAAAGAACTTGCAATAAAAGCTGGTCAACATTTTAAAGCGCCCTCTAGAAATAAATCAAAGGCGAGGGGGGCGAAGCCCGAAACGACATGACCTTTTTAATTACAATTCATCACTGCGCTATATCCTAAGCTATAAAATGACACCTCAATCTTAAAAATCGGTTCAGTAGGTCGAGAGAAAAAGGGACGTAACAGACGAAACCCTTATAGAAATAAGAAGATAGATTATCAGTACCAGGGGGACCGAGCTTAAGCTCGGTAAAATTATTACTTTCATTCCTACACAAAGCTCGTTCGCTCCGCTCACTCGCCCTCTTCCTTTTTTAAGACGAGCTCGCTCGCTTCGCTCACTCGCCATTCTGAAGGGTGCTTCACTTTGGTATAATTTTCCTAAACTACAGATTAAATATGTAACATCAAGGCAATTAGGATTCTAATTGCCTTGATGTAACATATTGCAGTATATGCAACATATCTACAGTTATCAGCTGATTATTGTTCAATTTAAAAAATCTCCATTAGGATATCATGGGAACTTTGAAGGGCTCTAGCGCCAAAACCGGATTTTTCCCAGACATGGGACCAACTCCAATCGATTTCTTGTGGCCAAAAACCCCATATTCAATCAAAAAAATCAAAAATCATTGGAGCGAAAAAAGTTTGCCCGTACAAACAGAGTTTGTTTTAGAGTATAAGATAAGATATTGTTATAGTCAGTCAGCCAGTCAGTCAATTAGTTTATTTTATAACTGATATATTTTAATGGTCTATTCATTCCCCAGATGGCAGAATCTGAACTCAGTCCCGTTGCTATGGTGCAACTTGGGCTAAGGTGTGTATTTGCGTTCTACTACTCGATATATCTCAGCGCACTGGAGATATGGCACTACTTTTATCCTCAACCCGGGAAGAGCCTTCAGGGTAAACATGTTCTGGTGAGTAAATATAACAAACAATATCATTATTTTAGCTATAGACTATTTAACTTAACACTATAATAATTTGCTAAGGACTTTTATATTGAATTGAAACTTTTAGCGTAGTTTTAAGTTATTTTTAAGATTTTTTCTAAGCCAAACGAAGTGTCATTTCCCATCACAAATTTTTAAATATTAAATCTTCAGGACTATTAGGTAATACATATGCTTCAAAATGCCCCATGCCTATATTGTTGTCTTCAGGTCACAAGTTAGTTTTGTATATGTGCCAATCTGATATTTCATCATATAATCAGACAGATTTTCTACAGAATTCACTCGGCTATGAGTTGCCAAATCATTCGTTTTATTTAATATAAACATAAACATTAAAATATTTGCCAGATTCCCTTAAAAGTATCAAAGTGTCAAGTGTTTTTTGTTGTTGTTTTTTTATGTTCAACGTTAAAATATTACACAATTTTAGGGATTAATAAGAAGATTAAAAAAGCAAAATATTGAAACTTTGATCAAATGTTAAATAAATGTCAAAGACATTTCATCAACTTTGAACTAAGATAATAGTTATACCTCCCCTTTTTACATAACCTGTTTATAATCTGTTTTGGGTAAAAATGCCATTAGGAAAGTACACATTATACACTACATCTAAAACACGATAAACAAAAAAAATCTTTAAATATATTAACTTTGACTCTAGAACGTTCAGTAATTGACATAGTGGAATGTTAACATTAAGAGATGGTATAATTTAACACAGTGGGAATCTAAAAGCAATGTCAGCTCAGTAATATTTGACTTTGAGATTAAGTTTATTCACATGAATGATTCACAAGGCAAATTCGGAAAGAGTGTGCGTATGTAATATTCGAACGAGTACATTTGCATTTTTAAATCTGCAGCTACTTTAGGATTGAGCTGCGAAAATGTTTCAAAACTAATATTAAAACATATTGTACTTTGATATGTTTCAAAAATTATATAAAATATTGAGTTATTTTTTTTTTAATTTACTTAATTTCTCAACGTTTTGATTTAGAGGTCCTAAGACAAATCGGCATGGTAACCATAACGTAAACCTAGCCAATATCGACCTAGAAAACACACAAAATCTCAACACTGCCCCATTAAGAAGTTGAATAATTAGTGATAAAGATGGATTTATAAAATACCAACAAGGTATAATGTAATTGGCATCATAATTTTTATTCAAAGTAACTCGGTAAAATATCATTGATCAAGACTTGACAAATGCATCGCATTACGCTGCAAGGCTCCCCCTATTTCATATTACTTTATGCAGTTTGATGCTAATCGTTTTTTAACGAAAAGTAAAAGTAGAGACAGGAAATGGAAACTGGTTTTCGCAGTGACACTCACAGTGAGCGGTCGTGCCGTCGTCGACCGCGGGCTTAACCCGTCCCGTCGTCCTGATGCCTAGGAAGTTGCTTTCCTCTTTAACCATTCTTTCCTCATTAGCTACCAGTTCCATTATGTTTTAGGCAATATATTAGGTTGCACTTGAATTGACGAGGTTGGACAAAGATACTGGTTATCGACTTAAGTGTTTAACTTAGGAAATTAAAACTCGTTTTCTATAAAATTGTCAAAGTGGATATGATAATAATGAGATCCAAGAAAATTTCACTCCATTTCTAATAACATATTTTAAACTATATAATAAAATAACATTGAATCTGATCCTACATTATATGCAGTCAACATTACAATGTCCACGCCAGAGAAATGATAGTTCCTATCACGTCGTGTACACATTATACTGTTCACACGTGTTCACATTATACTGTTTAAAGGGAAAGCAAACATATTCAACTTTTGTAGCCAAAAAGTTAATCGATCCCGTCACCCTACTTGAAAATACACTAACTTTTGGATCAGTCTGACTCGATACCTGTCCTAAAATTTAATTATCTAAAACATTAAACAACAATACTGTTGTAAACCCACAATTTTCAATATAATATATTGAGATGGATGGAGTATCTGAAAAAGTACTAATAACAACGTATATCAGTTTATGTTCAAAAATAACTGAAATTAATCATAGTTTATGTATAAAGAGAGGGTATATGAAATATTTAGGTATGTAAGGTTATAGTTGCCGGTCGTCTCTGCCAACAATAAATTGAACTCTATTGCTGTTTCATGTTGCATGCCTACTTCAGCTATAACCACAAATTTAAGCTACAAGTCAATTTCTTTTAACTATGGTATTAACAAGAATGATTTTATAATAAATAAATAAACATCCCCAACCTTGATGCCCTTATTATTAAGACGACTTAAAGAGAACAATTAAATATGGAAAATTTATTCAATACAGTTATGTTAGCATGAATTTTAAATAAATTTGTACATACAAAATTGATATTCTTTATTAAATACTGACCCTCAGAAGTACGATCTTCTATATCATATCATGGGACTCGATAGCACGCTTGGATAAGTTATCGACCCAATAGAATAATATTTGTATTACGTGTATAAGTCGTTTTTTTCTTTTTTTTTTACCTGATCCTTTTTGAGCATGTTGGAGTGGGGAAGGGATTTAAACTGTAAACAAAAAATTTTAACTTGTGACAAACATGTTTGAGTATCCGATTTCCTTAAATAACGTTTTCAATAAGTTATAATGTCTTTCAGTAACTCCTAGTCAGCTGTTAGATTTCTAAAACAAACCTATGCCTTGTTAAAAAGTAACCGTTTTAAAGTAAACTGATTAAAAACAACTGCTACCAATAATATTTTAAAACTGGTACACAATATGTTGTTATGTAAAATTACCAGCTGGTATGCAACAGTGATATAAAAAATAAAAAAAAACAACAAAACCAAAGAGCTACAACCAATTGGATATTAGCAAGAATAAACAAACCCTCACCAACATCTTTAACTAGAACAGGTTTTAAAAGGGGGCTTTAGATTTACTATCTTGTATAATAAAAGAGTGCATTTAAGGGTCTAGAGAGAGAACTACTGAACGGATCGAGGCCGTTTTGGTGTCAATGGATTTCTTATGACTTCTGGACGAAACGAAAAATACCGTATTCCTCCGGAAATGCCTTATAAAGCCACAAAATGAAAATTAGACCTTATTTAGACCAATCTAAGACGTGATTTTGTCGATTTGTTTACTGCTCCAGGTGATCCATACCTTACATTGAAATTTGACACCAATGCTGCTTTACAAAGTGTTTTTGTAAACAAAACAGATAACTTTTCAATGCTATGATAAGTAACACATACAAATGAAATCAAGGACGTGTTATGTTGCAGTCGTTTATAAAGCAGTAAAATAAATATTTAACAGCTGATGCTTTAGTAAAATTGTGGTTGCTATACTATAAAGAAAGTTTATTTAATATAGATGATTGAATTTGTGTATTTAAAATTAAGAGTTATTTATTAAAATTTGTTTACACATATGTTTTTATAACTATCAACTAATGATCTTTATGTTTTTAAATATATAAACATAATATTTTGGTTGTAAAATCCTCCCCACCGTATTTAATTCCATGAATTTTTGTTATAACTAAGTCATATAACGTCTTTATATTCTTATTTTTCATCCTTTTAAGGTCGTATAGGCTTATTATTCTACATGTTTAACAGTTGGTGTATTGTTCCCACTGATATATACAATGGAGTACTACAAAAATGTGAAAATGTGTAACTATGAACTGGAAGAAATAAGTCTTGAAATATATGCAAGAAGAAATACCAAGAGTAAGGAAAGGAGACGGAAATAAAGTGGAAATAAAAGACAGAGATTAAACATTTTGAACAATGTTTTAGTAAACGTAAAAAACTACTATACGATTTACTTAGAGGACAATGCAATAACACTTAGTACACCCAGGAATGTACTTCTATACCATTGCGTGAACAATTGAAGTTAGAACTTGAAACCAAGGTCCAATACATGCACGAATAAATGTTCAAATATATACATAAACACTGTGAAAGAGCCCACAGAAAGGTGCTCAGCGATGGTGGTGATACCAAAACCTAGTGGGGACGTTAGACTCTGCGTAGATCTAACAAAATTAAACAAGAACATAAGGAGACAAAAATGGAAGAGGTTGAAGACACACTTAATCATATTGTTAAATCTCGAGTGTTTAACAAATAAGATACAAATTCCAAATTCTGGAAAATTAAATTGACTATGAGTCAGCGAAATTATACCAATACGAGATGGCCCGTGAGCAAATTGCGCATTTTATGATTCTGTATGAGAGAAACTCACCTGCAGTACGTGCATGTCGATTATGAAGT
This sequence comes from Neoaliturus tenellus, assembly GCA_030545055.2. Lineage (NCBI taxonomy): Eukaryota > Metazoa > Arthropoda > Insecta > Hemiptera > Cicadellidae > Neoaliturus > Neoaliturus tenellus. Next base: position 197,574,549 of record CM061533.1, read on the forward strand.
GACATAGATTAATTTTTGTTTAATATCTGGCTTTTAAAATTATTGTGAAGGTAAATCAGCTGTTAAATTATAGTTCACATTAAAGAACTTGCAATAAAATTTGGTTAACATTTTAAAGAGCCCTCTAGAAATAAATCAAAGGCAAGGGGGGCAAAGCCCGAAACAATATGACCTTTTTAATTACGATTCGTCACTGCGGTATATCCTTAGCTTTAAAATGACACCACAATCTTAAAAATCCGTTCAGTAGGTCGAGAGAAAAAGGGACGTAACAGAAGAAACCATTATAGAAATAAGAAGATAGAGTAGAAAGTTAATTGGCCATCCAACTGGAATGGAATAAATGTAAATACGGTTAAAAAACCTTTAACCGTTATCTTTTTTTACAAAGTCTCACAGGCCTACTATATTGTAAAACCTTATGATAGTAAGTATAATTAACTATTTAAACTTATAAAATATAATCAATGATATAGAGATCGCCTCCTGATCAAAATTAGACCAAAATTTTAGTTTATCTGAACCCAAGAGGTTTAAAAACACGTTATAACTGAAACATCTGTTTTCCTGTTTTTAGCAGTTGTTTTTATAATAGCTGTCTAATGATTCAATCATTTCTCCATCCTGTAAAAGATTAACATTGAAACTTTGAAAGCCTGTGGGGTGTAGCCCTGGAGTCTAACATGTATTAGAATAGAATAGAATAGAATTCTTCTCATCTACAGGACTATACCTTTCTAACGGTATGCACGTATTTCTTCTAAAATGCACATGGGCTGAGAAAAAAAGGAGGAAAATAAACACGCTTTTCTATAGAAGACTATAGGAAATCGCCCACTGGTCGAAATTCGACCAAATATTTAGTTGATCTTGAGCTTATTAGTTATAAAAAAATTATAGATAAAACAAACTCTTCTTCCTGATTTGCTATAATTTGTTATTACAATAGCTGTTTCACGATTAATCGATTATCCTTCTCCCATAAGATTACCATTGAAACTTTCATAACCTGTAGGCCGTAGTCTAGAGGGCCGATGTAAATTAAAATACCATTCTGCTCATCTACAAGACACTACCTTTCAAACGGTATGCGCGGGTTTCTTTTACGTTGCTCACAAGATGAGAAAAAAGGAGGGAAGGAAACATGCTTGCCTTTTAATATATAGATAATTGTTCACATTGCTAAAGAAATGGAAACATTTTAGTTTTAATACTATGTTGTCTGTGTATTAATACATTCGGTGGCCATTTTCAAACGTGAACATCAAAATTCATGAATAATCATCATGAAAATTACCTGTCATTTTTGACGGGCTGTTTGCTAGTATTTGAATAAAACAATGCCTTTTGCATGCTTTTTATAAAAATTTTAATAAATCAAAACAATTCCTTTTTTCATAATATTTGTAATAAAAAGCAAAGAGTTGTCATAAAGATTTCATACGAATTATTCGCCGATACAACGGAAAAGTATTTCCCCATTCCACTGAACCCACATTGTTGTCACAATGTAGTGTAATGTTCCATACACGGGAATCCGAGCAATTGGAGCTTCCTATTATTTACAATCAGATGGTGGGTGGCACGTTTCCGACTTTCCAAAAAAAACAACATTGATCTTTCAAATATTTTTTTTGTCAGAAAATGAATTTAAAGCAGAATTTAATTTATTAGTGTGTTACGATATACAAAATGTTTACGTTATTCCCTATTTCTTATTTTATTAAAACTATATTTATAACATTTTGTTACAATTTTTTAATATGCGGTGTATTAAATCATCCAGTTTAAATGGAAATAAAAATTATATTTTCAATAAAAATATTATTTTTATTTTAAATTAGTTCATAAAGTAAAAATAAAAAATTTACTCTGGTTAGTGGCTGTCCTTTAAAATTTCTCAAATTGTGATGAAAAATACTACCCATAATGCTTAATTTTGTATCCAACTTGTACTGATTTAAAAAACTCCTCATAATTTACAAACACGCATCCTTTTTCATGGGTGCTTGAATATTCAAATATGATGTAAAGAGTAAAAACTAATTTTGTCCGACCGGGTTGGCAGCAGCCGCCCCGCGTCACAGCTTGTCCCGCCGTGACGTATCGTCATTACCAGTGACACGCCGACATCACTGACGTCACTGACGTCACTGACGTGGCTCTACATGTCACGTGCCACATGACAAACATCGTGTGCCGATGCATCATTGATGGATCAAATTGGGCACACAATCCTCAAATGGCTGGTCAGTCACTGCCACTCATGGGAAGCTGACGTTAAATTATTGTTGAAATATTTATTATTCAAAATGACCGTTTAAAATTGTATGTGTTTATTTTTATTTATAAATTGTGATATAGTTTTATTCCGTTTCCTTTTAAGTGTAGTTTATTATTAATTAATATTATTTTATTTTTAATCATTGCCCTTGATGATAAGCTAATGTGCTAAGTACCTTATGCTTTGGAAAGACTAAATATTTTAACATATTTCTAATGTGTTCAATTTATGCGTCAAACCTAAATTCGATTTTAAAATATAAGTTAAATTAGCTTCAAAAATAATTTCAATCGCCTGCATTTTGATGCGACTGATGCTTGTTCCGTTGTATTATCATCACCTTGATCGATTAAATGGCGGATCATGCAAATCAGAGGTAATTACAATTTGGAACGTAACACTACAAAAGTATTCAAGCAAAATAATGAAATTTGTTACGATGCTATTGGAAAACATAATGTCTCAAAAAACGAAAGGAAGTTACCATGGTAAGTTAATGTGCTAAGTACTTTGTTGTGCTTTGGCAAGACCAAATATTTTAACACATTTGTTATGTGTTCAACTTATATGGCAAACCAAAATTTCATATAAAAATAGAAATGACATTAGCTGTAACAAATATCTGAAACACCTTATAGCCCAGTAAATAAACGACAAGAATTGCCCTTTGTCGCAACTAATTGGTGGAAAGCTGGATTTCATATATGTGATAGAACCACATTAGAGGTGTCTTTTTCCAAAAGTCCCCACTTCTCCCCCTTGAGCTTTTCCCCCAACCACCTCCAAACCTGGAAAATACAGTGGTTCTCTTTATTATCCATAGACCGAGTATTACATACACTATCGTGTTGGAATTTTTTAAAGATTATTTGTGATTAGTTTTTCTACAACTTTTGTACCCAAGTATTTTTTCTGAAACAAAAATTTAAAAAGACATGAAATCAAAACTTCGATAAAAGTTAAATTTTGGAGTACACAATTTTGTTTTCCCCTATATAAATTTTTTATTAACGATAATATGCAAATATGTTTCCGATAAAAGTTTTAGTATATTTCCTAAGGTTTAAAAATATCTTATTGGTTTGTCATCGGAGTGTACTGATGTAGAGTGAGATTACGGCAAAGCGAGCGCGTGCGGGCTGCACCCGGCGCGGGCAGGCGGCGCGACGCACGCAGCGCCAGCCCTACTTATAAACAAATTCTGAAAAAGTCCTGTAATAAGTAAACAATCATCCACCCCCTTCCCCATTTTATTTATTTTATTTGATTTATTTTTAGGGAGAGGAAGGAAAATGCATTACGCACACATAGAGCCTGTCTGTAGTGTGGGACCCCGTAAAAAACGGGTTTACCCACTACAAAAATTCCTCTACTCTTTAGGATTCTAACCTGGAATTGCTTATCACATTACGTCAGGCTAGGCATAAATTTTGCTTACGCCCGTGGGGCTCGCTCCTTATCCAGCCGCTCAATCAAGGGATCTGGGCCACTTCGGGGTCCAGATCGGTTTTCTTTTCCAGGAGGATGCCCCGGACGAACTGTGATAAACAATCCCAGTTGCCCTCATCCTCCGAGATTTTTTGGCAGGCCGAGTCCACCGAAAATGGACCAAAAATTTTAGTGTACGACTCCGGTTCAGGTATGACTCAAAATAGCCGTGACCTGTCAGGAATTGGGCACAAAAGCAGGGTCAGGACCTGCTTGTTAAGTCGCGCAGTCCATTGTCCTCGGGTGTCGTGCTCCCAGCTGTGTTGCTACTGCTGGAAGGTTCGGGAGCGCTCTTATTTTCTTGCCAATCTCACCTTGTCTCTAATAAATCGCCTTCCTCTCTCCTGCCAAGAGCTTGACAGGGGTGACTCCGGCGATCACCCGGACACTGTCCCGGACAGCAGGCTCGGACACTGTCCGGTAGGCGGAACACACCCGGAGCGCCGCTTGGCGCTGAACCCGGGCGAGTCGCTTTATCGAGAGGGTCTAGCCACATTTCTGGACTGGACCGCGGACATCAACTTTTTATGCTTGGATCTTGTGGGGGTCTAATCTGCCTTAATGTGATTTGGAGCATTGTTCCATAACTCTCCTTGTAGCAAGACAGGTACGGTATGGCTAAGGCTAGGTATGGACCGCCCTTGAGGGTAGGGGGAGCCACCATAAGGACCTTTTAATCCTTATGGGAGAAGTCAAACAAATGGAATGGATCTTGGACCCTCGACATTGGCCATCTGCCTACTAAGGTAAGTGACTACCTTAGCGGCCTTGCCCACCAGTCCACCGTACGGAAGATCTGTTCCCTCCAGCTTAACTTGGTGTCCACCATAACACCGAGGTACTTGGCAGCACGAGTTGATAGAACCACATCCCTTCCCACTCGGAACGCAAGGACAGTGTCGATCCTCTTCTTCGTGAGGATCACAATCTCCGTCTTACTGAGAGCAAGCGAGAGACCGTAATCGGACATCCAGCTGTTGCCCACATGCATGACTCAGTTCAACTTAAGTTGGGCCAGCTCAACGTTGCGTGCAGCATTGAGAGCTACGACGTACAACCAAAGTCAATCAATCAATCAAACTTTATTGGCATGACAATTTTAAAAATTGTATCAGCCTATACATCAGTTTTACAGAAGTTTTACATAATCTTAATTTTAAACTAAAATTAATTCATATATCATTTGGTATAATATTCTTCGATGGAGTAAATGCATTTACTAATAACATAATTTTGTTGTTTCTTTTTAAATACTTCAAGGTCAGCACTAGAATTTTGAATTTCTTGTGGAAGGTTATTGAACATTTTTGCATAATTGTATTTGATGTGGTTTTCAAAAAAAAAAGATGTTCGATGATATATTGCAGGAATTTTGTTGTTTTTTCTTAGATTGATGCTGCATTTATCAAGTTCTGTATTGTAGTAGTTCTGATGTTTCTTCATAAATATTAAGGTGTCATATATGTATAAAGCATAAAAAGTCATTAGCTTGTAGTGCAGGAAAATTTCTCTACATGATTGGCCTTTCTTTAGTTTGAAAATTATACGGATTGCAGCTTTTTGTAATATAAATATATTTCTCACTTGTGCATTTGCCATCCCCCAAACTGGTAAGCCATATCTCATTTTCGAAATAAACATTGAATAATAAGCTGTTAGGAGAATTTCTTGTGGGCAAAATAAAGCTAATCTTCTAAGAACGAACAAACTTTTAGACAGCTCTGTGCACAAATTGTCAACATGGTATTTGAAATTTAAATTTTCATCTAATATGATTCCAAGGAAGTTTATGCTACTGGTTTTTTCTATAATTCGGTTTTCAATCATGACATTCATTCCATGGTCTTGATAATTTATGCTAAATTCAATAAATTTTGTTTTAGTTGTATTTATGGCAAGAGAGTTGTTTGAAAACCATTCTGCTAATTTGTTTGATTCAATAAATGTCTCGATTTCTAAATCTTTTTTACTCTCATTTGTTAATGACAATGATGTATCATCTGCAAAATATGTAATTTGTGACTGCTTAGAATTTTGATAATAATTATTGATGTATAAAATAAACAGAATTGGTCCAAGAACTGAGCCCTGGGGTACTTCTGATCGGATGATTTGTGGTTTTGATTTGAAAATTTTTATACAATTATCTTCTGTCTTACGAGGAATTTGAACAATTTGAGTTCTTTCACTCAAGTAGGATTTAATCCAGTCTAAAGCCACTCCTCTAACACCTACATTGCATAATTTTGTTATCAAAAGTTCATGATTTACTGTATCAAAAGCCTTTTTCAGGTCAACAAACAATGTTATGGTATGTCTTTTTTTATCTAATACAGAAACTACAAAATCGACAAGATTAAAAATGGCATCTAATGTAGACAAATTTTTTCGAAACCCAAATTGGTTAGGACATAAAATACTATTAGCATCAAGAAAAGGAGGTCAATCTTGAATAGAAAACTTTTTCAAATATTTTACTTATTGTACATAAAATCGAAATGGTTCTGTAGTTATTACAATTTAGTGGGTCATCTGATTTAAAAATTGGAGTGACTAATGATCTTTTCAAAATCGAGGGAAATTGACCGTTCGTTAAAGAAAGGTTAATTAAATATATAAGAGGTGGAAAAATCTCATTGCAACATCTTCGAATTATTTTCGACGATATATCATCAAATCCACAAGAATTAGACGGTTTGAGACTCATGATTAAGTAAGATAACTCTTCAAATGTGGTTGGAACTAAATAAAGGGACTCTCTAATACTTTTTAAGTTACGTACTTCTGTTTTATCTTTTGGCTGTTCTGATATAGATTTTATAATATTGATAAAGTGATAATTAAAATGTTCCGCTATTTCAGTTGGATCTTTAATAGAGTCTCCTGTACTATTCTTTAATTCATAACTGTTTGTTTTAAATCGTTTGTAATTGGTATATTCATTAATTATAGCCCACATTTCTTTCGATTTATTTTTAGAAAAGCTTATTCTGTATTTAATTTGTTGTAATTTTTCCTGTTTTACTGGTTTATAATAATCTTTTTTTACTTTGAGATAATTTTGTTTCAACTCATGTGAATGAGTCACATCTTTGGAAGCTACATATAGTTTCTTAACTTCTTTGCGCATTCTTCTTGCTTCGATTGAAAATTTTATTTTATTTTTAATGTTAAAAGATTGTATTTTCCTTTTCATCAGAGGAAAGTGTTCATCAATATAGTTTTTTTAATAAATTATTAAAACAATTGTATTTTTCATCCAATGAAATGCCATTTGAATATATAGCATTCCAGGATTCTTTTTGCAAACACTTCCTGAATTCTAAAATTTTGTTTTCATCAAAATTTCGAATATATTTATAAATTGAATTATTTTTTGATATCTTTCAGTTTTTTATAAGAGCAACTTGTGCATGATGATCGGAAATAGCTGTAACAAACACATCACTAGAAAAATTTTGTTCTTGTATATTTGTGAATACGTTGTCTATTCTTGATTTTGATCCGTTGTACTCTCTTGTAAAATTAAAAATAGTGTCCCTTAATCCAAAGCTTTTTATAATATATTTCATCCTCTTTTTATCCTGTTTATCTTTCGAAAAATCAATGTTTAAATCACCCATTACTAAAATGTTTAATTTGAAATCCAATTTTTTTTCAAAACACTTAGTTATTAAACTAAAAAAAAAAAAACAATTTAAATTTGAATTAGGTGGTCGGTAAACCCCAATTAATATTGTATTTTTGGTGATGTATGTAATTTGATTGACGCCAATTCACAGATAGACTCTCTGCAGAACTCAGATACATCAATTTTACTATACGTTATGGTTTCATTTACAAAGATTCCAACACCTCCTTTTCTAATTTGATTTCTGGAATAATAAGAAGCACATTGATAGTGGTTTCCTCATGCATCTCAGACCTCAGGAGGCTGTCATATGCAAAGTTCCACAGTTCCGGGCCGAGTATTGAACCTTGCGCGGCATCAGAAGTGACTTCCATCGTCCGCGTTCCGTCCCTTGTGTCTTAAATCACAGCTCTCTTTTATGCTACATAAGCCAAGCAAAGAGTAGGGAATATCCCCCGGAACCAAAACTGGCAATAAATATTAACAATGTTACGTAGTTGAAAATTAAGTTCCATTTACATAAATAATACTTATTGCAGGCTACTGTTCCATTTGGACACACGTAATTTTAGCAGCAAGGTCTTAACATGTGTCAAACAGTTGAGAAACTGAGTGATGCTTACGACTGAGAGGCGACGCACAGACCGATATAACATGGCGCAAGGCGGGGAGGTGTTCAAGTTGTCCGCACGTGCTCGCTTTGCCGTAATCTCAGTCTACATCAGTACACTCAGATGACAAACCAATGCCATATTTTTAAACCTTAAGAAATATACTAAAACTTTTATTTGAAACATATTTGCATATTATGGTTAATAAAAAATTATATAGGGGAAAACAAAATTGTGTACTCTAAAATTTAACTTTTATTAAAGTTTTGATTTCATATCTTTTTAAATTTTGGTTTCAGAAAAAATACTTGGGTACAAAATATGTAGAAAAAGTAATCACAAATAATCTTAAAAAAATTCCAACCCGATAGTGTATGTAATACTCGGCCTATGGCCAATAAAGTGAACCACTGTAATTCCCTGGTTTGGAGGGGGTTGGGGGGAAAGCTCAAGGGGGAGAAGCGGGGACTTTTGGGAAAAGACACGTCTAATGTGGTTCTATCACATATATAAAATCCAGCTTTCCACCATTTAGTAGCGATAAACAACCTTTATTCACTGGGCTATTACTAGTGTTAGTGTATCCTTTATGATACATCCCGCAACCTCTCTCTCGTTAAACCTCGTGCAACCTCGTTTTCTTAAAATATTATACAGTATATTTTTTTAATTGCAAAAGGTACGATGTGTCTTGGTTTAAGTATAACAATATTCCAAATGTCGCCTGAATATATTTAATCATGTGCATTAGTCGTTGTTATCATATTTTATCTCCTCCAATTTTTCATATATAATTTATGCCTCGTGAGGTTATAAGTGTATCAATCGTAACATTTCAGGATTTCGTCCATCAAACTCTGCCTATGGAAACCGTATTTTGTGCCAAATTGAACGTAAACAATGGTTAAAAACGTTTTCAATAATATGTTTTTCTGCTAACACAGAAACTTTTTAAATATTTTACTAAGGCGAGAGTTGATCATTTGTACAAGGTAGAAGGATCGAGGATCTTATCCCCTAATTGAGTATTTCTTCTGTAGCTATCACACGTTTTGAAACTTCATTACCTGAAATCTTTAGTTTCCCTATTATTTATACGAACAGCAAACACAACACATTTTATAAAAAAAAAAAATTAACTCCATTGTCTCAATGAACTTATGTAAGTATTACCAATGAACAAAGAGACTTGGTATTGATTGGTATTAATGAGTACTCGGAGGGTTCTCTACACAGTAACATCACACCGGTAACTGGACTAGGGTTGCTCCAGCTGATCATTTCCCATTGCAGATCACCGGTGGGGGCGGCGCCCTGGGTAGGGAGCTCGGCCTCTGCTTCGCCCAGGAGGGGTGTCACGTGACCGTGGTGGACGTGAACGAGGCGGAGTGTGAGGAGACGGCGCGCATGGTGACGACACAACACGGCCACGCGAGTGCGCAGTGGCACACTCTGGATGTGACGTCACGTGCGGAGGTCGACGCGTTCGCGAGGAGGCTGGAGGCAGAGCAACGCCCGGTGGACATCCTAGTGAACAACGCCGGGATAGTCCAGGCCGGCAGCATCCTCGCCACGTCCGAGGATCAGATCTTCAGGATTATAAACGTCAATTTGCTTTCGCAGTTCTGGGTTAGTGTCTGTCAAGATTTTGTTCCTTTTCATTAAACAAATATACCTTACTTTCCTTGATCAACTCTAAAATGTAGTTCATAATTTTCAAGTATTTTAAAGAGAAAATCCATTCTGGTCATTATAACTAGTGCAAGTGTAAAAAAATAAAATAAAGCGGATTTTCCAGACAATAAAGGCGTTTTTGCCCGGCATGGTGGGTCGGCCCAGTGGGGGACACATAGTTGCTATTTCTTCCGCTGCGGCGCTAGCTGTGGCCGCCAACATCGCCCCTTACACGGCCTCCAAGGCTGGTGTCTCAGGTGAGCTAGTGAAAAAAAATTAAAAGTGATATATTTTTTAGTCAACTCTAAACTCACATCAAACTTTGGGAATCGAAAGCTAACGCAAATATTTCATGCCTACGTTGAAAGGTGACCAATAAAACTTGCAAATTATTTTTCCTTAATAGGCAGCATGTTGTTTCAGTGTATATTTTATAGTCATGTATCGTTAGTTTTCACATTGAATTTAATTCGTGCTTCTAGTTTATCTAATTAATTTAGTTTTCTAATCAAAAACCTACTATTTATTTGTCAAATACCACTAACTCATGTATCAGAGAATCTCCATAACCATAGGGTATAGAGGGTTGAAATTTGTTATGGACGTTCCTCTTTGCTCAAAAACGCTCACTAAGAAACGGTTTTGCAAAATTCCTTAAGGTCTCCGCCCCACAGGACTTCAAAATTTCTCTCTAATGTTAATCTTATGGCCATTTTTTATACAAATCAAAGCAACAACGAATCTGAAAAAACTATGGGAACTGCGATGTTGAAATTTGGCATGGACGCTCCGTTTTGCTCATGGGTGCTCACTAAGAAACGGTTTTGCGAAATTCCATCAGGGCTCTGCCACACAGGATTTTTTATTTTGATGCAATGCTATTTTTATGACAATTTTTTTATGAATCTAGGAAACAACGAATCTGAAATACCAGATGGCCTAAAGGATTGACATTAAAAATGTAAGATCCACTTTGCCCATAGGTTCTCACTTACAAACACTTAGAAAGCTCCTTTAGGGCTCCGCTCCATACCGGGCTTCAAAATTACTTTGGGGACTAGAAGGTTGAAATTTTTCATGGATGCTCATAGGTGCTCACTAAGAAACGGTTTTGCAAATATTGTTTCTGAAGCCCTTTAGGGCTCCGCCCCACTGGACTGAAAAATTACTCTTGGGACTACAGGTTTGATATTTGTCATGGATGATACTCTTTGCTCATAGGTGCTCACCAAGAAACGATTTTGAAAAATTCCTTCAGGGCTCCTCCCCACTGGCCTTCGAAATTTCAGTATAAGGTTATCCGTATTTAAATACTAATTAAGAAAAAAAAAGAAAAGTAAATTGCCTGCGGGGTTGAAACTTGGAGTGATCTCTTTGCTCATAGGTGCTCAATAAAGGAAAGTGTTTTGGACATCCCCTTGAGGGCTCCGGCCCATATAAGATCACAATTACTGTATATAGCCTACGGGTGAAATTTGACATGGACGATTCTCTTTGTTCATAAGTGCTAACTAATAAACTGTTTTGGTAGCCTCTATAGTTTTTGAAGTTCCTTATTTCTCCGCCCCGAATGACTTCATAATCACTCTATAGGATTGAAATTTAACATGGACGTTCCTATGTTTGCTCATAGGTACTCACTGAGAAACGGTTTTGAAAATTTGATGTTCTAAATTCCTTAGGGCTCCGCCCCACATGACTTCAAAATTACTCTAGGGCCTAACAGGATTGAAATTTAACATAAATGTTCCTCTCTTTGCTCATAGGTAGGCTACTCACTAAGAAACCATTTTGCAAATATAATGTTTTAAGCCCTTTAGGGCTCCGCCCCTTTTAACTTAGAAAATTACTATAGAGACTTCAGAGTTGTAGTTTGACATGGACGTTACTCTTTGCTCATAAGTGCTCACTATAAGAAACTGTTTTGCAAATATAGTTTTTGAAGTAGGGCTTCGCCACACATAATTCCAAAATTACTCTGTAAAATACAGGGAAGAATTATTACAAGGACGTCCCTCTTTGCTAAAAGGTGCCCAATAAGGTGCTCACTAATAGGTACCAGTTTTTGCTAACGGTTTTGCAATGTTTTTCGGGCTTCACCCCACTCAGAACATTAAAATTTCACATGGATGTTCCTCTTTGTTCATAGGTACTCACTAAGAAAAGGTTTTGCAAATATAGTTTTTAAGTTCTTTAGGGCTCCACCCCACAGGACTTCACATATTTCTATAAAATTGTTAATTAAAATAAAATTTTTGACTTGGTCGATCTTCTTTACTCATGAGTGCTCACTAGGAATTTTTTTTGCAAAATTCCTTCGGGGCTCTACTCACACTGCTTGAATATTTCGATACAATTCTCAAGGAAGAAGATTTCGTTGCTCTTATAAGAGATTTTAACAAGCCTACCTAGTAAATAAATTCAATCACGGGCGAAGAAGTGACGGGCAACGGATAGTTATACATTTAGCCTACCTTTTTTGGATATTAGCTCAACGATTGCATTTGTAGTTGGTACAGGTAGCTCTACTATTCTCCCAACGGACAAGAGTTTGTGTGTCAAGAATTTTACACCTATAATCTCCTGACCCTTGGGGCTAGAGTAGATTATTTTGAGAAAAAACGTTTTTAAATTCAACTTAAGAACTACTTAGAATTATATTATTTATGAATTACTTGCTACAATTACTATATGTGTTCCTTACATAACAAATGCAAAAGGTAAGAAAATGATACTATCTTTTGTCGTAAAAGTGAATGTTATACTTGTTTATGTTTTTCATCACTCGTTCGATAAAAAGATTACTTTATATGATGGAATTAAATATCAAGGAGATTGCCTTTGCTCTTATTATTGTAATAAAACAATCAAAATTTGGACTAGGAAAACTTTATAAATTGTTTAATTAATGTAGAGCCTCAATAACTGTGACTTACAAAGAAGTGTAGAAAACACTTGAAAAAAAACAATCTGTATTATTGAATAATTTATACATATATAAATATGATTAGTTTCTATTATAGACCTTACTAGATCTTCTGTAGACCTATCCGGACTGGTTCTATTGAATATATTGAGAAATTGTAATGTATTTCGTATTTCTGATCAAATATATGATGTAAATCATTAAAAACGCAATTATTTGGAAAGATAGACACCTGCAGGGCATAAAGAGATTGATTAACAAACCAATCTCGCCAATAACCATCGGTACACGGATAATATTATTTAATCAAAACCAGGGCCATCTCAATCACCATTTCTGCTTATAACTGCATTGTAATAATATATTTATCGAAGTAAAAACTCCCCTAGTTCCATTTTTTCCAAATGAGGAGTACTTACAGTTTTTGGTATTTAAAAATGGATATATTGTGAGTTATTGTAACTACTGGCGGCAGGGATTTGCTTGGTTATAAAGTTAGAAATAACTCACCGTCTGATAGCAATCCAGATGATTTTTTGGTCCTAGTGGTGGACAATTGTTTCGCCCCTATTCGTCAGGGGCATCATCAGCACAGCTTCCGTCTTGAGATTAAAACAGCGAACTTGATGTTCTTGTCGAAGGTTAAAATCAATAAATAAACAAACACTGAGTACATACGAATAACACACACGAAGACATTTACGACACGACACATATTTAAAAAACGCTCCCCGATGGCAAACGGCACTTTTTACTCCGCACGCGTGCTTTCACCGGCCGGTACTGCCGCTATGCCACGGCCACCAAGTTCGCTGTTTTAACCTCAAGACGGAAGTTGTGCTGATGATGCCCCTGACGAATAGGGGCGAAACAATTGTCCACCACTAGGACCAAAAAATCATCTGGATTGCTATCAGACGTTGAGTTATTTCTAACTTTATTGTGAGTTAATTTAAGTGGCTTACGACAACTTTTGTAAGGTGTCATATTTTAAGGGGGGTAAATAACGTGTCTATGTAAACAAACGCTCAAGACTCACCCAAGGTAAATCACATAGTACAAACTAGAACACACTATAGGCTGGGCTATAGGCTAGGTTAGGCCTACGTCGTTCCTCAGCCCAACCCTAGGACCGGCATAATAACATTTTATTAAACATCACAGATTTCACAATAATTGATCACTATTACTGTTGACATCAAATAGCCTTCATTAAATACACTTGAATACTTTTATTTCAACCATAATCTACGTAAATAACTACCAACAACCGAACTAACTTCATGGATCAAAACAATAACATAACCTCAAAGAGCGTTTGTTGAGACCCGGCCGGCAGACGTTATAGTGACGTTGGGACTTTTCTTCTTCTTCGCGTCAGCTGGTGAGCCCGCAGTTTTTTCGTCAAACGCCGGAAGTTAAATTCGACGTCATTTTAACCAGCTGATTCCTCCGACCGTGGTGGGGGAAGGAAAGCTCCGAACTCGTGGGGACGAGGAGAAAGATCATTCTGTTCCTGCCTTCGAAGAAGACCAGTAGCTGTTCTCTCGTTCTCTCGCCTATCCACTTCGGACTGTCTACCGCCGAGTTAGATTCGCAAAACCACGGTACGTCGAGTCACTTGACTTTATTCTGTTAGCGTATTAGTTCGTTGATCAATTATTCGTCTAAATTCCTTTTCACAACCCGTAAAATTATCTCGGTAAATTACGACATTTAAATTGATGGTCCCTTTTTCTTACTTACGACTACGAGTTGCCACATGTCGTCCGATCGGCGTGACTGCCTAGAGTAACCCAGACATACTTTGTATTTTTGGGTGAGGCGAGCATACGAACTCCATTAAATATTTAATTTAAATACCGAAAGTTATTCACCGATCCGCGTATCTTAGAATTGGCCGATTTATTCCGTCACGCCGAGCGACTTAGCGAATCTTACGTCTTTCCCCCCCGGGCATTTTTCAGGATAATTGGCATCAACGCTCCACAGTCTGCGCGCGGTCGCTGTGGAGTCAAATCTAAATTATAGGCTAAATTCCACCCCAAACAAATTTTACGAAGGGCAAGGATGAACTTCCCCAACACGTTGAATTGATCGTTTTCCATCTATTGTTGGGTTCTGAGCCCTGCGCGTTTTTTTTTATTTTAATTTTTTAAATCCTAATTGGCATCGTTCAAAAATCATTTCAAATCCAAAATTAATCTAATCGACCCCTGGAAATTTTGTTTACTCCGTCTAAGCATTATCCGTGGCATTTTCCCGGTGACGTATTTTCGAAGTTGGGAAACCACCCGGAACGTTATTAATTTTTTCCCTCCTCCGGAAGTACGTCACATTTTTGGCGCCGCCGAACAGGGACTTGAGTTGCCCTATTTTTAAAATTAAAAACTTTCATCAGAAATAAATATCATGAAGAATTTGGAATTATTTCTACGACCCTTCAAGCTTTCGTTGGCGTTTAACGTCATCGAGCGCGACAACGCCGGTAGTAAGAACCCCGACAAGACCGCGAAAACAACCCCTACGACGACGACGGTCCCGACAACTGAGACAGCGACTTCGTCTGTCTCGGTGCATGGGACTACCGCGGCGGTTACGACGACGGCCCAGACCCAATTGCCATTGGGCAGTACGGACAAATCTCCGCTGGAGGATTCTCGCGTCGGGTGGATCCACGAATTAAACAAAACTCAGTTGGTCGCGGAAATGGCGAAATTTAATCTAGACACGGAAGGCACCGTGGCCGAGTTGCGGAAACGGTTCTGCGATTTTTGGAAAAACCCATTTGGAGCTACCGGCTCGCTGCCATCGATAGCTCCAACTTCGGGCGCGCAGATACCGACCCTCGCGGTCCATCCACCTGGTCACGACGATGAAGACCGGCACGAGAATTTATCGAAACAAGCTGCGAGTTTGCCGCCACCGACCACCGCGGCTCAATGGCTAGTGCCTCCCGCACCGATCATGCACGAGCTCGCTAGCATCCGGGAAATTCTGGGCCTTTCGCCGAACGCGGACTCGGAATCCGTTCGTCGGACTCTGGTATCGATTACGAGGAAGGAGGCAGTCTTGGGTGATTTGCTATCACGTAACCCAGACTTCCATTTAGCCCCACCGCGTACGGCAGCACGCCCTACACTCGCGCCCGATGTTACGTACAGCGAACGGTTCCGCGAGCCGACGCCCTACGCGGGCCTGCCGGGGCCAACCGTCACGACGTGCGACGGGCCGCCCCGACACTTTCACGCTCCCATCGACCTCCCGGCGCAGAATTTCGTTCCGGGGTACGGTCCACCGTCCCTTCCGACTCATCCGCAATCGCACTACTACGATCCTCGCTTCCCTCCGACAGTTTCCACTGCACTCAACCCTCACGTTCAGGGTGGAACCAAGGCTGCATACGACTTTCCAAAGCTTTGCAACTTGGTTCGCAAGTGGAACTTGCGGTTCGACGGGAGGAAGGACGCCGTTTCCTTCCTGGAGAGATTGGAGGAGCTGACCACCGCCTACTCGATCTCTCCAGACGAAACTTTGAGGGTGATGCCGGAACTGTTGCAAGGTATGGCGCTTCTCTGGTACCGCAACACCAAGGACCAGTGGCACTCTTTTGCCGACTTCAAACGGAGCTTCGAGGCCCAATTCCTGCCACCGGGATATCGGCACGATTTGGACCAAGAAATTCGCAAGCGGACTCAGGGTGAGAGCGAGTCGATTCGCAACTACGTCACGGCTATTACAACCCTGATCCGCCGGAGCGGCACTTTCTCCGAACAAGCCAAACTCGACCTTGTCTACTGCAACATGCGCCCGGAATATAAGGTCATGGTTCGTCGCAATGACTTTGGCACACTGGAAGGACTGATGGAGAGGGCCGAAGACTACGAGTCGTACTTGCGAAGCCGCCAGAGCTTCCGTCCGCCGCCGTCGCCTTCCCTTGCGCTCGTGTCTGAAACGGCCTACGTCCACAAACGGAAGTCGGACAAGGCCTACGACAGTGCGGGCGTGGGCCAAGACACGCTGGGAGGCGTCGCTAAACCCGAGGTTCACTCCAAACCGAGAGAAACCTCGGGTGACCGACGTCAGTCACGGGTGACTTTCCGTGACGACTCGCCCCGAGGCACGTCGCCCTCCCGTCACGACCGACCGGCGAAGACGGGGTACGACCGGCGCACTAGGTCGCCCAGCCCGGCTGGGGCCCGGTCGAGGACTCCAGACCACGACGCTCCGGTCTGTTGGAACTGCGACGAGACGGGTCATATGTTCCGCGAGTGCGAAAAACCAAAAGTACTAAAATGCTTTTGGTGCAAGCGGGAAGGCATCTCGACCCGCCGATGCCGTTGCAAGTCGGGAAACGGGAACCGGACTCAGTTGGCCGGAGGTCCCCTGAGCCCGTCCCGAAGCAGCGCACGACCTCCGAGGAGTGGGGAAAATGGCTCGAGGCCGTAAAGGCGTTCACTGGCACCGTCGGCACCGTGGAAAACCCCAGCGACACTCGACCCTTTGCCAACATAACGATCGAGGGCGAGACGTTTCGGGCCCTCGTCGACACCGGCTCCGTGGTCAACCTGATAGGACCTCGGGCAGAGGAGCACCTCCGCAGCAGCGGCGTAAACCCCAACGTAAAGAGGGTGGAACTGCGGATGGCCGATGGCTCTAGTTGCCGAGTCGCCGACTCCTATCGCGTCGACTGTGAGGTGAACGGCCGACGTTACGCCCTTGACGCCATATTCGTCCCCGGATTGACAACGGAGGTAGTGCTTGGTATGAGGTGCA
Organism: Neoaliturus tenellus; assembly: GCA_030545055.2. Classification (NCBI taxonomy): domain Eukaryota; kingdom Metazoa; phylum Arthropoda; class Insecta; order Hemiptera; family Cicadellidae; genus Neoaliturus; species Neoaliturus tenellus. Next base: position 197,591,939 of record CM061533.1, read on the forward strand.
TCACGGACCTCAACCTCATACAAGTACACCTTGATAACGACGGCGCCCCGACACTCGACCGCGACGAGGACGACGAGATACCTGTACTTGACGACGACCCGATACTCGACGACGAAACTCCAATATCCGACGATGACGCTTCTACACTTGACGATCCTACCCGCGACGTAAACGCTTTAAGCTGTTTGACCGCCGACGAAGACACGAGGCTTGCGGCTTTCTTGGGACACGAGTTACCACTGTTCGACGCTGTTGAGGGGAAGACGACGTTAGCCGAGCACACGATACGGCTCAAAGACAACGCCGTCCCCGTTAAACAGCGGTACTACCCAAGAAACCCCGCGATGCAAGCAATCATCAACGAGGAGGTGGCGACCATGCTCCGCGACGGAATCATCGAACCGTCCGATAGTCCCTGGAGTTCGCCAGTGGTACTGACGAGGAAGAGCAACGGCAAATATCGTTTCTGCATCGACATGCGCCGCGTAAACAATAGCTCTATCCCCGACGCGTATCCGCTGCCCAGAATCAACGCGATTCTCGAGAAACTGAGGCGGGCGCGATATATCAGTACCCTGGACCTTAAGCAGGGCTATTGGCAAGTTCCGTTGGCGAAGGAGAGCCGACCGATAACGGCATTCACGGTCCCGGGACTGGGCCTCTTCCAGTTCACGGTGATGCCGTTCGGCCTCCACTCGGCCGGAGCGACCTTCCAAAGGCTCCTCGATAAGGTCATCGGACCTGAGCTAGAGCCGAAGGTCTTCGCCTACCTCGACGACCTCGTTGTTGTATCTGCCACGTTCGAGGAGCACTTGCAGTATCTCCGGGTGGTCTTCGGACGCCTTCGGAAGGCGGGCCTACGGTTAAACCCGGAGAAGTGCAACTTCTGCAAGAAGGAACTTAAGTACCTCGGACACGTCGTCAACAGCGAGGGCATTTCGACCGATCCGGAGAAGGTGCGCGCCATCGAAGAGTTCCCGCGCCCTTCTAACGCCAAAACGCTTCGGAGTTTTCTCGGTCTCGCGTCGTGGTATCGTCGCTTCGTCGATAAGTTCGCCGATGTAACCGCACCGTTGAGACAGTTGTTGAAGAAGAACTCACGGTGGCGGTGGGGATCGGAGCAGGAAGCGTCGTTTGAAGAGCTCAAACGCCGTCTCGCTTCCACTCCCATCCTGGCTTGCCCGGACTTCTCTGTCCCCTTCGTCCTGCAGGTCGACGCGTCGAATACGGGATTAGGCGCTGCTCTAACTCAGGACAGAGAGGGTAAGGAGGTCGTCATCGCGTACGCCAGTCGCTTGCTCACGGACCCGGAGAAGAACTACACGACGACCGAGAAGGAGTGCCTCGCGTTGGTTTGGGCGGTTCGAAAGTTCAAGCCGTACCTCGAAGGCTACAAGTTCATCGCGATAACCGACCATGTCGCGCTGAGATGGCTCATGAAACTCCATGAGCCAAGCGGACGATTGGCTCGGTGGGTGATGGAGTTGCAGCAATACAACTTCGAGATCCGATATCGGAAAGGAACTTTGAACCGAGTCGCGGACGCTCTTTCAAGACAGTCCGTTGACTACGGTGACCGCCCCGACCACGCCGACTCAACTTCTCCGACTCTGGAAGTCGCGAACGTGACGCGGAAGCGACGAGGACGACGCCCAAGCCAGAAAACGACTCCCATCGAGACCCCGCCTGAACAAAAATCGGAATCTTCGTTGACGGACGACGCGCCTGACGGCCCCGAACAACCGGGGTGGTACGACCACCTGTTTGCGGCGGTGACCACGCACCCAAACCGCCACAAACGTTATCGGATCGTCTCGAACCGCCTTTATCGCTCGTCCCAGAGAAGAGGTGACAATAACCTCCTCTGGAAGATGTGTGTACCCCCGAACCAGATAGAGGCGGTGTTACGTCAAAACCACGACGATGCGACGGCCGGGCACATCGGCGTAAAGAAAACGCTCCGTCGGATTGGCGCGGAGTATTTCTGGCCTGGGTGGCGGAAAGAGGTGAAGGTCTACGTGCGGTCCTGTGATACCTGCCAGAGGCATAAAGTGGCGCAGGTTAAACCAGCAGGGAAGATGTACTTCAGGAACCCGAAAGGCCCCTGGTACTGTGTATCGGCCGACCTCGTAGGACCTCTGCCCAGGTCCGGGAGAGGCCACCGATTCCTGCTGGTGATCCAGGACACGTTTAGCAAGTGGGTTGAGTTGTGTCCCATCGGAAGCGCTACGGCCAAGAATGTCACGGCCAAAACAAAAGAGGTGCTGCTGCGTTTCGGGGCCCCGGAGTCGATTATCGTCGACAACGGGACTCAGTTCGTATCGAACCTCTTTCGGACCTTGGCGGCCGATTGGGATATCCGCTTCACGAACACAGCGCCGTACAGCCCACAGTCAAACCCGGTTGAACGTGCCAACCGGGTGGTCAAGACCATGATAGCTCAATTCGTTGAGGGGAATCATCGGTCGTGGGATCTTCACCTCGGGGAGTTCCAATTCGCACTAAACACGGCGGTCCACGATTCCACCGGCTACACGCCAGCGGTACTCGTCCTCGGCCGCGAACTGAAGGTCCCGAAGGCCATCAGGGGCCCCACGCTTCAACCGACTACGGACGGCGAACGGGAACCTGGTCTGGACGAAACTCACGAAAAGCGGCTCAGCGATTTTCGGCGGATTTACACTGAGGCGCGTGAAAACCTCAGGACCGCGTACGAGCGGCAAGCCAGGTACTACAACCTCCGACGGCGAGAGGTGACGTACCGGCCGGGAGATCGGGTGTTACGCCGGGTTCACACCCTTTCTTCTGCGCCCGACGCGATCGTGGGAAAACTCGCCCCGAAGTTCGACGGGCCGTGCGAGATAGTAGAAAGGTCGGGGGTAAACCGGTATAGGGTCCACGACGTCCGGGAGGGTTCCGAGCACGTGGTCCACGTGAAGGACCTGAAACCCTTCTACGCGCGTTAACCCCAGCCGCGGGTCCCATCATCGGTCGGCTAACGGGTGGAGGCGCTAACCCCGGGACTAACCCGCTAACCCGATTAACCCCAGGACTCGATGGCCCTAACACGCTTATTCTGTTTCAGGTACGCCTACGCTGCATGTGACGCTTCCTGCACGACACCCGCACGCTTCTTCCTGCACGACACCCGCACGCTTCTCCCTGCACGACACCCGTACGCTTCTTCCTGCACAACACCCGCACGCTTCTCCCTGCACGACACCCGCACGCTTCTCCCTGCACGACACCCGCACGTTTCTCCCTGCACGACACCCGCACGCTTTTCCCTGCACGACACCCGCACGCTTCTTCCCGCACGTTCCTCCCCTGCATGTCTCCTCCCTCCCGAGAGTACCCCCTCGTCCAACCTCTCCATGGCCTTCCTCCGACCGTTGATCAAGATGGGGACAGAAGACCGAGAGAGCCTAAACCGCGGGCAACCGATGTCCCGGACCGCGGTGGCGGCGTTCTTCCGAATCGTGGAACGCCGCAGCCACTACGCCGGCATGCCCAAGGTATGGGTTGTGGGGCCGGACTTCCTGGAGGGTTGGCGGAGAGGGGAAGTGTCGGGATCATACATGCTGTCCCGTGGGGGAGAGATCTTCTCGAAAGACCTCGTCCTCTTCCCCTTCGAGCTTCGAGACGTGGGCCCATTCGGCCATTGGTCCCTCGCGGCCGTGCGGCCGAAAGCACGGTCCATAATGGCCTTTGACCCCCTGCACCTCGAGAGGAGGGCCGAGCTAGAAGACGTCAAGAGTTACCTGCAGTACCTCGCGCCAGGCGACGGGGTGGAGATCCGGGCGGAAGAGTGGCGGGTGCTGGAGACTCTAGAGACCTGCCGAAAACCCCGGACGCTCTGTCCGCGGGTGTGATGGTGTGCGCTTACGCCGAGCTACTGTCCCGTGGCGCGCTACTTTCGGGGCGGTCTCTCGACCCCACCAGTATCCGCCGGACGATATCGCGCGTTCTTCGCCGCGGCCGGTTCGACCGCGAGAGTTTCGGGCTCTTGGAGCCGTCCACCGTCGGCCAAAACCGGCTCCGCGCACCGCCGGCCGGCCCAGCGCGACAGGTAACGGTAACAGTCGCAGGACCGGAAGGACCCGAACGAGTCACAATGCAGGAGGACCCTCTCCTGGCCGAATTGGACGCCGCCATCGGGGATATGCGGCTAGGGGACGACCTGTTTCCTCCACCGAAGCGAGCGCGGACGTCGCCCCCCGACGTGTTCCCGCCGTCGACTGCGTCTACCTCGGCGTCGGAGGCCCCGACTCCAACTCCTCTGCCGGTAGGGTCCGTGACCCTGACGGACAAGACCTCGTGGCGTCAACCAGCGGGGAGCCCGGAAGCGGACGCGTTATCGCTAACTTGCTCGGACATCGATGACGCGGAGATGGACGACCTACCCGTCCCCCCCCACCGACTCCCCAGGAAGCACGTCCTGGGCCGTCCAGTCAACCGCCGGGAGGACAGCCCCTTCCTCCGCGTACGCCTGCCGCGTCCCGGGACTCTTCGTCGTCAGCGCCGGGACGAGCCCCGCGAGTGATCCACCGCGGCCGAGGGAGGGTGGCCCGTAACCCGCCTCGGCACCGTCCTGGGCAACGTCGCCTTCCTGTCGCCCACGGGGACCTTCGTCAGCGGCTGCAGCGAGCAGCGGAGCGTCGTGCCGCGAACGCTACGGGACCACGTCGGGTCCGGCCTTCGCGCCAAAACATCCGGCGGTCGAGGCCCGTCCGCGTCTCCGAGTTACAACCCGGGGATCTCCCCAGGGTGCCGGGGGCCGTCGTAAGCCGCCTCGAAGACGTGAGAGACCAGCAACTCCCAGCCGCTCAACGACGGAACAAGCGCTGGAGGGTGTTCCGGGCAGATGGGACGTACGTGCGGCTACGCCCGGGCCAAGCGGAGTTCCTGCTGTCTCAGCAGGGCCCGGAGTGATTTTGGGGGTCACTTCGCCTTCCGACGTTGGCCCAAGTTTAAGATCGACGATGGATTTCGTCACTTTTCTATTGGCTAATAGAGCCCGTTAAGTTTGCCGAGGAGTTCGATTTCATTTTTGTTTCGTTTCTTTCTTTCGCAGAAGTTTATTTCTTTTTCGTTTTCGCCAGAGAGGCATCCTTTTGTTTGTTCGTTTCACGACGTAACTTTGTTTGGATTAGAGATATCCTCTTTTATTATTTTGTCCCATTGACGCCAGAAGGAGCATTTTGAGTTTTGGGACGAGAGGTCCGTAAAGCGTTGATTTCCTTTTTCGACCCTTCGGTCAAGGTTAATTTCATTTTCTTTCCTTGTTTCGTTCGTGTAACCTACACCCCGAAATCGATTTTTCGTTCTTCCTTCTTTTGGCGAGACGCCCCAAGTACGAGTTTTTTTTTTTCTTTTTTTGTTTTCTTTTTTTTGCCGAAGTTCGTAGGGGGTGTAAGGTGTCATATTTTAAGGGGGGTAAATAACGTGTCTATGTAAACAAACGCTCAAGACTCACCCAAGGTAAATCACATAGTACAAACTAGAACACACTATAGGCTGGGCTATAGGCTAGGTTAGGCCTACGTCGTTCCTCAGCCCAACCCTAGGACCGGCATAATAACATTTTATTAAACATCACAGATTTCACAATAATTGATCACTATTACTGTTGACATCAAATAGCCTTCATTAAATACACTTGAATACTTTTATTTCAACCATAATCTACGTAAATAACTACCAACAACCGAACTAACTTCATGGATCAAAACAATAACATAACCTCAAAGAGCGTTTGTTGAGACCCGGCCGGCAGACGTTATAGTGACGTTGGGACTTTTCTTCTTCTTCGCGTCAGCTGGTGAGCCCGCAGTTTTTTCGTCAAACGCCGGAAGTTAAATTCGACGTCATTTTAACCAGCTGATTCCTCCGACCGTGGTGGGGGAAGGAAAGCTCCGAACTCGTGGGGACGAGGAGAAAGATCATTCTGTTCCTGCCTTCGAAGAAGACCAGTAGCTGTTCTCTCGTTCTCTCGCCTATCCACTTCGGACTGTCTACCGCCGAGTTAGATTCGCAAAACCACGGTACGTCGAGTCACTTGACTTTATTCTGTTAGCGTATTAGTTCGTTGATCAATTATTCGTCTAAATTCCTTTTCACAACCCGTAAAATTATCTCGGTAAATTACGACATTTAAATTGATGGTCCCTTTTTCTACTTACGACTACGAGTTGCCACATGTCGTCCGATCGGCGTGACTGCCTAGAGTAACCCAGACATACTTTGTATTTTTGGGTGAGGCGAGCATACGAACTCCATTAAATATTTAATTTAAATACCGAAAGTTATTCACCGATCCGCGTATCTTAGAATTGGCCGATTTATTCCGTCACGCCGAGCGACTTAGCGAATCTTACGTCTTTCCCCCCCGGGCATTTTTCAGGATAATTGGCATCAACGCTCCACAGTCTGCGCGCGGTCGCTGTGGAGTCAAATCTAAATTATAGGCTAAATTCCACCCCAAACAAATTTTACGAAGGGCAAGGATGAACTTCCCCAACACGTTGAATTGATCGTTTTCCATCTATTGTTGGGTTCTGAGCCCTGCGCTTTTTTTTATTTTAATTTTTTAAATCCTAATTGGCATCGTTCAAAAATCATTTCAAATCCAAAATTAATCTAATCGACCCCTGGAAATTTTGTTTACTCCGTCTAAGCATTATCCGTGGCATTTTCCCGGTGACGTATTTTCGAAGTTGGGAAACCACCCGGAACGTTATTAATTTTTTCCCTCCTCCGGAAGTACGTCACACTTTTAGTAAATTATTTTCTTCCAATTACCTAACTACATGTAATATACAGGATGTTTGGTGGTCAATGTAAAAAATTAAGGAGTTATTATACATATTAAATGTAACAGGCAACAGCAATTTCAGCAATTATATCCCACTCACTTTTCAGCAACAGTGATTTTTCTTTTTTTTTTATTCTTGGCATTGTTCATAAAAGTCTCGTTTTTCTCACCATTTACCAAACTTATTGACACTTTTATAACTTTTTAGAGTGTACTAAAATTGTCTATTAGAATAAGAGCAGATTGTCCCTTTTAAGCAATATTAAAGCATTGTTGGGGCTACGCAAAAACCAAAATTTGGTAAGATGGAGAAAAAGGGCAGTATATCTTGCTGAAGAAAGCTTCTTATGCAAGCTACAGACTGTCAAATATCACCAAAATTACCACATTCTATGCTTTAAAATGATATAGTAGAAGTGACCTTTCCTATTTGCCTAACTGGGGGGAAGTGGCGTTAAGTGTAATTTTTATAGTCATTTATTTGTTCTTCTAGGGACTAAAGTAGACTTTTTTCTCCCTGAAGGGAAACCGGGCGACAATTTCCATGAGAAAATATAAAACGAGACTATGCCGAGATGGCCTATGCCGAGAAATTGAGAACTTTGAAAAAAGACGGTTACTAGAAGGTGGAGTGCGATATAACTGCCTATTCTTGTTGAATTTTACATGTGTAATAAACCCCTTAATTTTTTGAACACTGACTACCAAACACCCCGTATATACAAGTTATAACCAAATTAACATAATAGGCCTATATCAAATATACAAAATCCCTTACATACGGATGGTAAACACTTAAAACATCTTTCAACTACTTAATCCAAACAAAAATTGCTATAAATGCACTCTTGTTTAAATAACTCCTTAAATTTGAAAGTGTATCACTAAATGTATGACTAAACAAACTTCATATGGTTATTTATGCAGTTTAATTAAATCATAACCTCTACATTAATAAGATATTAAAATTTCTGAAACTTAATGTCAGTCATAAGATTTATTATTTAATTATATTTAAGCAGGAGCCTCGACATTTTTAATTAACTTTTTGGGAACACTAGAGTACCTTTGATGTAACTGATTGCATCTTCTTTCCTATAAAATTAGAAGTTTGATCCAAGTACAAAAATATAATTTCTCCCTGTTCATATAATTTAATGCAAAAATTACGTAACACTCTTTAATTTTTTTCTTAAATTTACATGTTTATTTGGTTTTTATTACATGATTATAAAAAATTTCATTTGAAACTATAATAAATTTCCAATGAACATGTAGGGTTATAAAAATATGCACAAACAAACAGAAATATGTAACCGTTGAAATAAATCTAGTACAGTAACTAAAATGAAGACTTGATTGTTATTTATAATTTATATTTTGTTAATTTTTTTTAAAAAACAGTGGATGTGGGTTGTAAAAGTTTTATTAATGATTGGTTTTTCTTTGTTCCTTTCCTCTTAGGTTTGATGGGATGCCTGCGGGAAGAGCTGAGGAAAAACCACAGCCACGTTAAGACAACAACTGTCCAGCCTTTTTTTCTTTCACCTCCTCAGAACAAGAAACACTGGGAAGTTAAGTAAGAAACTATTTAATGTTGAATTATTTTTTTCTTAGAATAATTTATTCTATACTAAAAATGACACACTGAAAAATATAGATATTGAACATTAATATTTTGTCCATAACTGGGTAATATTTAATCACGCATGTAAGTTATTATATTTAAAATTATATTTTATAGGGTTGACCTTAAAAACAATAACAAAAAGTCATAAGTACTTCACTTAAGTTAATTGATACTTAGCGATAAAATCTATCGCCTTATTTATACAAGGGTTTAGTTGTTACGTCCATTTTTCTCTCGACCTACTGAACCGATTTTTGAGATTGAGGTGTCATTTAAAATCTTATGATATAGAGCGTGGGCGAATCGTAATTAAAAAGGTCATATCGTTTTGGGCTTCGCTCCCCTGGCCATTGTATTATTTATAGAGGGTGCTTTAAAATGTAGACCAACTTTTATTACAATATCTTTAATGTGAATTGTAATTTAACAGCTGATTAAACTTACCCTTAGATGAATTTTAAAGCCAGATAGTAAACAAAAATATATCTCTGTCACTTCGTAACCAACATACATTTACTTTAGGTTAGTTTCTCTCATACAGAATCATAAAATGCGCAATTGCTGCACGGGCCACCTCGTCTACTTTATATTTGTCAAATACTACTCACTCATATATCAGAGAATCTCCATAACCAATGGATAGAGGGTTGAAATTTTGCATGGACGATCCACTTTGCTCAAAAATTCACACTAATAATCGGTATTGCAAAATTCCTTCAGGTCTCCTCCCCACAGGTCTTCAAATTTTCGATCTAATGTTATCCTTATGGTTAATTTTTTATACAAACCAAGGCAACAATGAATCTTAAAAACTATGGGACCTACGATGTTAAAATTTGGTGTGGCCGTTCTTCTTTGCTCATATACGCTCACTAAGAAACGGTTTAGCAAAATTCCATCAGGGCTCCGCCACACAGGACTTGAAAATTTCTATCTCATGTTATGCTTATGGCCAATTTTTAATACGAATATAGGGAAAACAAATGTGAAAAATCAGATGACCTAAGGAAATTATTTGGAACATTTGGAATGATAGATACACTTCCCCCATCGGTGCTTACTAAGAAACGCCCTTGGAAAGCACATTCAGGGCTCCACCCCATAGAACTACAAGATTATTCTAGGGCCAACGGGGTTTAAATTTGGCATGGGCGTTCCTCTTTAGTCATATGTACTCACTAAAAAACGGTTATGCAAATATAGTATTTAAATTTCTTTAGGACTCTGTCCCGATGAACTTAAACATTACTCTAATGTATATGTTGTTGAAATTTGTCGTGGATGGTCCTCTTTGCTCATGAGTATTCACTAAGAAACGGTTTTGCAAATATAGTTTTTAAGTCCTTTAGGGCTCCGCCCCACTGGACTTCAAGATTTTTATTGAGAATACAGACTTGAAATTTTACGTGGAAGTTCTTCTTTACTCACAAGTACTCACTACGACACGGTTTTACAAAATATAGGTCTTGAAACCCTTTAGGGCTCCCCCCACAGGACTTCAAAATCATTCTAAAGGATACAGTGTTGTAATCTTGAAGTAGACATTCCTCTTTACTCTTATGTACTCACAAAGAAACGGGTTTACAAATATAGTTTTTTTGTGTCTTTTAGGGCTCCGCCCTACATTACTTCAATATTACTATTCTGCCTACGGGGTTGAAATTCTACGTCGATGTTCTTCTTTACTCATTCGTACTCACTAAAAAACAGTTTTACAAAATATATAGCTTTTAAAGTCCTTTAGGGTTTCGCCCCACTGGACATCAAAATTACTCTAGTTCATACGAAGTTGAAACTTGACGAGGACGTTCCTCTTTACTCAAATGTACTTACTAAGTGTTGTATATTTCTAAAATTGATAACTACATTATTTGCCAGTAGCCTACTCTATGTTATTCAGTTTTAATTTGTCTATAACAGCTGATTATAATTTACAATTAGGATGTTTGTTTATGTTTATCAATCCAGGTTTTGTTAATACTTTAAAGTCAATTTATTAAATGTTTTTTTTTTCGATGTATTCACCTCGTTATTTCTATTTTTATTTTTATTTCTATTAATACCAGTTAAAGACACAATAGTTTTTTGGCGACGATAAAATGCATTCAATTGTTTTAAAGAACTATCAGTGCAAAATTTTTAGTAAATGAAAATAACTAGAAGATGGATCAAGGTAAGGCAAGGTACCCAATTTCAAGCCTTCAACTCGAACCATAGTTTTCAACTGTATTACGTCAATTCAAACAGCATTTTCATTCAATTCTCGTCAACTCGAAGTAGTTTCAATTTTTAACAATGGATCCTGATCAATTTTCACAGTTTATGCAATTAATGTCTCAACAACAACAGGCCATTCTTACTACAATTGCAACCCTTGTGAGTGGTAAAGATAAAAACCCTGAAAACACAACCTCATCTAATCTAATTCCTTTTGAAAATTTTGATTCGAAAAAAGAGAAATTTTCTTGCTATCTTGAACGATTTGAAAACTATTGTTTGATGAGAAATGTTTCTGACAAGGAGAAACAAGCCCAGCTTCTGTGTGTTTCAATTGGATCTATCCATTACAATAACCTTGCCTCATATTTAGGTCCTGAAAATCCTGTCAATAAACTTAGTTATGATCTCTTAATCAAATCGTTCAAACAAATGCTCATGCCTAAGAAAAGTGCTGTGGTATCTCAACACTATTTTCTAAATATATATCAAAAGGAGAACCAGTCAATCTCTGAATTCGTAGCTGATCTCCAACGTGACTTAACAGAGTGTGAGTTTATAACAAAGTGTGAATGTGAAAAATCTGTATCCATTGCTGACACCTTCCTTAGAGCCCAGTTCATTCGTGGCTTAAGAGATAATTGGTTAAGAGAAAACATTTTGCAGTCTAACTTGTCCTCTTTCGATGAAATCCTAACTAAAGCCATTGCCCTAGAAGCTTCAAAAATTGAAAGTAAGCAACTCACTCAAAGTCAAAACACTGTTCGACCCTCTTTTTCAACCAATGAGATCAGTAACACTAGTAAAGTTTCTAGCTCCTGCAATAAATTTTCTAGAGGTCGGTCTAGATCACAGTCAACCCATAGGACTAACAAAAATAGGTCAAATTCTCGTAACCCTCGACCCAACTTCAAAGCCCTAGGTATCGAGAATCTGTGTATCAGGTGTGGAAGAAGTAACCACAAAGTAAATGACTGTCGCACCGATTGTACAAAGCTGTTCTGTAATTTATGTAAGAAAAGCGGACATGTAGCTAAGGTTTGCATTAAATCTCTAATGAGTTCGTCAAAAGTAAAGCAAAACACCCATTCTTTCGATGATGACTCAAACCCTAATCAATCAGACTCAGCCAAAGGCTATGGTATAAACAAAGTTGAGCTATGTTCTCCTAATGAAAACAACAATATTGTCGATTTGTTTGAGGTCTCGCCTGACATAGACAAATACTTAGTTGATGTCACAATCAATGGTAAAGAACAAAAATTTGAGGTAGATTCTGGCGCAAAGTATTCCCTAATTGCAGATGATGATTTTCAACGCCTTAACCTAAATATTCCCCTACATGACACCAACTTGCTTTTCAAATCATACACCGGGAACATCATAAAACCTAAGGGAAAAGTAATTGTCAATGTTCAATACAATGGCAAATCAATGCAGGGAGAGTTACACATAGTTCCACCGGGTTTTGATGCCTTACTAGGTAGAAAATGGATAAGGGAATTAAATATTGATCTTCAACAAGTATACAATCAAATGAAATCCAGCCCAATTTCAAATGTTCAATCTAACAAGTCTACAGATGAAATTTTCCAGACCTTTTCAAGTGTGTTTGAAGAAAAAGTAGGATGTGTACCCGGTATCAAAGTTTCTCTTCAACTTCGAGAAGGAGCAAAACCGATTTTCACTCGTGAACGTATTGTGCCTCATGCTCTACGTGAACTTGTTAACAAAGAATTAGACGAACTTGAATCGAGTGGAATAATAACTCCAACAAATTGTAGCGAATGGGGATCACCCTTAGTTGTCATACCGAAGCCTAACGGAAGCGTACGATTATGCGTCGATTACAAGTGTGGGGTTAACGAAAGAATAGTGCAAGCCAATCATCCAATCAGAAGAATTGATGATGTTTTGAGTAGTCTCCGTAACTTACGTTACTTCTGCAAACTCGATTTGTTCAAGGCATACCTTCACTTAGAAGTCGATGAAGAAAGCAGTAAAATCCAGACGATTTCGACTCACAGAGGTACTTACCTGATGAAAAGATTAAGTTTTGGCATTAAAACAGCTCCCTCAGAATTTAACAGAATCCTCTCCCAGATTTTAAAAGGAGTTCCTAAAACCGAAGCATACTTTGACGACATAATTATACATGGAAGTACGCTTGAAGAATGCACTTCCAACCTTGAACGTTGCCTTCAAAGACTTTCGGATTATGATCTTCATGTCAACAAACAAAAATGCTCTTTCTTTTCAGAATCAATTGAATATTTAGGACACATTATTGAACACAATAAAATAAAGAAATCTCCAGCAAAAACTGAAGCAATCAAGAACATGCCTCGACCTTCCAATCCTGATGAAGTAAGAAGATTCTTAGGACTTGTGACGTACTACGCAAGGTTCATACCTAACTTTTCAACCGTAACCTACCCTCTTCGATGTCTTTTAAGAAAAGGAGAACGTTGGCTATGGAGTTCACAATGTGAATCTGCTTTTCTGAAGTTGAAGACTGAGCTTTGTAGTGATCGCGTTCTTGTCCCATTCGACCCAAGCCTTCCTCTGAACCTAACTACAGATGCCAGCCCTACTGGAGTTGCCGCCATATTGAGCCACAGTATCGAAGGAATTGAAAGACCAATTTCCTACGCCTCAAGATCACTGACTCAGGCTGAAATGAATTATAGTCAATTGGATCGCGAAGCTCTAGCGATTATATTTGGAGTCAATCACTTCTACTACTACCTATTCGGTAAACATTTCTATCTCATCACAGACAACCAACCACTATCAAGAATTCTCCATCAAAACAAAATACTTCCACAAATGACATCTGCACGTCTTTTACGATACGCAGCTTTTTTATCTGGTTTCAACTACTCAGTCAAATTTAAGAAAGGAGAGGAAAACAAAAACGTTGATTGCTTATCTAGGACTCCAGTAAAACAACTTAGACCTTCAAATGATCAAATAATATGTGATGAAGTAAATGAAGTGTACATCGACAAGATCTTTCAGATTTCAAATGAAGAAATAACCTATTCAACAATCAAGACCGAGACAGAAAAAGATCAAGAACTGGCCAAATTGGTAAAAGAACTTCAAAATAAAGCCGAAGACTCTGAATTTACACTCATAGATGGAGTAGTTTTCCGAGGAGAAAGAATATTCATACCAAGAACTCTAAGGTCGAAGATACTCAAAGAACTCCATGAGACACATCTAGGGATGACTAAAATGAAACAGTTATCAAGAAGATACGTTTACTGGCCCGGCTTGGACAAAGATATTGAAAGAATAGTTCGAAGCTGTGAACAATGCGCTTTAACGAAGTCGAACCCTCCAAAACAAGTTCACTTTTGGGACACACCTGAAAGTAACTGGGAACGAGTGCATATTGATTATGCAGGACCAATTGATAACAATTATTTTCTAATCTGTGTTGATGCTAAATCAAAGTGGGCAGAAGTCAAAATTTCAAAAGATGCCCCTGACTCCTTTAAGACCATCACTCTCCTAGAAGATATATTTTCTTTTCATGGTTATCCAAAACAAATGGTATCAGACAACGCTACCATCTTCAAGAGTAATGATTTTCAAACCTATTGTACAAACAATGGAATTTATCAAAAGTTTATCGCTCCTGGTCATCCAGCGACTAACGGCCTGGCCGAGAGAAACGTTCAAACATTAAAGCACAAACTTCTAGCGACATCAAATGAACAAATGCCGATTCAAGAAAGGCTAAAGAAAATATTATTTAGATATCGAGCTACACCCCTAGCATGCGAGAAGTCACCAGCTGAACTCTACTTGAATCGAAAACTCAGGATTCGATTGAATGCTATTTTCCCTAACAATCCACAACCTTCAAAGAATGACTGCAAACCCTCAAGAAGCTTAAATGTCAAGGATAGAGTGCAAGTCAGGTTTTTCAAAAACAACAAGAACGTTTGGGAATTTGGTGAAGTGTACAAGAAAATTGGAAAACTTCATTACTAGGTTCAATTGGACAGTGGGAGGATAATAAAAAGACATATAAACCAGCTGTATTCCACACTAGTCAACAAAACATCGAAGAAGTCTATCTCTTTTGGACCGACTCAGTGTTTTGAGGTCCCACGAATCCGACAGCCTCGAAATGATAACGTTCATGAAGAAATACCAAACCAAGAAATCCCACCGGACGAGGTACCTGCACGGGAAATAGCAATGCAAAACCAAAGGCGTTCACAAAGAACAAGGAAACAACCTGAGCGCTTCAAAGACTATGTAATGTGAATAAGTTCAATAATCTTTTCTATTTTTTTCAATGGACTTTTGAATTTAAGTGGGGAAGAATGTTGTATATTTCTAAAATTGATAACTACATTATTTGCCAGTAGCCTACTCTATGTTATTCAGTTTTAATTTGTCTATAACAGCTGATTATAATTTACAATTAGGATGTTTGTTTATGTTTATCAATCCAGGTTTTGTTAATACTTTAAAGTCAATTTATTAAATGTTTTTTTTTTTCAATGTATTCACCTCGTTATTTCTATTTTTATTTTTATTTCTATTAATACCAGTTAAAGACACAATACTAAGAAACCGTTTTACAAATATAGTTTTTTTGTCCTTTACGGCTCCGCTCCATAGGACTTCAAGACTACTATTTAGCCTACGTGGTTGAAACTACAGGTGCATGATCCTGTTTACTCATATGTACTCACTCCAAAACGGTTCAACAAAATATAGGTTTTGAAGACCTTTAGGGTTCCACCCCACTTGACATCAAAATTACTGTTTGGCATACAGGGTTGAAATTTGACACGATCCCTCCTCTTTGTTCATTGATGTTTACTAAGAAAAGTTATGCAAAATTCAATGCTCTGCTTACACTTCTTTAATGTTTTAACATAATTCCTAAGAAAGAAGATTTCATTGCTCTTTAAATAGATTTTATTACATATAAAATAAATTCAATCCCGGGCGAAGCCGTGACGGGCAACAGCTAGTTACAGATGTAGATTTAAACATATTTACATAAATGTTTAAAAACAGTTTAAAATCAATTCTAATTTTGTAGTTGAACATAGAGTTAAAAACTCATCGTTTCATCGTTTCCTGCAATTTATTTTCGTGTATGCCCGGGTTGCACATTGGAATTGTTTATGTTTGAACGGTCGGCCCTGTAATACGTCAACGCTAACGGGTCCGTCAAGCCCTCGTACTCTCACCGACGCATCATTTCCATTTACTCGTTCTTCATCATGTACATTATCAGGTACATTGCACTTGATGTTTGACAGGTCGGTGCTGCCCGACGTGACCGCCGCCGCCGTGGCGCGGGCCACCGTCAGGGCCGTCAAGCGGGAGACGGTCACCCTCACCATCCCGACCTACTTGTTCTTCATCATGTACATTGCACTTGATGTTTGACAGGTCGAAGCTGCCCGACGTGACCGCCGCCGCCGTGGCGCGGGCTACCGTCAGGGCCGTCAAGCAAGAGACGGTCACCCTCACCATCCCGACCTACTTGTTCTTCATCATGTACATTGCACTTGATGTTTGACAGGTCGGTGCTGCCCGACGTGACCGCCGCCGCCGTGGCGCGGGCCACCGTCAGGGCCGTCAAGCGGGAGACGGTTACCCTCACCATCCCGACCTACTTGTTCTTCATCATGTACATTATCAGGTAAATGTCTTTATGTTAAAAAGTAACCCCGTCGCAGCAGATCTGCATACTCAGCGAATTGCCGATGAAATTTTGTTTATTTTCTTCCCCATATTTATACCATGGGAAAGAGTATGCAGTCACGCTGCCATGGGGGACATTAAAAGTAGGCATTTTTAGCATAACAAATTTATTTCGACCATATGAAGCCATAACTATATTTAATATCTAAGTGTTATCAATATCTAACCCATAAATGGAGTTTGTCTATTCTCCATATGATTAATATGGGGAACAAGTATGCAGGTTTGCTGCAATGATAATTTACAAAAACCTAGATTTTTTAATAAATCTATGGACCTTAGCCAAATGATGCTAAATTCCGCGTTTCATCCAAAAATATTGGTCAATAAGCTAAATATTAACACATCCTTACTCTCCATAAGATGAAAATTGGAGTCCCAAAATACAATGTAGGCCTACTGTCTTAAGAATTTTTAATATCTCGGTAAACAATAGTGATAGATCAACACTTCAATGTACTATGGTTCAATATATCATTTGATACACACACACACACACACACACACACATATACATATATATATATATATATATATATATATATATATATATATATATATATATATATATATATATATATATATATATATATTTTCATGACTATTATTTGTTGTTTCTGGGTACATTAAAACGAAAAAGTAACATGGTCCTGGACTTGGTACTTATGAGACCTACGGCAAAAGATTCTTCATAGAGCAATGTCTTAAATTTTTTCTCTTTTTTTATTTTTAAGTACAAACTATTTTTTAATCTTCCGTTGGTCTTAAAAAATGAAGCTGGATGGAACGTTTCAACCAATATAATTTATGTTCAAAAGAATTCTATCCATTGGTTAGTTTTTGTATTAGGTAAAAAGATGTACCGGTAGTATGTTTTTGAAATGTGTCTCTATAAAAGAGTATGGAATGTCAACATGCGTTTGTGTCAAAATTGTCACTGATAGTGTGATATAATGCAATTTGAATATATTATAACTTATGTTGTAAATTTGCTATATGAAAAGGCTTCCATAAATTCTATGAATCTTGATTTCTGATACTTCATTTCTGTTTCCATTTGACCTAGTTATCATAAAGAGTAGTGCAAAAGTAAGGCTGCTGGCTCACTTCAAGGTCACCTGAGCGATGACGTCATCGAGGTCAATGACCCCACCGATGACGTCATCGATGACGTCATCGATGACGCAATCGATGACGTCATCACCAATGACGTCACATCCATGACGTCACACCCATGACGTCACAGAAATGACGTGCGGATGACGTCATCACCCCTTACGTCACCAAAATGACGTCATCGATGTCACAAAGGTCAAGGTCACGCTGAAACCTAAAATTTTTCGGCACTTTTGCGGTTTCTCGCACTACGCTCCGAGTTTTAGTCCGGTTCCCATGACCTTGACGACTTGGAGCGAATTTGCGATGAGAAACAGCAAAAGTGCCGAGGAAACTTGAAGTTTGCAACGTGACTCTGCCTAAACCGTCATGTGACACCGCTCGGGTGACCTTGAAGTGAGCCAGCTGCCTTACTTTAGACCAGTACTACAACCGCGATGTGCACCCTACGACAGACACCGAGCGACTGACTGTCCGGCACCGCGCACTCTAGGTATATGGGAAGTGGTGGGGGGAACTGCGAAGACCTCGGGAAACTTGAAAATGTCAAGCCAGGTAGCACCGTTTTGGTGCTACCTTAAATTTACATGTTAAAGTGTGATGACCTTGAGGTTGACTGTGAACCTGGGGCTTAGGATTGTGTTTAACAGCTTGACGTTTTCGCCAGAGTTCAAGTGTGGTGACATTGAACTGGTTAAAATCAAAACTGCACAGCAGACTGCACAACACGGATGTGCATCCTACGACAGCCGCCGAGCGACTGACCTCCGGGCCCTGCGTACTCTAGATATATGGGGAAGTGGTGGGGGAAATTTTAAGGTCATTTAAACGGAGTTTAAAAAAAGTCAAAGAGTAGAAAGACTACTCTTGTGAGTCTATAGCGATTTCATTGATAGTGAGTGCTTCGGTATGCCAAGTTGATCTGTATTGACACGCTCCTAAATAATGTTTGCAAAAACCTGCAAAATGATTGTTGCACAATTTGCAGCCAGTTAGCTGTTTTAGTTTGAATTCAATGCAACGTTCAGGGCAGCAAGTGTACTTATGCCCTCTCATTTGGTACACATGGAATGTCTTCAACTTCGGTTTCGGCTTCTTCCAAGACTTGCACTTACACATGCACTGACCAAAAGCTTCACATGTTCTACAAGCCAGACCATCCACCACATCAATGTCATTTGGCCATGAAAAACATTTATGTTCGCAACAGTAGTTGAGTTGACTGTCCATGTTGCTGCGGTGAAGGTGCGCGATGAAATGATGCTGTAGTCAGTGAGAGTGCACCTTAAATAAACTCAGTGGAGGGGGAAAGGTCAAGGTCATTCAAACGGAGTTTTAAAAAAGATGACTAGTTGTCCTCCTCGTCCGTCGTACTTGGAGAGCTGTCAGACGAAGAGCCCCGCGCAGGTGCTCTCCAGATGAAATGTATATCTATTTGAAAGCGCAGGCCTGGATCTTGTACCATCAACTCCTTTAATCTATTACATACCAATTCCACTTTGTACACATTGTTAATAATCAACACCCAAGGCTTCGGCTGAACATAACGTGTAGTTGAGTCAGCCTCGCAGACAGTTACACCTTCCGGTGATATTGGAGTGTATAAATGTGTAAAATCTCGTTGCTGAGGCTGGCTTGAAGTTGAAGGTTCTGTGCCGACCCTGGTTGCATCAAAATTCAAATCCATTCTACATTCAAGAGGTCCAGGGTTCCCGTTGAATACATTGAGTAATTTTTGATACAAGACTTCCACTTCTGTCGCATCCTGTAAATGAACAGTCCACCGCAAGGGAAATGCTTCGTCCGTAGTGGAGTCAACTTGAGAAAGAGTTCTTTCCGCCATGGCAGCTAAGCAAGGAATGAGGTGAGCTGCAGTCAGTTGTAACATTATCGAAAAGTAGAGGGGGAAATTTCAAGATCATTTAAAATTGGGTTTTAAAAAAGAAAGGAGTGGAGGGGAAAGTTCAAGGTCGTTCCAACATCAGTAGTGGAGTCAGCTTGGCTGATGGTGTTGTCCGCCATGGTTGCTTGTCGAACAAGGAATGACGGGTGATGTGATACTCATGCAGGAACATGGTGAAGTGGTGGGGGAAGTTTCAAGGTCATCCAAACGGAGTTTTAAAAAAAAAAGGAAAACCTACAAAGGAACATTGAAACTTTCCAACTGATGGTGGCGGGCGTTTTCTTCTGCAACCTTGCCGACACATGTGACTATACCATATAGTATGAAAAGTATAACCATAATAAGGCCGAACAATAAAAGATAGCCGTTGACTATCATGATATTTTCTGAGTGGATCTGCTTTCTTCTTATCTCCCTCTCTTGCATCCTTTTCTCTAACTCGTGGATGAAGTCGCAGCATGCGTGAGGACATCTTTCATCTGTTGGTAGGTTTGCCATTGTTGATGTTGTCGGTTTGGCTGTTGAAGATGGAATGAGGTTTCTAATCGTGATGTGCCATGTACACCAATAGTGAAGTGGTGGGGGTAGCAAAGCAGTGGAGGGGGAAGTTTCAAGGTCATTCAAATTGTGTTTTAAAAAAACCTATCTTGTTACTGAGCTAATATGTCAGTAACAAGATAGGTGTTTTTGCTCTTTTACTTCTTTAATATAATGAAAAAATAAACATATTCTACAATGGTTAGAACAAGAAATACAACTGCTAGTCAGCTGAAGTAATCCAAGTTGTCCGGCTCGGTCTTCATGGACGTCGGTGAGGAAGCTGTCGATGAGTGTCCAGGCTCTTCCTTTGGCTGCCGGGTGTTCCGTATATTGCAAGCGTAGACTTGCACATTTATACGGTAGCCTCTTGCCACCATTAGCTGCAACTCCTTGTACAAATCGTTCAGCTCCTGTTGTGTTTTGATAGTCACCTCCTCATAGCTGGCACAGCTTACGTTGAGAGACATCCTGATGTTGCTAGGTTGGCTGCTGGAGTAGAAATGAAGCCAAGGCACAGCGCTTGGAGGTATATGAAAAAGTGGTGGGGGTGTTTGCATTCAAACAGGTTTGACTTGTAGCGTGGTGGGGGTAACTGTGAAATGCAAAGGTCAAAGGTCAAGGTCACCCGCGAAGTTTAAAAAAAAAAATGCAACATATCAATATGTGACAAACTTTACATATTGATATGTTGCATTTTTTGTCTTTTGTTTTTTATGGTTTATTTATTTATAAAACGTTACAATAACATATTTACAACAGTAAAACTTAAATCTAACACTGCTGCTTGTCGGCGATGTGGATGGTCAACTCGGTGGAATTGCTACCCGTGCAACCGTGGGAAACCAGGTAGAGACAGCCGGGTTGGATGGAGCGCAGATCCTCGTTCTGGAGGAGATGGACGAACCGTTTCGGCAGGTAGACTTGGAACTTGGGCTCATCCCCCGGAGTGAATGGTGCCTCGCTAAGACTGCAGCAGATGGCCTCTCCAACTGTAGTCTCCATCTTCTTCATGGCGTGGATAATGTAGTGCTTCTCGTCTTTAAGTTCGGAACACTTCTTGACGGGTAGTATGGTAGATTTGGAGTGAGCATTGAACTGCTCAACCAAAGTTTGCAGGAACTGGTGAGATGCCATGGTCAAGTTATAGATCGTCTTCTTCGTCTTCTTGCTGGGAGATGTTGTCGTCTCGGAATCTCGAGTAATACTCATGCCAGGTCCCGGTCTGCTCCTCACTTATATAACCCCCGTTACCCCCACCACTCCCCATTTCCCCACTTTGAAGGTAAGATGCGAGTTTATAGGCGTTTTTTAAAGCGCAATGTCTATCTTTTTCATGTTCTGGACTTTTAGTACAAATACAAACATTTTCCATCGTATACTTGTAGTTTTTATCCAAATCCACATCATTAACCGGAACATGAGTAAATCCTTCGATCCATCTTTTCTTTTCCAGCCCCTTTGTGTAAATATTGGTAAACTTGTCTGAAAAGTGATGCATAATGTGATACAAGTCCGTGTAACTTGTAAAACCATCATACCAATCGATATGATGGAAGTGTTTTGAAATCCATCTGTTGGTAGTAGCGGCTTTACTGGTTAAAGATGAATAAGAACATGGTGGTTTAAATAAAAACGAATAAGGAACACTTGTATTGATGTCGAAAAACACAAGTTCTTTTATGATAAATCTATCATCATTACCCCGAAACGCTTGGAACTCAATTATACCAGGTTTGGACTTTACTTGTTCTTCTTCCTTGTCCATTGCGAAGATCACTCGTCTGCTCATGACGAAGTCCAAAGGTCAACTGATTTCCACACCACGGTAGGTACGACTTTTATACCCGGCCGTACAGTTGTTGGCGCGTTGGTGTATATTTAACGTGGGCACCGTCCCCGGTAGGCCTAACCCCACAAAGTGTTTGATATTGTTTTAAAAATTAACCATTGCTGTGTAGTTAATTGTCATTTAGGTTTCCATCTTTACATTTTCCTTGTTTTCATTTTCATCACTAACACTTGATTCTTCTCCTCCTTCTTCTTCCTCTTTTTCATGTTTTACTGATTTCTTATGTAGTTGAGCGTACTTTTCCAATTGTCTCCACATTTGTACTTCATGAGGAACCCTATTGAATATAGAAGTATCTACAGGTCCGTACAATATAGGTGCGTCCGGTTGTTTGTCCAAAGTGTCTTCCAGATAATCTTTAATAATTGAACTTGAAAACACCAGTTGTCTCAAGTATCTCGTTATTGGTTCAGTTGCACAAGTTAGAATAAAAAACTCTTCTCGATTAAGTTGAATCTTGTTATCATGTCTTGTTGTGTCTCTAAACCGCAACTGATGATCACCACGATGTTTAACAATATCGATTTCCACATTTGAATCCAAAAGGCCTACTCTTGTCTTTCTTCCAAACATGTTACTACTTAAATAGCATTCTAGCAGATGCAAGTGTTTCATAAACGATTCCCAAGCAGTGTCCGTAAACAAAATCATTTTGGGTCCATGAGTTAAAATTACAGTAGGGGAATAATCTGTAGATTTCATAACACCGATTAAAACACTTTTGTCCAAACTGGAAGAGATTGGGTAAAATATTCGCAAGAATACCTCACTTAATATGTTAGGAGAAATATTATCTTCAATATCCCTTTTCCTCTTGTGTGCATTCTTTCTTCTTTTACCTTTTTCCTCAACATTATTACTGGCGTGGAGTTGTCCGCAAGCGTTGTGTTCATCTCCCTCCGGTTGACCTTGAAGATCTAAAAAGTCGGATATCTCCTTCTCAATATCTACTACATTTTCTTGTGTACCACTAGGAGAAGCCATATTGAATAAGATGCTACCCATACAACAACAGGCAACAAACTGATAAGGAGCGAGCTGAACGCTCTGCTTTTATACTCGCGGAATGCATTGGAATGTAGGAAAACCGGTCTTTTACAATACATTTTTAACAATTCCAGTTAAAGGTGTGTATGTTACGATTTTATCATGTAGAATTAAACAGTATGCAGTTGTATTAGCCGATATAGGCGCGTTGAATTCCATTTCTATTTTTATATCTACACTTGATGATTTTACCGATTCATTTTGTTTAGAACAATCGATTACAACTATAGGGTAACCATCTAAGTATTTTTCTGGTGATAGTAAAGGTGCATTCGTTTTACCATAATATGAACTTTGGAATCTTGCATACATATCGTACAATATGCTGTACTTTTTATTAGCGAATGACACATTTAAATTATCGTATGGAAAAAATTGTGAATTTAAATAAACTTTAATATTTTTCAAGTTGCAATGATCAAATTGGCCTGCATGTTTGGTGATGGTGTCTCTTCTGCCTGTTTGTAAACCAAATATAATATACCTGGCTCGTTCCACATAATTAGATGTTTTAACTGTCCAAGTGTGTCGATCCGTAGTTGGCAAGCTGGGATGTTCATGAAATTCCCAACTTCTAAAAGGAATTACAATATCACGATCAGCCTTTAACTTTCTTAATAGTAGCATTCTATGCTCGTCAGCTAATTTTACATGTGGAACTCTCCATACAATTTTGTCTAATGTTAATTTCCATTCTAAAGTTGCATCTGTTGTACCGTCTGGAGCTTTAATAATATCTTTATCGTTTGAAGATCTCAACAAAACTAATTCTTGTTTAACGTTTAATATTATTTTCCTATAATCTTCAGCAAAACCAAGCAACAAACGTAACGGAATATGAAAATCAAAATTTCCATTTGTATCTGGAGTGATTGTGTCTTTTGCAGGTAAAACCCATCCTGCAGGTTGTATTAAATTGGTTTCATTAGGTGATATAGATGTTAATCCCTTTAAAGTTGTTGCAATACCTACTTTTTTAGTAGAATCAACTGTTACACCTGATATTTCATATCTAATTTCATCAAACAGGAAAGCCATGGGATTATTTATAAATGGAACTGTTGTACCAGTAGTAGTACCGTCCTTTTTAGTAACTTTTCCTTCAATATACAAGTAACTTTCACATGGTAGCGTGTAAATGTCTTGATTTTGTATGGGAATACGAATTTCATCGTTATTGTTTAATTTTGATGAAGTGTAAGGGTTGTGGGTGTGATATTCTTTTTCCCATAGGGTTTCGTCGAATGTTGGACCCTGAGCTATATCCAGTATATCCATTATCGGTTACTTTTAATCCAATTCTCTCTAAGAAACGAATGTTCTCGCGTGTTAACTCCTCCACAGCTGAAGAGCTACTAATGCGGATTCCCGTAGGTTGTTCGCTTTTAAATGTTAAACCCATGATTTTGTATTAAAGTGTTGATTTTAAATGTAATCTAACCGTAATAGGCTCTTCTCGGAAATCTATCAAGTTACCGTCTTGATCCAATACGTTCAACACGATGTCTGAAATGAAAGTGGTGTTCAAAGGTAGATATACCAGGTTTTGCGGCTTTTCAACAATTTTAAATCCAGGTGGTACACTGGGGTAAAAAGTATGTATTATATGAGTATTTGCTCCATCTCTGTAAGCTCCTTGTATAATGTTACAAGTTATGTCTATACTATTGACTTTTAATATTGTTACAGTTTGTTTACCGGAATGTGTTTTATTTGGTTCTAAAATTGCTCCATCTTTGGGAAA
Organism: Neoaliturus tenellus; assembly: GCA_030545055.2. NCBI lineage: Eukaryota > Metazoa > Arthropoda > Insecta > Hemiptera > Cicadellidae > Neoaliturus > Neoaliturus tenellus. The sequence continues at coordinate 197,616,544 of CM061533.1, forward strand.
TCCTAATAAATCACCAATTGAGTTTGGCTTAGTGAAATCTATATAATATTTTGAAGTAAGCTCAGCTTTCATTGTATTATTATTACCTTTTAGCGATATATTGTCTTTTCCCATTTTATTTTGCAAAAATTCATTAATATGATCAATTTCATAAGAACCTGTGGGTAAACTGCACTCTTCTAAGTCTGTTAACTTACCACTGGCATCTTTTCCTTTATAATAATGCAATAAGTTATTTTTACCTTCCGTAACATTGGGAATAGAGTTGTAAGTTGTAAAATCCAACAGTGCTGCCTCCCAAAATCTTCCTTTTTGCAAGCGTAACGCTGGAAAAAGGATACTTCGTAAAGTGGACGATTTTCCTGTTAATGATACCGTATAGGAAGACATCTCAATAGTGACTGATACTTTTAGCTAGGAATTCCAAACATAAATGGCCGCATATTGAAGTATTATCAGGTTGTTCTCTTTTATAGTTGTAATATATGTTTTTAGCAGATTTAAAGTAATGTTCAAGTTCTTTAGGTGGTGGCAAATTTCCAAAACTATCAAAATAATATACATTACTATTTAGTTTCTTATAACACACCCAATGGGTGCCGGACCCTTCAGTATTATCCAAATTTACGATTCCAGTCTCATTTTTCCATATTTTCTTTGGTAAACTGTCTTTCATAAATACTCCGCGGAAAAATGGTATTTTTAAACAGGAAATATATTTAAATAATTCAACATTAGTCAACGCTTTATGTGGTATAACCAATTGATTTCTTTTATTTAATATGCACGATACGGTCTTAGGTATAGACCAGCCCCGTTTTTTACCATTGACCATATTGTCGGTTTTTTATTATTTTTCCTCGGAGAACGTCTTTTTAGTCTAATATTACCACCATGTTTTCTCTTGGTTGATCCTTTTTTATTCTTACCCCTCCTTTTTCCACCTCCTACCGCTGTTTTAGCCTTCATACCTGCTGTTACCGCTAAAGCTGCTGCTTTTTCCGCAATACTAGCGTCACTAGACTTTACTCGTTGCCAAGCTATATTCGCTAGCTTTTTATCAGCGATTGACCTATTTTTTGAATCGGTAAACGTGGAATATGCGATATCGTGTTCTTTACAAGCCTGATCTAACTTATTTATGCCTGGATCACCTCTTTCCAGTCGTTTTTTTAATTTAGTTCCTGGTCCGCAATACTGATAACCTCCCGGTATGTGAAATTCGTATGGTAAAGCGTCTATTGCTCTGTTTACGATAGATCCTACTGGAATACGATTTAAAGCTTTACTTAACAGAGAAACCGCTGTGGACGTGATACCGCCTCCTTTCCGTATAGTGTCTCGATATGGACTGGTGTAATGAAACGCCATGATTGTCTTTTATATTTGAAAAGCGTAACCCATGTGTTACCTCTATGACAGGTTGCACATAAATGATGTAATATATGGTGTTATTTAGTTAAATATCAAAAGTACCCCAATCTGATGATCTAAACTTTTGTGTGTTATGATTAAAAAAATATTTATAAAGAATTTCTTGTTTAATCCATGTATTTCTCATTTTTTCGTCAATAGGTTTATGTTGTCCTGCTACAGTATAATTATGCATATCAAATAATAAATTACCTATTACTTTAACAAGAAAATTAACAGTTACAGCGTTATCGGCATAATCAGGGTCTGCAACATTTGTTAATCGTTTGTTATCACAATTCCACCATTTTTTTCCAGTTGGCTCTAATTGTATTATCTGTTCATAAGTAACAGCATCACCAGGCTTTTCACCGATACCTAAATTTGTCAATAACTTTCCTTTACCATCCCAAACATAATTGTTTTCTTCAAGTAAAGTAAACTTTTTATTTCCTTGTACAAATACATCTCCTTGACGTGTTACTACTTGGTTTTGTTTCACAAAACCGGAGGTTTCTTGTTTTAAAGTTTCCTTCATTTGACCCACCGTTGCACCATCTGATGGTGCAAAACCATCTTTTACATTCGCTAAACAATTACCAAGACAGTCAATAACTCCTACATCACGTGTAATACAATGATCTTTGATGTATTTTAAATTTACAGCATCATTTTCATTTTTTGGATAACCTATATCGTTAATAACAAATTTATAAAAAGAAAACCCATCTTTTGTCTTTTCAGGTATTATAGAATGTAAATAGCGTCTATTTATGCTGTCTTTTTCATCTACAGGGTCTGCTACGTTGGATATACGCCGATTTTCAGCATTATACGTTTTTCCATTAAATTTTAACGTATTCTTTAATTCCGATGATAAATAACCTCTGTTTATTGCATCAGCGTTTTGATTTGGCTTACCAACGTTGGAAATTCTATGATTACCCGCGTTATATGTGTTTTTATCTAATTTCAGTGTTGGTACTATCTCTTTTTTTAATACTTTTAAATTTATTGCATCATTTTCATCTGTGGGATCATTAATGTTTTTTAACCGTTTATTACTAATATCATAATCTCCATCAGGTGTTTGTGGTAATCCAACACCTCTTTTTAAAGTATTAAAGTAATATAATCCATCCGATGAATACCGTCCGAACTTGTCAACACTCATGGTGCAACTGAATAACATTCTAGAGTGTAACCCATTTTTATAATATTAGTCCCGATTTCTAACCCATATCAGTTTTTATACAAATTCTTAGTCTTCATCAGTTACATTTGCATCATTCCCGGGACATTTAAAATATTTTAAATCTGCACTAATTAATGATCTGTCTGCTTCATTTCTAAATACATGATTTTTATGAATAAATTCTTCACCAGACAATTTTCTAAATCCGCTAAATGAATTTGGATCTGCAATTAATATATTTTGATAATCATTTACATCCATTAATTTAAATCTTTTGGTATTATAAATAAACTCTTGATTTGCACTATCATATTGTAATGTTTGTCCTACAGTTGCAGCATCCTTTGGATCTGTTCCTTGTGCCAAATTACCTATTTTCTTATTTTTCGCATTGAAAGTACTACCTTTTGGTTTGTCTAATATTAAAGATTGTTTTACTACAACACAATCGTAATCATCGATACCTGGAAATATGTCAATTATTCTTCTATTTGTACCCAACCAACTTCTATGATAATTGTTTGGATTAGTATGTAAAACTTGTGATAAAATCGGAACATCATGAGCATCTGTAGCTAAATGCGCATTTGATAATTTCATGTCTTTGCAATCCCAAACATTATTTTTTTGTTCAAGTAAAATAAACTTTTCATTTCCTTGTACAAACACATCACCCGACCGTGATACTACTTGATCCTGTTTTACAAATCCAGATGTTTCTTGCTTTAAAGTTTCCTTCATTTGACCCACTGTTGCACCATCTGATGGTGCCGAACCATCTTTAACATTCGCTAAACAATTACCTAGACAATCAATAACTCCTACATCACGTGTAATACAATGATCTTTTATATATTTTAAATTTACAGCATCATTTTCATTTTTCGGATAACCTATATCGTTAATAACAAATTTATAAAAAGAAAAACCATCTTTTGTCTTTTCAGGTATTAATGAATGTAAATAGCGTCTATTTACGCTGTCTTTTGCATCTTTAGGGTCATCTACGTTGGATATACGTTTATTTTCAGCAGTATACGTTTTTCCATTGAATTTTAACGTATTTTTTAATTCTGATGATAAATAACCTTTGTTTATTGCATCAGCGTTTTGATTTGGCTTACCAACATTGACAATTCTATGATTACCTGCGTCATATGTGTTTTTCTGTAGTCTTAATGTTGGTGATATCTTTTCTTTTAATACTTTTAAATTTATTGCATCGTTTTCATCTGTGGGATCTTTTATGTTTTTTAACCTTTTATTAGTTATATCATAATCCCCATCAGGTGTTTGTGGTAAACCAGCTCCTCTTTTTAAATTATTTGCGTAATATAACCCATCCGAGGAGTAACGTCCGAACTTGTCGACACTCATGGTGCAACTGAATAGTAATCTAGTGAGTAACGCATTTTTTATGAGATTACCCCACGGTTTCGGAGTTCATCCACTAAAGCCACCCATTCGTTTTCCAATCCAGTATGACCCGCTTCTTTAGCTTCATGTATTAGTTTCATTCTATCCACCAATTTATTGATATTATTGTAATAAATCACATTTGTGTTATATAGTTTCTTCATTAAACCTGTACCTGTAACAGATTTGTTTCTTTTTCTTGGTTCTGGAGCACTTATATCCAAAGTGGATGACACAAACCTTCGTTTTACAGGTTTTCTTGGCATTATCGGCATTGGTTGTCTTCTCGTTGTTGGTATTAACTTGGATACAAATACTCTATATTTTAAAGACCTAGATCTAAAAACTGGTTGGTCAGCTAAATATTTTCTCCTGTATGCATTGGTGTGTTCCAAAATCTGTTTATATGCTTCCATGTCTTCTTCTTTAACTAACAATTCTAAAGGCTTTTTTTCAAATAATAATTCAAATAATCCTCTTGTGCCCTTATATCTTTGATTACCAACAATAATATTATCATTTTCATCAATGTTTACCGGGCTATTACCAACCATTAAACCTTCTTCTGTTAATCTTACTCCATAACTATGGTAGTTTTTATTAGGATTTATTCCAGCTAACATTTTTATCATGTATTTCCTTCCTAAAGGTCCTTTGTTATGAATGTTTTCACCCAACAAGCTTATGTTTGACGGACCTTCCCTTGCTTCTTCTTCTTTTTCCTCTTCACTAGCAGTTGATACATCTTCATGTCCTCTTTTAGCTTTTACTTCATATAATTCTCTTATACCACTATAGTCTGGTGATTCTAGCTCTCTTTCAGGTTCTCCGCCGGTAAAACCACTATATGTAGAGGATTCCAGGTCTTCATCACTAAAATCTTCTGATTTTACATTTTCTCTTTCAAACTTTGTAATAGGTGCAATTGCATCTCCTTCCAAAACGGGTTTAGCAAATTTTTTGTTTAATTGTTTCAAGGGTTCAGTAATAGGTTTAAAAGTAGATTCAAGAAATTTCTCCCTTTCGCTAATACCTAATTTTAATGCTCTGTTTTTATCTCGAATAGAATCACTAAGTGATTTTATTTCCTTTATTAACTTTTCTTGGTTAACCATGTTTGTAGCAAGACGTGTTGTACAACAATGAATGTTTTACATCATGATCAGTGTATTAGTATAAATTTATCAAATCCTATCCTGTATCGACCATTGTTTAGCGGTTGTTCCTTCATAATTGTTAAAAACCCATATTTTTCAGCCCAAGCCTTTCCACACAACTCTTTAAATCGTTCAAATGGCATATCCGCACTTACATGGTCATAATATATGTGTTTTAGGTTGGTTTCATCCTGTTTAAATACAATTAACATGTTTGCATTGTCTCTAATGAGCTGTTTCGGTATTTTGCTGTAAGTTTGACCAATATAAATGCTATCTATGTTGTTATGTCGACCCATGGCGAAGTAATTTCTTATTGTATTTTGATTTTCACAAGATACGTCGTCAAATATGAATACTGAGAATGGTTTAGCCTCTTGCGGTTGCATGACACTCTCGCTCGCGTTGAATTTAAAATATTTAACTTCAGGCACATTATTGAGTATTTGTTCCAATAACTGATATTTCGGTTGTTGTAGTGACTTTGAAAATACATATAAATTATTAAAACGTAAGCCTTTAGGGTTTGTAATCAAATTGAATACTACATTTGTTTTTCCACAATTGGAAGGACCGGTAACCAGACAACGCACCGTGTTTGGTAACAAAACACCGTGTTTCCCAGTATTGAATTGAGAACCATCCACTGTGAGTTCATCTATATTATTAATAGTAAAATTGTCTTTTTGCGGTATTATCTCCATCCTTTGTAATGGTTCAACCCAAAATGATGCTCTATCATTATATTAGATCCTTTTTAGGTATCCAAGAATCTTCCGTCTTATTAAATCCTAACCATCGTACTTTAACCTTATCTTTTTTCCGTTGCAACACCTTTTCAACTAGATATACATCACCTACTGTTGATTTTAACATTTCATGTCCATAAAAACCTCCTTCAAGCAATTGTCCTTTATTATCTTTTAAAATGTAAGTTTCTGGTACTGTAGGTTGCACCTTAAATACGGTAAATACCTCATTTGTCCAGTTCGGAAGATATCTTTTACTGAATACACCTTTGTATTTGCTTATTCGCACTTTATCACCAACATTAAACCTTTTAGGCTTTAGTTTTTCAACTTTTGGTTTAGTATTCATTTTTATACGTTTTAATACAAGTTTTTCATTTTTATTAGTCACCTGGCTTGGTTTCATACCGATAGTTCTATGAAACTTGTTATTGTAATCGCTTATAAGTTTTGGTAACATATCAATCCATACGTGTGATCCTCTGTTGGAAAACATCTTATACATCGCACCTTTTAAAGTTCTGTTAAATCTTTCAATTATTGATGCTTTTACCTCTGAATTGGTTGAGTAATGGTTAATGTTGTGTTTTTTCATTAAATTTGCAAATTCCTTATTAAAATATTCTTTTCCATCATCAGTTTGTAAATGTTTTATAGTATGTTTGTCTCTTTGTATAGCTGTTTCCATTGCTTTTGTAACACTTTTGCCACTTTTATCTTTTAGTGGTAAAGCATCTGCCATTTTTGAAAAACAATTAATAATAGTCAATATGTATTTAAATCCTCTATTTTGTTTACTATAAGGAATCATTTCGATTAAATCCGCTTGATATAAATCATTTATTCCTTTTATCACTGTATTTCTTCGTGGAAACTTTCTTCTTGCAGGTTTATGAAGTTCGTTGACAATTTCTTGCTTCAAATCCTTCATATTGCAGGTTTGAATGTTTCATGTATCACATGTATAATCACAATGAATGTTGTCTTAAATATTCACATCATTTATATAGGTCAAGGTCATCCAAACTTGTGTAAAAAAATGGGGAACACGGCGTTTGACTTGCCGTGTTCCCCATTTTTTTACGGAAGGAGAAAGGAATAAGGTCGAAGTTGTAGAGGGGCGAAGAATAGGTTACTAGTCGATAGGGTTTAGAGAGTAGTGTCCAAAAGGAAGAGTGTGAATTTTATCCGGCATAATATGCCTTTTATCATCTCGAGCTGACAGTGCTCTTTTAACTTCAGTGACACTGTAGACCTCATGTTTAAAGCTTCTGATAGTGTTGAACGTTGCAGACATTGTAGAATCTTCAAACAAGCAGGTCTTGTAATGGTCAAATGTCACATGTTTCTTCAAGTACGATGTTTTGACTCCTTTTGCTTTCTTGACTGTGGGTGTGTTGTTCTCGTTGTACATTTTAAATGAATACAATTTTGCCACCAGTGCCACTATTTCTTCTAAAGGCATTCCATTTGCTTCATCTTTAAATTTTCCGATTACTTTTTTATTCTTTTCGTTGTAATTTGGATGGTTCTTCGGATAGTCAGAGAAGTCAAAATCGTCTTTGTATGGGAAACTCCTTAGGTCTTCATACATGTCCAAAGTCTTTATCCAGTAGATAAACGCGTCGGTATCCATGTATGCAACTCCAATGTTGTCTCTTCCGTAGTGTTTAACCATTTTGTTGTAATGGAAATCATACATTAGAGTTTTACTTATATCCAAAATCGACATTCCAATGTATAACGGACGATCCATCACTATTGTTGTTTTCTTCATACTTACGGCAACTAGATCTTCGTTTATAATCATAGATGTTCCAAAATTTGGTTTTTGCACTAATTTTTCCAATTTCTTAGGATCACTTACTAATTTTACAATCTTGTGTTTTCTTTTGTTTTCTAAGGTCTTCCCGAAGATGGCGTTGTTCATCAATTTGTAAAAGTCCTTTTCAAATGCTGATGTTGCTGCTGCTCTTCTTGTAGTGTTGGAATCAATATATGGTTTCAACCAACAAGACTGGGTGAATTCAATTGCTCTATGAATTCTCACCACACGTAGACCCAATTCAAGAGCTTGTTGAACTACCCAGTAGTGAGCCACATACCGATCTTTATTCTCCAACGTCATCATCAATTTCGGCCATCTTCCTGTCGGTGAAACTTCAGTCTTGGCTAGGAGAGGCAAGTCGTAGTGATGGTCATGAAGGTGCTCCGGATATTCGAAATCACAGTCCAAAATATAGCCTTTTGGACCATTCTTTGGAATCTGTGAGATGTCACCGATGGTGGCCGGGTCGATCCATTTAAAGTCACCGTAGGGAAGCGGATTTGACATTGCCCAACCATAAAGGTTGTTTGCGTCAAAGTAACCAAGGTAGACCGATGGTTGTCTCTCGTCGAAGCCTGGGATGTACTTGTTGTTAGCTTTGACATGACGTGTTACAGCTTGTGTCAAACCGCCCCGTACACCAGATTCTATCATGAGCACCATATCAATATCTGTTAGAAGTTCCAATCGACAGTTGGTTGACTTTAGCATAGCTTGCCATGCTAATCCTGGAGATGTGTACGAGTGTAGAGGGTCCAGTCCATAGGCGGAGAAGCAGGTGTTTCGAAATTCTTCCATCACATCGCACAGCAGAGTTACGTCCAATTTTATGTAAAAGTCGGAATATTCCCCTAAGGTTTGAATGTTTAGTTGGTTCCAAACATTACAAGCATGATTGTAGTCTTCAACGGAGATTTCACTTTCATTTAACTTGCTATTGAAGGCTTCAATCGGTGGCAGACTGGTTTCTTCGAATTTTTCTGCAGAAGTTATGTAATCATAGGGGAACACTCCTTTACGCATTACTAAGTCCAATTTATCTTCAGGTACAATTTTGCTGGTTTCTTTTAGATCTTCTCTTCTTAGGTTCTCAGACAATTTGCTCAAACTAGATGACATAAATCTATAAGAGTCTACGAAGCGAAGTTTAATTTTACCTACTGTTTTTGAGAAACTGATGTACTTCTCCAATGTTTCAGCTAATACTTCGATTTTTCCATCATCTCGTCCTAACTCTGGGATAATGAAGTGGGAGTCATAGCCGCTAAGATTGTGTAACACGACAGGGATAAAGTTTGGCAGTTTGTAATTTATATTGCATGAATTACAAGCAGCTCCTCTGTATAACCCTGTCAGGTGATCGTGATCTCTTACTTTTTGATTTTCTTCACTGAAGCTCTTCTTGCATAAATAACATCTTGTTGCCAAATTGTATTCTTCTTGTTGATTTTGATTCAAAGGTTCCATAGGTAAAACATTACCGAATAAGCGTTGCACCTTTTCAGCAATGTCATACAACTGGTCTACGAAATGCTTAGCGGCTTCTTCCCCACGGTAGAGTATCGGAGTGGATGTTAAGCCATAGTCTTGCAACTGTTCTTCAGGCAAAGTCGATTTCACCAATAAGCAAAAACTGTTAGGTTGATGCAGTTGATATTTGGTTCTTCTAGTCACCTCACCATCCGGAAGCTCCTGTGGTACTAACGTGGATTCGAAATCTGCGTAGACGGCTACTGGAATCCGATATTGGTGAACTGTTTTGTTGAATTGGATAAACGCTCGAGATGGCGGCGGCAGACTAATCTTCACTTCATAGTTGTCATTACAAAGTCTTTGGTGTTCCTTCAACCACTCCGATCCTCCACGTCTCAAATCTTTATTCGTAAAACAAAAGCATCTCTTACACACTGTCACTCTAATTTTATTTTTCGTTAATTGTCGTACAACCAATGCTTCAAAATCTTTTATCCACACATAATGTGAAATTTCGCCTTTAGTTATCAATAATAAATCAGTATGGTTTCTTTGCTCCACTTTTCCAACTCGTAGAGGATACACATTGTTCGAATCATCTAAGCCGAACACGTTAACAGAAACACCTGGATTTTGTTTCTCAAATTTTGCAATTTGATTAAGACTCACAGGATACGACATTCCTCGGAAGTTGTAGCGGTGTTCGTTTTCATAATATTCCCTACCAACTCTACAAGGATTATGTTTTACATACTTAGTTAGCATCGCATACTTAAAACATTCATTATCCCCGTTTGTAACATTTCTGCAAGAGTTGGTGTCTTTAATTTTCTTTGGTAGAGGGATAAAGCTGCTACCCCTCATACCATATCCATGCTTGTGAACCCTCACATCCATACCTTCAATCGATGATAGCGTCCAGCCAGATCCTCTTCCTTCGTGTTCTTGGAGTTTCATTAGCAGTTCATTCAAACAATCTTCTAAAATTTCGTTGATATCAGATGTGGTTGTAAGGGTTCGGTTTTTAGCAATGAATGCTCTCGGTGAGTTTTCACCATTGGTATTAGTAAACATAGCCTCCAACACCAATCCAAATTTAATAAAGTTCAATCTTGCCAATTCTTCCATCAATGTTTTTACAACTAAATTTTTAGCTTGGGTTATAAAGTTTTCCAATTCCAATTGCACATTATTAATTTTGAAATGAGTTACAACTGGTCCTGGCAAGGCTGTGGTGCGCAGTTGTCTTATTTCTTCCACTTCTTCTGTATCCTCTTCTTCCATATCCTCTTCTTGGGTACGCAGTTGTTTTACATCTTCCACTTTTTTTTCTTCCATTTCCTTTTCAATAAATCCTCCAGCTGTAGATGGTCCAGCTCCGGCAAATTGAATAACACTTGGTCTTCTTCTTTGCATTAACTGTAAATAGCTAGCCCAGTCCTTCTGCTTCTGGGGTTTTTCCAAAAACCGATCAATCGCATCCAAGTCTTCTTCACTTACTACAATCTCTTCTTTTCTGTCCTCTTCACGATGCAATTCTCGGTGTAACTGTAGATAGCTATCACAGTCGTCCATCTGTTTCTGGTAGTTTTCCAATAACCGATCAAACGCATCCAAGTCTTCTTCACTTACAACAATCTCTTCTTTTCTGTTTTCTTCATGATGCAATTCTCGGTGTAAAACAAAGGTATCTTCATCTTGGAAAAACTCACCACAAATATCGCAAAGAGCCATTTTTGAACAAGTTTGGCTTTGAGTGTGCACTCGGTGAATGTCCAAGCAATAATGAGCAGCGCGCTCAACCGGGTCCCTTTATACCCGAGGTTGAAGGGTGGGGGAAGGTGACGTCATATACATCCGGTTTATCAATCATTTAGTAAATTTGGCTTTTAAACACCCATTTTCAATATATTCTTCAACAGGCTTGATAAACCAATAATGTTTGGTCTAAATCCACTACTTTGTACAAATATTTTGAAAGATGTCTGTTTGAGCAAGTTTATGTGGAACAAAGTCACTTGGAATTATTATTTTTAGCGGGGATAGAGCACTGCAATAGAGCCATGGTATAGAAGTGGTGTATCCATCCAATTGGTTTGCCCTTTTTTATACCCCCACCAACTATGCATTTATGTGGGTCAAGGTCGCGTAAAAATACCCTTTGAGCGGGGGATAAACCACTAAGCAGCATGCTAGTCCATTGCCGCAAAGTGATCTATCCCCCGCTCTGTTCTACAAAAAACCTCAATCAAGTCCAAGTTCAAGTCCTAGTTTAACACTTGGTGGGGAGAGTTACATTAGTTTGATACTTATTTCTACCGTTACACTTGCTCCATTCTCAAAAAGATATAAATAATATAATCCTGGGTACTGTTCTTTTTCATGTCCTGCATGTTCCTTAATAAAGTCGAAGGCCAATCTTTTTGAATATTCATTATGAAACACTTCTCTTACACAAACAAGGATTTTGTCTTCGAGAAATTTCACTTGAATTGTTGTTAGTTTGCTTACATCATCCTTGTCTATCAGGGGTAGCTTGTAGGTGAAAGTATTTGGTGGTAGTTTGTGCGTTCTATCAAGTAAACAACAAAATTTTTTATACAATTTCTGCTCATTGTCTGTAATACTATTAATACCAAACAGATTATAGTACGAAGGATCATAAGGTATACGACGATACATTTTAAGAACCGGTCAGCATAAGCGCTGGAGCTAAAATGAGAAATGCGTGCAACCCGGCCGCCTTATATCCCCACCGGGTGACCACGCCCAAGGTACCCGGGGGGGGGGGGGGCACTTCTCGTCCGGAGCAAAAAACTTTTTGGTCAAGGTCAAAAATTTTTCCCAAAAAAAGTTCGGGGGGGGGGGCACTTCTCGTCCGGAGCAAAAAACTTTTTGGTCAAGGTCAAAAATTTTTCCCAAAAAAGTTCGGGGGGGGGGGTTTGCACTTTTTAAAAAAATAAGCCCCACTTGAGACATTTATGTTACCATAGCTGAAGCCTCCCAAGGGACCCAACTATAAACAACTCCAAAATTGTGGGTTACAAATACCTAACTGTTATATTTTTTAACAGACATTAATGTATTAACTGTGTTAATAAGACCTGACTGTTAAACACTTTGAAAGATTTTACATATTTAGGTCAAGGTCACAAAAAAACTTTAAAAAAATAAGCCCCACACCCCCCTTTGGGGGTGTGAGGCACTTAGGTTGTCATCGCTGTAGCCTCCGAAGAGACCCAACTATGACAACAAGGCAACATCCAATGTCGTGTACCCTTCGCCACGCAAGACTTGTAAACATTTACTGCATTGTCTTTTCAGTAGCTAACAAAGATTCATTTACATAATTTTGTGTTTCCAGAAGGAAACAAACAAACTGAGGACACCCTAGTGGCTTACGTCCTCGTCCGAGTGCAGAGGCCGCCGCAACCTTTTGCATGCCAGCGTACAAACGGACATGCTCCCAAATGCCATCCGCAACCTTTTGCATGCCTGGCAGGAGCCTACCGATAATTAAAATAGGCTTTACACGGGGGCCTACTCCCGTAACCTATCTTTAATATTTTTAATTTACAATGCATTGAATTTTTACAAGTCTTTGTGGGTCAAGGCCACACGGACATTAAAAAATTTTGGCCCCCGTACATCCATGGCGAACCACGAATGTTCGGGGGCCTTGGGGACTAAAAACACAAATAGCTAACAAAGATTCATTTACATAATTTTGAGTTTCCAGAAGGGAAACTAACTGAGGACACCCTAGTGGCTTACGTCCTCGGTCCGAGTGCAGAGGCCATCGGCTCATTACCCCCATATAGGCGTACAAACGGACCAACTCCTATTTCTCAGCCGCATTGAAGCATGCATGAGAGTTCTCAGCCGCATTGAAGCATGCATGAGAGGAGCCTACCAATTATTAAAAGTGGCTTTACACGGGGGCCTACTCCCGTTCCCTGACTTTACAATTTACTTTGAGCATTGAAAAAGCTCAAGGGGGGATTGCTAAAACAAGCGTATACACTTTAGAAACAAATAACACACTTACAACACACAATTGAGCTCAACGTAGTCAATGCTGGAACAAGCACATACACATTAAACACATAACAAACAAGACACAAAGGATAAAAGACACAGGAGACATAGGGTATAAGTAAAACACTCTCATATAAAGCAATTCGCAATACCCAAACGCAAGCGCAATATCTTACAACTAATACAAGTCTTAAAGTTAGAGTAGACTTCGCTAAACACTGAAGGCGCCATTCAATGTTTAGTGATGCCTATGGCGGTCCGTCCCGGTCGTTCACGTTCAACGCGCGGGAGCGGACTGCGAGCCGGCTCTGGCTGGACCCCCTTATATCCCCGCCGGGGCTGCCACACCCAGGATATCAGGGGTGGGGGAGGGGGTGGGGGTGGGGGTGGGGGTGGGGGTGGGGGGGGGGTTTGCACTTTTTGCCGGGGGGGGGGGGGTTCGCACTTTTTGTCGGGGGGGGGGGGGGGTTCGCACTTTTTGTCGGGGGGGGGGGGGGTTCGCACTTTTGTCGGGGGGGGGGGGGGGTCAGGTAAGTTAAGTGGGTCAAGGTCACCCACGACACTTGTACTCTAAGTGTTGGCTGTACCCCCACCACAACTGGGTCCCTAGGCTGCACAACACCGCTTCGCCAGTATGTCTCCGGCTTCCATGCGGTGCGTCTCGCTGTTCCATAGCTCTCTATATGTAAGTAATTTTACAAGTTCTGAATGTAGGTCACTACACTTTAACTCTGGGACGATATCGACTTGTAGTATTTCAGTGTTTTGACTCAAGGTCATCACACTTTAACTCTAGCACATCGGTTATCGTACCAGAGGTGCTCAATAACCTAACTTGTAATGTTTAGGGTGGCGTTTGCACGCCACATGGTATCGCCATGACTGTCCAGTCCAAGTTTTGAGTTAAATTAATTTTACTGTAATCTTTTCCATTTCCGCTTCGTTTTGCCAAAGTATAAGGTGTCGCTTAATATAGTGGTATTTCTCTAAAGTTATAGGAGATTGCAGGGATACGATTAGTTTATTTAGGAGACTCTTTATCTTGGAGTTTAACACAATTTCCACTTTGACTTTGCTTCCTCGGCTCTCACAGCCTAAGCTGTACAGAAATGTTTCTTCTAGTGCCAACTCGGGCCAAGAGAACAGTGTGTTGACTGTAGGACAGCTCATGGTGAAGTGATGCGATACTCCAGCGTTAAGCCTCACCTTCCCCCACCACTGTGACCTTCCCCCACTCCTGCTGTTTCCCCCACCTCTTTTCCCTTGACTCGTGCGCTACAAGCAGTCTCTCAGTATTGTGTGGACTTTTGTGAGGAGACGCCATGTCGCGGGACACTTTGGGTAAGAAACTTAGTCGTGTTAAGGCTTTATTAGTTGCTCACTGTCCACCACTCAAAGTTAAGAGGGTTTCGACTTTAGCTAAGTGGCGCAAACTATTGCGCGGACACCCTAAGTTTTATACAAAACGGACTAATGTCAGTTTTACTGATGAGGATTTGTTTAAAATATTGGATGAAATGACTTTTCCTTGCAAAATTCAGTTAGTTACTCCCATTCCTGACAGTTTAGAGTCTTAGTCTCTCAAGCCGATATACCTAGAGTACACAGAGCCGGACAGTCAGTCGCTCGGTGTCTGTCGTAGGGTGCACATCGCGGTTGTAGTACTGGTCTAAAGTAAGGCAGCTGGGCTAGTTCAAGGTCACCCGAGCGGTGTCACATGACGGTTTAGGCAGAGTCACGTTGCAAACTTCAAGTTTCCTCTGCACTTTTGCTGTTTCTCATCGCAAATTCGCTCCAAGTCGTCAAGGTCATGGGAACCGGACTAAAACTCGGAGCGTAGTGCGAGAAACCGCAAAAGTGCCGAAAAATTTTAGGTTTCAGCGTGACCTTGACCTTTGTGACATCGATGACGTCATTTTGGTGACGTAAGGGGTGATGACGTCATCAGCACGTCATTTTTGTGACGTCATGGGTGTGACGTCATGGATGTGACGTCATTAGTGATGACGTCATCGATTGCGTCATCGATGACGTCATCGATGACGTCATCGGTGGGGTCATTGACCTCGATGACGTCATCGCTCAGGTGACCTTGAAGTGAGCCAGCAGCCTTACTTTTGCACTACTATAAAGCATTTGAGTATCAAAAAGAGTATTTTAGTCTACAATTAAAATTAAAAACATGTGACAAACAAAATGTTTTCATTTGGTTTATTTAGGCAGTGTTTATCAAATATATCGCTTTATAAACAAACATTACTGTTTTTAATCCCTGTTATAATAACAATAAGGTTTATTTTATGAAAAAACTCACTTTAAACAGGAACTCATTTTGAAAAATTAAAATGTTCTGTATTGATCAAAATGGCTTTATACGTTAAATCCAGTTCTAAGTTATTTTACCGCAATTTTTGTTAATTTTACTTGTTTCTCCTTGCAGGATGGTGCCGGCCAAGGCGTCAGATTGGTGGAGAGATTTGTTTTCAGCCGATATCGACTCTCTTAAAACTAACTGAGAAAAATATTACCAAACCTAACACAATAAATTTGTTTTACTATTTTCAGTGTTCCTGTCTAAAAAATTGGAATTTTCAAATTGCAATTAAAAGTTAAATTCAAAATAAAATTATTATGTTAGTTATTCTTTTAATACTTTAAACTTCTGTTTGATATAGGCCTATTTATTATTATAGTAAAACGTAATAATAATTAAATCTTAATATGCATTTCAGGAATTGTTTTCTTTTCAACAAGATATATTATTACCCGTTGTAACAAACGACAAAAAATTTTAGTTACTAAAAGTTTGAGATACACCATTAATAGTAAGGAATGATGAAAGAATCTAAAATTATTATCTAAAACTTTAAGTCATTGAAACAAATTTGATCTTTCACAATAATGTCTAAGGCAACGACCTATACGAAATATCGTATTTGTCGATATTTGAAATATTGAATATTGATATTTGTTTTAATGGCTTAAAATTTTAGATTATAATTTTAGATTCTTTCATCATTCCATACTATTAATGGTGTATCTCAAACTTTTAGTAAATAAACTTTTTTTGTTACAACGGGTAATAAACTATCTTGTTGAAAAGAAAACTATCCGTAAAATTCATATTAAGATGTAATTATTATTACAAATCATTATCTTTTTTTTTTTAGGGAGAGGCGGAAAAATGCATTACGCACACAGGTGGCCAGCCTGTAGTGTGGGGCTCCCCTAAAAAACGGGTTTACCCACTAAAAAACCTCCTATACTCTTTAGGAATCTAACCTGGAATTGGTTGTCACATTACGTCAGGCTAGGCCTAAATTTGGCTTACGCCCGTGGGGCTCACTCCTTATCCAGCCGCTCGATCAAGGGATCTGGGCCACTTCGCGGTCCAGATCGGTTTTCTTTTCCAGGAGGATGCCCCGGACGAACTGTGACAAACAATCCCAGTTGCACTCATCCTCCAAAATCTTTTGGCAGACCGAGTCCACCGAAAATGCACCAAAGATTTGTGTGGCCTCCAGGCGGGGCTCTTCCCAACGGGGACAGCGGAAGAATGTGTGTTCCGCATCGTCGGGAACACCCGGGCAATAAATGCAGTCCGGTGAACCGGTCTTTCCCATCCGGTTCAGGTACGACCAAAAATTGCCGTGACCTGTCAAAAATTGGGTCAGGTAGTAGTCCACCTCGCCATGCCGCCGTTCCACCCATGGTTGGACCTGTTTGATGAGTCGCGTGGTCCATCGTCCTCGGGTGTCGTGCTCCCAGCTGTGTTGCCACTGCTGGAAGGTTCGGGAGCGCTCTTCTGTTCTTGCCGTGTCCTTGCCGATCTCGCCTTGTCTCTGATAAATCGCTTTCCTCTCCCCTGCCAAGAGCTTGACAGGGATGACTCCGGCGACCACCAGGACGGCAGGCTCGGACACTGTTCGGTAGGCGGAACACACTCGGAGCGCAGCTTGACGCTGAACCAGGGCGAGTCGCAACCTGTAGCACTCCTTATCTAGAGCGCCTGCCAACACCTCTGCCCTGTAAAGGAGCACGGACTGGACCGCGGACATCAACAGACGTCTTCTGCTGGATCGGGGACCCCCGACATTGGCCATCAGCCTGCTAATGTAGCGGCCTTGCCCGCCGTACGGAAGATCTGATCCCTCCAGCTTAACTTGGTGTCCACCATAACCCCGAGGTATTTTGTGGCACGAGTTGATGTGACCACCTCCCTTCCCACTCGGAGCGGGACGACGGTTTCGATCCTCTTCTTCGTGAGGATCACAATCTCCGTCTTACTGAGAGCAAGCGAGAGACCGTGATCAGACATCCAGTTGTTGACCACCCGCATAACTCGGTTCAACTTCAGTTGGGCCAGCTCAACGTTGCGTGCAGCAATTAGAGCTGCAACGTCATCGGCGTACCCAACCAAAGTGGTTTCCTCAGGCATCTCGGACCTCAGGAGGCTGTCATAGGCAACGTTCCAGAGATCCGGGCCGAGTATTGAACCTTGTGTGGCACCAGAAGTGACTTCCATCGTCCGCGCTCCGTCCCTCGTGTCATAAATCAGGCTTCGAGAGCGTAGATAATCCTCGATGAGCCGCAACAGATATGCAGGAATACGAAAGGTGTTGCGAAGCGCATCCAAAATATCGACCCACCTCGCCGAGTTGAAGGCATTCTTGACTTCAAGCGTAACAAGAAGCACTACTCGGTGGGAGAAATGGTTGTGGCTCTCGGCTCTCTCCACAGCTCTCTGAACTTCGGTGACAGCGTCGATCGTTGACCGTCCCTTTCTGAAGCCGTACTGACGGGGGCATAAGTCCCCGGCAGCTTCCACGGCAGAAGTCAGGCGGGAACGGATCAGCTTCTCGAACAGCTTCCCAGCCGTGTCCAACATGCAGAGTGGCCTGTGGGACGACGGCAGCTCGGGATCACCTTTGCCCTTGCTGATCAGTACAAGCCTGGCTGTTTTCCAGGGAGCCGGAAACACCCCTTCTACCAAACAGGCATTGTACATTTTCAACAACAAGTCAGCGTTGATTGAAAATACTTTCTTTAAAGCCTCACTGGGAATCCCGTCCGGGCCAGGAACCTTGTTACTCTTCAGGGAGAGAACGGAGGTTTCCAGCTCCTCGAAAGTGAAGAGTGGAACGTCCTCTACCCGTCCGAAGTCAACCGGCGGTCGCTGTGGATGTTCAGGAAACAACGCAGCGACGATCCTCCCCATGGTGGCGCCCTCCATGATGGAAGGTGGAGAGCGGGCGCCGAGTTTCTGTGTTACAAGTCTGTAACCCAGGCCCCACGGGTCGGAGTCAACGTCGTCACGAAGTCTCCTCCAGCTATTCGCCTTGCTCCTGTTGATCACCTGGCGGAGAGATTTTCTCGCAGCTTTATAGGTCTCCGACTTACGAACTCTGTCTGCGGGAATTCTCGCTCTTGTGGCGGCTCGTCTAGTTCTTAAACATGTTCTTCTGAGTTCCGCAATCTCTTCAGTCCACCAGTAAACGGGTTGTTTGTCGCGTAGGGGTTTCCTTCGCGGCATAGACTGGTCGCAGGCCGAGACGATCAGTTCCATCGTGGATGTTACTAGTGCCTCGGCCCCAGCCTCACTAGGATTCCCCTGCGCTCCCCGAGAGATGACTTCGGTGAACTTGACCACGTCCAGTTTGTTGGTGTTCCACCGGCGTGGCCCTTCCCGAGATGCGGAAACTCGACGATTTGCCTGATCATGCAGGTCAAACACGACGTATTGGTGGTCGCTACCCGTGTAGTCCTCCACAACCCTCCAGCCAGAGATCCTCGGAAGGAGCGACTCAGACGCAAAGGTGACGTCGGGGATCGTGCCTCTCTGCCCGGGGCGCCGAAAAGTAGGTGTGTCGCCCTGGTTGAGGACGACAAGACCGGCCCTGGCGATGAAATCCAGGATGTATTTCCCCCGGGAGCTGGTAGAAGGATATTCCCCACTCGACGGCCCTGGCGTTGAAATCGCCACCAATGACGACATGCCCGGTGGTGCCGAGAACACACTCCTCTAGACTATCTATCTTGTCTCGGAAGTCCTGGACGGCCTCGTTGGGGGTGAAGTAGCAACTGAAGATAGTCACATCCCTACACCGAACCCAGACGAATCCTCGGCCGCGCCCGTGACTCCGCACCAAGACATCCTGTGTATTACGCGCCCAAAATGCAGCAGTACTGAGGCTGTCGGAGATCCAAATTTTTGGGTCTCTGTCCTGATACTGTTCGCTGATAAGGAGCGCGTCAGCACCAAGTTCTCGGGCGAGCTGATCTAGAAGGTTATCAGCTCCCCAGGATCTGTGAAGGTTGGCCTGGAGGATGCGAATTACCGGCCGCTGCCTTTTGCCTGTTCAAGTGCGGCTCTGAAGGCACCGCACTGACCAGACCCGGGTAAGTGACCGAGGACACTGGAGCCTGAATCCTTGCAGAGGAAGCAGGATGGGCTCGAGGAACATTCCTTGCGTTTGTGGCCCTGGCTTCCACACTGGAAGCAGTTGGAACTCCTGTCGGGCCCTTTACAGTTTCGGGAGGAGTGGCCGAAACCGAGACAGCGGAAGCATCTCGAAACTACCACCCTCCGTTTGAGCCTGAAACTGACCCAACCAACTCTAAGGTGCTGAAGGCTAAGCAGCTTATTAGCGTGCTTTTCGCCCATCTCAGCGACAGCCATCCGGAGTTGACTTCGGTTTGGCTTTGTCAGCCATACCCTCACTCCGTCAGCCGGTATCTCCGGGAGTGCCACCTGGATCGCACGGGTCACCTCATCTTCGGTGGAGAGGGCATCAAGGTCCCGAATCTCGACCGAACACTTCGGTTCTAGGGCCTTGATGGAGCCTTTGTCCCCAAGTGCAGTCTTGAGGGAAGCGGCAAAACCGATCTTGTCACTCGACTTCCCCAGTTCGAGGAGGACATCCCCGTTCTGGGTTCGCCGAATAGACTTGATAACGGTGTCGGTCTCTTCCGGTTTGGCCTGCGATCTAATCTGACCCAGAACATCGGCAAAAGATCGCCCCCCTAAGGGCTTGATCAAGATTGCCTCCGTCCTGGGCTTCCCGATTGTAGGATTGAGTAGCCTGGACAGGAGATGTCTGCGATGCCGCAGTGACAAAAACCGGTCTCGGCACTGAGTCCACCTCAACAAGCTCAGGGCTTCCCGGCGAAGAACCGCTCTGCCTCTTCTTTCGCTTTCTGGCTTGAGTCTGGGACTCAGCCAGGTGAGCTTGAGGCGAAGCAGAGATGACTCGGTTCGTGACATCGCGCTCCTGCTTCACTGCCTTTAGCCTGATTTTCTGGCATTCCTCAATTTCTTCTAGAGCATCTTCGAGTTTCGGGGTTCCCTCTTTTATCGCCTTGTTCACGTTCTTTTGAATTAAGAGGGCCTTGGCCATCTCCTTCAAAAGAGCTTTCATCTTCTTCAGACATGAGTCTTCCTCCTCGTGGGCGTCGTCCTGCTGCTGCCGAAGCATTTGCAGCTCGAATGCCGCACGAAGAGGGCTCTTCCTGGGAGGAATCCCTTGGGTATTGGCTAATGGTGTTACCGGATTGGTCACCTCCATCGCTAGATTGACCTCCACTTCCTTCTTTTCAGGCTCGGACGACGATCCGGCGTCACTTACCGTCTTGAACGGTGCCGATGGGGGGGAGGTTTTAATTCCCCCTGTCGGCATCCCAGTCTTCGAGGTCGGAGACCTCCGCACAATAGAGCTTCGCCTAAAAGCGGCTTGCTCATTCTCCTTTACGTTCTTCGTGTTTCGTTTAGTAGAATCCATGTTTTCATGTCATCTCAAACTTTTAGTAAATAAACTTTTTTTGTTACAACGGGTAATAAACTATCTTGTTGAAAAGAAAACTATCCGTAAAATTCATATTAAGATGTAATTATTATTACAAATCATTATCATTATTATAATAATGATGATAATACTATGATAATAATATATTAAATATGGAATTACATTAAAATTGTTAGCAAAAATAATTCATGCATTTTATGCGAAACATTTTTTAACAACAAATATGTCTAAAGATTTTTTTGTAATTAGCTAGAGAAATAAATATTTTCTATCCTTTGCTCTAGCGCCTGGAAGAAACATTTTCATGTAATTAAAAAGTAATTATATTCATAAATGAAAACCTGATTGTTCTGAAATTATTTTTGGAAACGTCGTGAATTTTTTGCTGTAATGAAATATTGAGGTTATTATTTTTGGCAGTCCTTATTCAGAAATTTAAAAATGTTATTATATTTATAGAAAATAAATGGTTTTATTGCTTTTATAAATGTGGAAAAGATGACATTTTGTGTTTAGTAGTGTATGTTAACTGTTTTCCTCTCGAGCTAAATGATAATATATAATAAATGATAATAATAAGTTTATATTAATAGTGAAATAACATATTTTTGTCTTTCATAATTTTAATTTGTTTTCTTTTACCTACTAGCTAAAAACAAAATTTACTTTAAAGATGACGTAGAGATAGGCCTACAAGATATTTTAAGAACATCTTATGGGACATTATTACAGGGAGTAAAAACTTTCAATTAAATACCTATTCTTTAAGGCTTAAACGGATATTTTTAACAGTTGCTGATTTTCTTCGAAATAGTAGTCAACCCAAGAATGGTTAAATATAGGCCTAATTTGGTTTATTAATTAATTGGTGTTATAATTTGTTTGTTACTAATTTTTTGTAGTTTTTTTTAGTTCTTATTACATTTTTATTACCTCTCTCTACATATATTAGCCCCTGTTATCTGTTCGTACAGTAGGGTACATAAAATTGTGTTTAATAAATACGCATAAGATTCTTCTATTCACATTAGTACGGAAGTCATGGGCTGTTTCCTCTTGCCTTTGGGAGTGGTTGCTACGATTAACTGACGCTTGGCTAATTTCCTATAATTTTATTTTTCAATTTTAAAACTATAATTATTAAATAACTATTTTAAGTAGAATTTTAACTTAATAAAACTTCAAGCCAAATTGATGTAATATCTTAGCCAAAATTAAATAATTTTAGACTAAACCTTTGTAGGAATTAAAATAATTCTTCATTACTAGTATGACGATTTCGAGTGTCAAATTGCTCGATGATTTCTTATTACTTTTATGATTCCCTTTATTATAAAATCAGGATCTAATTCAATGCCATGAAACTCGTTGTGCATACTCAGTGACGTTGGTAATTAATAAAATAGTGACCATTTATGATTGGTACATTTTACAATAAGACTGCACTAGTCCAAAAAGTAACACAAGAAAAAATAGGCTTAAACACCAAAAACTATATCTTACTTGGACAGCAACTGAGGATGAGAAATATCTTTTACATACGGTAAATTATATAGGCCTACATTTTTTTTTTTTTTTTTTTTTTTTTTTTTTTTTTTTTTTTTTTTGAGGGAGAGGCGGAAAAATGCATTACGCACACAGGTGGCCAGCCTGTAGTGTGGGGCTCCCCTAAAAACGGGTTTACCCACTAAAAAACCTCCTCTACTCTTTAGGAATCTAACCTGGAATTGTTTGTCACATTACGTCAGGCTAGGCCTAAATTTGGCTTACGCCCGTGGGGCTCGCTCCTTATCCAGCCACTCGATCAAGGGATCTGGGCCACTTCGCGGTCCAGATCGGTTTTCTTTTCCAGGAGGATGCCCCGGACGAACTGTGACAAACAATCCCAGTTGCCCTCATCCTCCAAAATCTTTTGGCAGACCGAGTCCACCGAAAATACACCAAAGATTTGTGTGGCCTCCAGGCGGGGCCCTTCCCAACGGGGACAGCGGAAGAATGTGTGTTCCGCATCGTCGGGAACACCCGGGCAATAAATGCAGTCCGGTGAACCGGTCTTTCCCATCCGGTTCAGGTACGACCGAAAATAGCCGTGACCTGTCAAAAATTGGGTCAGGTAGTAGTCCACCTCCCCATGCCGCCGTTCCACCCATGGTTGGACCTGCTTGATAAGTCGCGCAGTCCATCGTCCTCGGGTGTCGTGCTCCCAGCTGTGTTGCCACTGCTGGAAGGTTCGGGAGCGCTCTTCTGTTCTTGCCGTGTCCTTGCCGATCTCGCCTTGTCTCTGATAAATCGCTTTCCTCTCCCCTGCCAAGAGCTTGACAGGGATGACTCCGGCGACCACCAGGACGGCAGGCTCGGACACTGTCCGGTAGGCGGAACACACCCGGAGTGCAGCTTGACGCTGAACCCGGGCGAGTCGCAACCTGTAGCACTCCTTATCTAGAGCGCCTGCCCACACCTCTGCCCCGTAAAGAAGCACAGACTGGACCGCGGACATCAACAGACGTCTTCTGCTGGATCGGGGACCCCCGACATTGGCCATCAGCCTACTAAGGTAAGTCACCTTAGCGGCCTTGTCCGCCGTACGGAAGATCTGATCCCTCCAGCTTAACTTGGTGTCCACCATAACCCCGAGGTATTTGGCGGCACGAGTTGATGTGACCACCTCCCTTCCCACTCGAAACGGGACGACGGTGTCGATCCTCTTCTTCGTGAGAATCACGATCTCCGTCTTACTGAGAGCAAGTGAGAGACCGTGATCGGACATCCAGTTGTTGACCACCCGCATAACTCGGTTCAACTTCAGTTGAGCCAGCTCAACGTTGCGTGCAGCAATGAGAGCTGCGACGTCATCGGCGTACCCAACCAAAGTGGTTTCCTCAGGCATCTCGGACCTCAGGAGGCTGTCATAGGCAACGTTCCAGAGATCCGGGCCGAGTATTGAACCTTGTGCGGCACCAGAAGTGACTTCCATCGTCCGCGTTCCGTCCCTCGTGTCATAAATCAGGCTTCGAGAGCGTAGATAATCCTCGATGAGCCGCAACAGATATGCAGGAATACGAAAGGTGTTGCGAAGCGCATCCAGCATATCGACCCACCTCGCCGAGTTGAAGGCATTCTTGACATCAAGCGTAACAAGAAGCACTACTCGGCGGGAGAAATGGTTGTGGCTCTCGGCTCTCTCCACAGCTCTCTGAACTTCGGTGACAGCGTCGATCGTTGACCGTCCCTTTCTGAAGCCGTACTGACGGGGGCATAAGTCCCCGGCAGCTTCCACGGCAGAAGTCAGGCGGGAACGGATCAGCTTCTCGAACAGCTTTCCAGCCGTGTCCAACATGCAGAGAGGCCTGTGGGACGACGGCAGCTCGGGATCACCTTTGCCCTTGCTGATCAGTACAAGCCTGGCTGTTTTCCAGGGAGCCGGAAACACCCCTTCTACCAAACAGGCATTGTACATTCTCAACAACAAGTCAGCGTTGATTAAAAATACTTTCTTTAAAGCCTCACTGGGAATCCCGTCCGGGCCAGGAGCCTTGTTGCTCTTCAGGGAGAGAACGGAGGTTTCTAGCTCCTCGAAAGTGAAGAGTGGAACGTCCTCTACCCGTCCGAAGTCAACCGGCGGTCGCTGTGGATGTTCAGGAAACAACGCAGCGACGATCCTCCCCATGGTGGCGCCCTCCATGATGGAAGGTGGAGAGCGGGCGCCGAGTTTCTGTGTTACAAGTTTGTAACCCAGGCCCCAGGGGTCGGAATCAACGTCGTCACGAAGTCTCCTCCAGCTATTCGCCTTGCTCCTGTTGATCGCCTGGCGGAGAGATTTTCTCGCAGCTTTATAGGCCTCAGACTTACGAACTCTGTCTGCGGGGATTCTCGCTCTTGTGGCGGCTCGTCTAGTTCTTAAACATGTTCTTCTGAGTTCCGCAATCTCTTCAGTCCACCAGTAAACGGGTTGTTTGTCGCGTCGGGGTTTCCTTCGCGGCATAGACTGGTCGCAGGCCGAGACGATCAGTTCCATCGTGGATGTTACTAGTGCCTCGGCCCCAGCCTCACCAGGATTCCCCTGCGCTCCCCGAGAGATGACTTCGGTGAACTTGACCACGTCCAGTTTGTTGGTGTTCCACCGGCGTGGCCCTTCCCGAGATGCGGAAACTCGACGATTTGCCTGATCATGCAGGTCAAACACGACGTATTGGTGGTCGCTACCCGTGTAGTCCTCCACAACCCTCCAGCCAGAGATCCTCGGAAGGAGCGACTCAGACGCAAAGGTGACATCGGGGATCGTGCCTCTCTGCCCGGGGCGCCGAAAAGTAGGTGTGTCGCCCTGGTTGAGGACGACAAGACCGGCCCTGGCGATGAAATCCAGGATGTATTTCCCCCGGGAGCTGGTAGAGGGCATTCCCCACTCGACGGCCCTGGCGTTGAAATCGCCACCAACGACGACATGCCCGGTGGTGCCGAGAACGCACTCCTCTAGGCTATCTATCTTGTCGCGGAAGTCCTGGACGGCCTCGTTGGGTGTGAGGTAGCAACTGAAGATAGTCACGTCCCCACACCGAACCCAGACGAATCCTCGGCCGCGCCCGTGACTCCGCACCAAGACATCTCGTGTATTACGTGCCCAAAATGCAGCAGTACCGAGGCTGTCCGAGATCCAAATGTTTGGGTCTCTGTCCCGATACTGTTCGCTGATAAGGAGCGCGTCAGCACCAAGTTCTCGGGCGAGCTGATCTAGAAGGTTATCAGCTCCCCAGGATCTATGAAGGTTGGCCTGGAGGATGCGAATTACCGGCCGCTGCCTTTTGCCTGTTCAAGTGCGGCTCTGAAGGCACCGCACTGACCAGACCCGGGTAAGTGACCGAGGGCACTGGAGCCTGAATCCTTGCAGAGGAAGCAGGAGGGGCTCGAGGAACATTCCTTGCGTTTGTGGCCCTGGCTTCCACACTGGAAGCAGTTGGCACTCCTGTCGGGCCCTTTACAGTTTCGGGAGGAGTGGCCGAAACCGAGACAGCGGAAGCATCTCGAAACTACCACCCTCCGTTTGAGCCTGCAACTGACCCAACCGACTCTGAGGTGCTGAAGGCTAAGCAGCTTATTGGCGTGCTTTTCGCCCATCTCAGCAACAGCCATCCGGAGTTGACTTCGGTTGGGCTTTGTCAGCCATACCCTCACTCCATCAGCTGGTATCTCCGGGAGTGCCACCTGGATCGCACGGGTCACCTCCTCTTCGGTGGAGAGGGCATCAAGGTCCCGAATCTCGACCGAACACTTCGGTTCTAGGGCCTTGATTGAGCCTTTGTCCCCAAGTGCAGTCTTGAGGGAAGCGGCAAAACCGATCTTGTCACTCGACTTCCCCAGTTCGAGGAGGACATCCCCGTTCTGGGTTCGCCGAATAGACTTGATAACGGTGTCGGTCTCCTCCGGTTTGGCCTGCGATCTAATCTGACCCAGAACATCGGCAAAAGATCGCCCCCCTAAAGGCTTGATCAAGATTGCCTCCGTCCTGGGCTTCTTAGGCCTGGGTTGTTTAGGCTTTCTGGCAGACTTGCCAGAGGCCTCCCCAACCGGTTTCGAGACTTGCGTCCGCTCCACCCTCGACGCACTTTTCGAAGCCGCCTCCGCTTGCTTCTGCCTCCTCCTTTCTTTCTTAGACAGGCGCGTCTTCCAGCCCCCCAAAGGTGTTGAGGTAGAGTTTGCTGCCAAGGCAGGATTAGCCGCCGGAGCAGGAACCTCTGCAGGAGTAGCCGCTGGAATCACGGCAGCGCCCGGGGCGGATTCAGTAGCCTGGACAGGAGATGTCTGCGATGCCGCAGTGACAAAAACCGGTCTCGGCACTGAGTCCACCTCAACAAGCTCAGGGCTTCCAGGCGAAGAACCGCTCTGCCTCTTCTTTCGCTTTCTGGCTTGAGTCTGGGACTCAGCTAGGTGAGCTTGAGGCGAAGCAGAGATGACTCGGTTCGTGACATCGCGCTCCTGCTTCACTGCCTTTAGCCTGATTTTCCGGCATTCCTCGATTTCTTCTAGAGCATCTTCGAGTTTCGGGATCCCCTCTTTTATCGCCTTGTTCACGTTCTTTTGAATTAAGAGGGCCTTGGCCATCTCCTTCAAAAGAGCTTTCATCTTCTTCAGAAGTGAGTCTTCCTCCTCGTGGGCGTCGTCCTGCTGCTGCCGAAGCATTTGCAGCTCGAATGCCGCACGAAGAGGGCTCTTCCTGGGAGGAATCCCTTGGATATTGGCTAATGGTGTTGCCGGCTCGGCCACCTCCATCGCCATACCGATCTCCTCCTTCTTCTGTCCGGTTTTGGACGACGATCCGTCACCACCAAGAGCCTTGAATGGCACCGGCGGGGGGGTGGTTTTAATACCCTTCGTCGGCGTTCCAGTGTTCAAGGTCGGAGACCTCTGCAGTCTTGAGCTGCGCTTAAAGGCGGCCTGCTCTATTTCATCATCGTTCGTGTTTTGCATTTTTAAATCCATACTTTTGTTTCACCAGCGCATCGTGCGGCAAGAGGCGGCCCTTCATCGGCCGAGAGCGGGTACACCCTCGGAGGTCTACCCCCCGTAGGAGATAAGACACCCCTACCCCGGTACTCCGGGGCCCGAACCTCCGTTTGCCCAGCACCGATACACAAAATGTGCCGGACGTGCTGGGGGTCGCACCGTGGCAATGCAGAGTCCGATCCCTGCATCCATGCCGCACTCCCTGACTAAGGTCCGAAGCGGCTGGCTTCTGACGACACACTGGAGGAGACCATCGGCAGTGCGAGGCACACATCAGTCCCTGCAACACAACAGGGACACTCCCAGGACCCCCCAGCATGCGCCGGTCGAAAGAAGGTGGAAAGACACCCTTGATTCGGGGTCGAAAACAAGAAGGTGAGCAAGGTTAGCTCAGGAAAGAATAAAGACGGTGAGCTAAGACCTGAAAGATGAGAAGAAAGGCCCTAGCTCGGGAAGAACTGTGAGGAGGGTCTCACAGCTTGGCTCAGGTACCCCGGGGTCGCCAAGAAACACCCGTACAGTGGAAAGCCCACTGCCCCTGAGGGAAATATAGGCCTACATACAGTGGGTGGTTAATATACAATGTGTTATCAAAGCTTATCGCAGTTCTGTTGTTATAATTTTATAGTACTGCGTGTTTATTTTGAAACAAAAGCCACGCACTTACATACAAAGTGGCAAACATAACACATATTTATGGTACATTTAATTGTTTTTCTCATTTATCACATCTATTTACATAATTTTAATGATATTCTCTTTAGTTTTATGTTCAAACACATCGAGATTAATATATTCAATGTCCTGTGCTCTTCGTTAAATCTTTGGACTTCTTTCTCAAGAACTTTTTTAACGATTAAATTGTTTGACTACAGGTCTTCAATATTTTGTGGGTTATTTTCATATGCCTGGTCAATTTACATATTTTTCAAAGAAAATTATTGCGAGGGTTTAAAAATTAGATTTCACAGGATGCATTACTTTTCAAATTAAGGTTTGGGCGTTAATAGAAGAGGATTGCACCGTCAACCGAGATACAGATTCAAGACCCTTGAATTATTTTTTCGGATATAAAGAGTTAGGCATATGAAAAACTCCAAAATGTTGGAAGAGCTTGGGAGGAATATAGCAAACAATGATATGAGTGGACTGTCAAGATCTACTTCGAAAAAGGTTACCAGAAATTCACGAAAGACATAGACAAAGGCAAGGTATAATGATGGCCTGTTTAAACACAAAATACAGACAAAATGTCAACAATCCTGTGAGAATCGCCTACTTTCTACCATAACACTACTTTCGTCACTTACAAGCTCACATCGATTTAGTACCTATATTTTTATGTGACTCTTGATCTAATGTATATTTTTAAGAGCTCATTTTACACAGGGCTTGAATTTGGTTTAACAATTTACTCTACCTCTTCATCATGTTAATTATAATATAATTATTAGTGTTTATTTCAATGGTCATAAATAAACGCCTTTTAGTTTGTAGTCTATTATATTTTTATAAATATTTTTAATTACTGCTGATTTTTAAGGCGTTATAAGAATTCGCTGTTCCTTTGAAAATATATCAATTAAGCCCGTTTTGGATATTAGAAAGGAATTAATAGCTTTCTGTAATAAAACTCTGACCTTTCTCTTTTTACGAATAATCAGTCGTAGGTAAATATTGAAGAAGGAAGTTTCTGAGTTATTTTAATTGGCGGTTCATTTCATCTGATGAAGATAAATAAATAACTTTCCAACAGTATCGGACTTTCACGCGGCGGATGGCGAGTTGGCGCGTCGTGGCCCACCGTCAGCCCGTTACGTCATCGTTGACCCTGGAAGGACTTCCTGTCCCCTGTCCGGGCTAAGGTATGGTGATGTCCTCGTGACAGTGTCGCGGCCGGTCGTGCTTTCTCCTCCTGGTCTCCGCGGACAACGGCAAAACTATTATTGTATAATAGCAGGAAAATACTTTAATTTATTATATGATCTGTTGTAAGAGTTTATATAGTCAAAAAAGAAGGACTATTGTTTAAAGTATACTGTGCAACGGAAATCAATTTATAATGTTTTGCTAATAACATACATAAAAAACAAAGGAGCCATTATTTTATGTTGTGTACTATAGAATAAGAGTATAAACTATTATACTACTATTAAGCCAATTAATTGTATTTTTATAACATTCTTTTGTGTAAAACGAATAAATTGCTTTATTTATTAAACACCTAAAAATGCTGGTTCAAAATTTACCAAGATTTTTATGTGTTTAGTTGATTGTAATGCGTTATAATACCCTTGAATATTGTAAAAGACTATGCTTACATGGAATGCACCGACAACGTGTTGTGTATTTCATTGTTTAATTTGATCGAAAAATCAACTTAAGTACACAATTTATTTTCAGTCTAGATAGATCGAAATTTATAAATTATACTCCTTCTGCGAACATTTTTGATCACATACTGAATCAAGTACAACCACTATATGGGACTAAATTCATTTTAGTCCAGTAAAACCGTACTGAAAAAATACCCTACGTGGAAAAAATTATAGTATGGAGTTTTTCTGCTGTTTTATATGTTTTTTGGGGTGCTGAATCCGAATCTGAAGTTTGCACCAAGATATTCTTAGTGCTTCTCGAGATATCTGCAAAAACATTGAAATTTTGGCACTTTTTTTAGTATTTTGCTTATAACTCCGAAACGATGCATTTTTTCGAAATTTATGTCCTTCACAAAATTAAAGTAGAGAAAATTTCCAACACAATGCATGCATAAACGTTGTTGTTACGGCCAACCATTATGAAACTAGAGCTATTTGAAAATTGGCTAATTTTTGGTACTTTTAAGAAAAATACTGTTATTCAATATTACATCACATTTAAACAATTATTTGCACGTTTTTTGCCTTTTTTATTTCATATATTATCGTTAGTTTGTAAGTGGTTAAGTGTTCGTAAGATTGCTTATAATAGTTTATCTACAGTCACAATTCTAAGGTTGGCAAGACCATAATCTTTAATTACTAGTTATGTCTCTTACTGGCAAATGTCAGATTATTTTTGGAATGAGAATCATATATTTTGTGTACAATGTTGAAAATATGCCTAAAAATCAATACTAAATAACACCCGTCACAGACCTGCATGCTCAGCGAATTTAGAATTTAATTTAATCAATAATTTTTCGTCATAACAATACTGTTGTACGCATGGGTTTGTAGGTTTTCTGAACTAAGAGTGTTTTATAGAAGTATTTTATTGTATAAATAATACAACTTTAAAGTATTTTATTTTTATTTTCCTTAGACATACTTGCTAATTTTAGTGAATTTAGTTTTGTAAAGTTTAGCTTTAAAGATATTTCTTTGTATAGTAACATACACCACTTACGTTGTGATGTAAACTTAATTTTAAATGCATATTTTTTTATTAAAAGTCTCTTAAGTAGATAGATTACATATTAAATTACAATACTTTATTTTATTATAAAATGTACTTTATTATAAAATGCAAATAAATAAAAACTTCCATAAATACAATAGCGAGATTGAATTAAAATGAGGTAGAGTGCACCCGAGGCCCGCCAAGTAAGAATTAAAATAATTTTGTTGCAGCAAAATAAACTGTTTTGTACTATTATAACAATATAAAACATACATCAATTTATTGAGAATTTAATGTAGATTCAAAATACATATATAGTAATTATAATCTTCCATAAATACAATAGCAAGATTGAATTAAAATGAGGTAGAGTGCACCCGAGGCCCGCCAAGTAAGAATTAAAATAATTTTGTTACAGCAAAATAAACTGTATAATACTCTTATAACAATATGAAACATACATCAATTTATTGAGAATTTAATGTAGATTTAAAATACATAGTAATTATAATCTTCCATAAATACTATAGTAAGATTGAATTAAAATGAGGTAGAGTGCAACCGAGGCCCGCCAAATAAGAATTAAAATAATTTTGTTACAGCAAAATAAACTATTCAATACTCCTATAACAATATGAATACTATATCAATTTATTCTGAATTTAATGTAGATTAAAATAAATATATAATAATCATCATCTTTCATGTATAAACAAGCAAAATCTTAATAAAATGAGGGAGCGTGTTTACTTTACAGCGAAAAAAATTAAAAATAATTTTGCTAATGTAAACTAAAACCTTTGAAACCTCTTATAACAATATGAAACTCGTATTACTTTGTTTTTTTTTATTTTTTTTTATTTTTTACTAATAGTAAAATTGTATAGTATAACTGACCTTATAAATTGACAAAAAAACGAGTTAAAAGATGTAGTGCACATAAAATGACTTGTATAAGAATACAAATTGTTTTGTAAAGACTAAATAAACAGTTTAAACAAAAAACAAAAAAAAATAACAACGTGAAACCTACATTATTTTATTCTATAATTAAAGCAGATTATACTGATATATATATATATATGTATAATATTTGTTTATGATTGGTAGAGACTGTTTTAAAAGGAGATAATGCAAAGCATAAAAACTTTAAATGAAAATGCCTTTATTTTGCTAGAGCGAAATAACTATTCTGCACTCGTCCAACTATATGAATTGTATATATATTTTAATATATTAATATATTAGTTTAATGTTTATTGCAAATTAGTATGATATATGACATATATTTATGATGCTACTGGTATACTCCTGGTCCTGCGAACCTACATACCCATGCGTACAACAGTATTGTTATGACGAAAAATTATTGATTAAATTAAATTCTAAATTCGCTGAGCATGCAGGTCTGTGACGGGTGTTATTTAGTATTGATTTTTAGGCATATTTTCAACATTGTACACAAAATATATGATTCTCATTCAAAAAATAATCTGACATTTGCCAGTAAGAGACATAACTAGTAATTAAAGATTATGGTCTTGCCAACCTTAGAATTGTGACTGTAGATAAACTATTATAAGCAATCTTACGAACACTTAACCACTTACAAACTAACGATAATATATGAAATCTATAGTAAATTTAACGCTCTTTCCATACATATATAGTGTTACGGCAAAAAACGTGCAAATAATTGTTTAAATGTGATGTAATATTGAATAACAGTATTTTTCTTAGAAGTACCAAAAATTAGCCAATTTTCAAATAGCTCTAGTTTCATAATGGTTGGCCGTAACAACAACGTTAATGCATGCATTGTGTTGGAAATTTTCTCTACTTTAATTTTGTTAAGGACATAAATTTCAAAAAAATGCATCGTTTCGGAGTTATAAGCAAAATACTAAAAAAAGTGCCAAAATTTCAATGTTTTTTGCAGATATCTCGAGAAGCACTAGGAATATCTTGGTGCAAACTACAGATTCGGATTCAGCACCCCAAAAAACATATGAAACAGCAGAAAAACTCCATACTATAATTTTTTCCACGTTAAAGTACCGATTGCCTGGACTATTTACGAAATACAGCAATTAGTTTTTAAAATGTGCTTTCATGTTTGTAGACTAAAGTGCAGTATGATCATTGCTAAAAAATGGGTTTTTATTGTAAAATATGTTTATTACCTATACATACATACACTTTGTATGTATTTTGATCGAAAAATCAACTTAAGTATACAATTTATTTTCAGTCTAGATAGATCGAAATTTATAAATTATACTCATTCTGCGAACATTTTTGATCACATACTGAATCAAGTACAACCACTATATGGGACTAAATTCATTTACGAAATACAGCAATTAGTGTTTAAATGTGCTTTCATGTTTGTAGACTAAAGTGCAGTATGATCATTGCTAAAAAAATGGGTTTTTATTGTAAAATATGTTCAAGAATCATAATGGAAACATGTTTCAATCTCAGGAAAGTTTTTTTTAGGTTTACAACTGGACCCAGCTGCCTTTGTTCGTTGCGCTATGTTATTAATGATCCTGACAAATGAACTAGTTGGTCTTTGTTGGTGGCAAAGCTTTGCAAAGCGTCACGCCCATTCTGCACTCATCATTCATTTTTTTCTTCCTTACAAATGCGTCCAGAAAGCGTTGGCGTTTTACAATATATATTTGTTTGTCACACTGACACTATTAGCATGTTGAAGGGTGTGTTAAGCTAGGTGTGGACTTAAACGATTTCATGGTACAGCTTAAGCTGTTTACAAAAAAATTAAGTATACATAACCCTACCATATTATTGATTACAGTGATAAGATAACCTTCTAATGTGTTTCACGTAAGATTTTCCATATAGGCCTACAGTACTTTAATATGAATAATATATATATATATATATATATATATATATATATATATATATATATATATATATATATATATATATATATATTGTAAATTGATAGTGAGTACAAAGGTACAGGCGACAAATATTCAAATTCACAAAATTTAGTTTTTTAATATTTATAATATTTTTGAATAACAAAATTATAACTAGGCTTATATAATTTAAAAAATAAAATTTAGCAACTACTAATTGGTTTTGCTTAGAGAAGTGTATATCGCATGTTAATTAATCTGAATATAATGCAGTTAAACTGAAGTGGTTTTAAGTTTTTAACTCTATTAATTAACATGAGATTATACCTAATTACTTAATAAATCCCGGGTGATCAATAATTCTGCATTCATTAGATATAATTCATTTACTCAACGAATGATAAATTGAACAAATCAATTACAAACCTCTGCTCTTTAAATATCTTCAAACTGAATTTCCTAAGCGTTTCGTCTGGTTAAAACCAATTATTTGTTAGGAGGATCCAACTTGAACCAATCATTTGGAGAGGCGAAACTTCAAAGAGGCAAAATATCTAAAGTGCACTCTGTCTAGAGTACATGGAAGTGTCTTTTGAGTGATCTCGATCCGGGTCTTTCACTAGATCGTTTCCTCACTGTCGCCACAAAGGAGATCTCACTTGAGCGTAACTGCCACAAATGTAAGGTTAAAATAATTTCTAAAATAACAATAAGCGGCTCTACCGACCTGATCATGGCCAGGATGTTGAGCTCCTCGCGGCTGAGGGTGTCGCGGGGCCGCGCCGCTAGAGCGCAGACCAGCTTCCGCGCGCAGCCCAGCGGGTCCTGCTGCAGCGCCGCCTCCAGGCCGGGGATCTCGTTAACGCGCTCCTCCAGCATCGTCTACGACACAGACAACCAGTCACAGAAAATTCTCACATGGAGAAAACATTAGCCGAATGTTTGTTTGACAATTGAAATGTAAACAGGTTAAATAATGTAAATCTCAGAAGAATATTATGTATCAGACAAGGAAATTTGGAAAACGAACTATTCCACCTATGACTAAATATGAACCTCTGTCACACTGTTGATCCACTCTCAGGCGAAAAAGGGAATAAGATAAATTTAAGAAAAGTCCACACTGTACTTCATCTTTTTGATCTATGGCAAGTTTCCTTAGACACAATAGAATACTTAAATATACATTATTATCTTTAATAAACACAATTATATCACAAGGAAATGATATATATAAATTATTGATTTTGCATTATAATTAGTGCAAATTCTGGCCATTTTGATAAAAAAAATCTATACTTATTTAATACGCTAAGGGTTTTTTTTGTGTTGAAAACTCCTCCTACAATCTCAACCGATTTTTAAGTTTTTAGTCTTGTTGGATAGGAATTGGTCTGTAGTTGTTTCCGCAAAAAATCGGACTTAAAATAAGGGCGCTATCCACAAATTAAATTTGAAATTTCCCCATTAGAATAACATTGGGAATGGTTTCAGCATTATTAACATAAAGTACAGCTGTAGTTTTTGGTGATCACTGATATTCACAATATTGGATTGGTCAGAATTAATTGATTTATAACTGAATGTAACTATTGTATCATATCAAAATAAATTGCTCGATGTTGAGCAACATGTACACTAGTTGCAATAACTCCGTTATTTATTATTAGATCCTTACAAATTTAGTACTGTGGTTAGATAATTTAATTTGGCAACTTTTTTGTACCATGTTAAATTTTGATGAAATTTACCGATTTTGAGATATTTCAGTTTGAAAATTTAAAATGGCCGCCATTTTTTAAATATACAGTGAAAAAATCATTTTTTCCCTGAAAATGTAAGTTGGTAAGATACAGATTCACATTAAATAAGAATTAAACACAACCATCTGTTATGGAAATAAAAATTATTTGAAAAAAAAACTGATGGCTAGCGGATTAACGATGCATTTTAGACCCCTATTTGTATAATGTTTTTTCTTGTCTCGATGCAAGGAACAAATATACAAAAGGGTTCCAGGGAGTTACGGGACACCCTGTATAAAGAATGGTATCATAAAAAATAGTTTTTTCTTCTACCTCTTCTCATAAAATCTTATTTTTGTTTTTATAATGATTGAGCGGCAAATTTAATGGAAATTTAGTTATTTATTATTTTACTCAATCCGATTTTCAAAGGGGGGAATTAAGTTGAAAATATTGTTTTGAAAACTTTACTATAGTCTGATATATGGTTTTAATTTAAATCCAGATGTATGGAGTAAAAAAATTAAATGAAAAACAGACGCTTGATACATTATAGTTTATGAATGAAACGACAACAAAGGAACCTGAACTGGTAAACAAATGAATACAAAGAGTGGGAAAATGAAACCTCTAACGATCAACGACTCTTTTGACTGGTGAATTAAGAAACATTGTATTGGTAAATTTAATATTGTTGAAATTCATTACAAAAAGAATTTTAGACTTCTTTTTGAGACAAAGTGTTGACACTTTTTATAAGTGTTTAGTATACTTACTTATTATAATACATCCTGTGCATAATTGCATAAGTATTCAACTTTTTTGGCTTCAAAGTAAATCCTACTACTGACATTTTAACAGCTAGACTCTATACAGTATATTGACACTATACAATTTTTAAATTTATTATAAATCAAGAGGTGGGCGGAGCGTTGGAGTCAGCCCGGCCTGCTCTCTCGACCGCCCGTTTTGACATGGGCTGGATTTTCCTTCATCTTATGTACAGCTAAGACGTTGAAAATTTTCGAAAATCGTTACAGTCAAGTCATTAAATAGAGTTTATCTAAATTGTTAACTAAGGTAAGTCCAAAATTAAAACTAAATTATATATTTAATTTCAAGTACGTAACAATTGTATCCGCCATATAATTATGCTAAAATAATTCGACAAGAAATTGAGGCAGATAAATTTTGAGTTGTGTAAGTAAAATAAATTTGGCTTGTTAAACAAATTTGATAATTTCAAGATTTGAAAATTCAAGAGGATGTGAATACCTGACACGTGGCCACATAATGGAAGAACTGATTTTAGAACGATACAGAGAATTTCTCAAAGGCAAACTCAAAGGCATGACACACGACATTCCCTCTTGCAAGTCAGTTGTCCATTTCACCACTAACTCCTCAGTCAGAGTGAGGCTTACAAAATGTCTTGGTAAAATAACAGCCGCTTGTACAAGAAAACTCTTAAAAGTTTTCTAATTATTACGGAAACATGATCATCATCAGTGTCCAATTAGAGGGCTAAAACTAACTTCACTTTTCATATATTAACTTTTACAAGTATGTTGTGAGTGGTTAGTCATCTTTAAGTAACAATAAACTAGAGAACCCGTGCTGCTCCGCAGCATTGACATTAGATGCAGATAGTGATAATTTAATAATACTAACAATGACATTAATAACTCTTAGTATTTGGTGTGTCTACTAAGAACCACAGTATATGAAACTGAGTTTGAGAACACAAAAAAGAACACAACTAAACAAAAAAAAAAAAAAAAAAAAAAAAAAAAAAAAAAAACAATAAATATCATCTCATTTAGTCAATCTACAGTTACAGTTACATGATTGAAACAAAGCAGATGTTTTTGTAGACGTGTTAATAAACAAAAATAGTTAGCGCTTTTATGTGAACATTGTTTTAGTATGCATCAATAAATCCAAAATATGAAACGGTGAAAGGTCGTCACAGAAAAACAACTTAGGTATGACACATTAAATAACATGAACACAATAAACATATACCTACTGTGGTTTCTTTTATTTAAACGGACATGGTAAAATAATTAATGAAAGGTAGAGATAAGTTGCAAAATTAAAAGGATATGTGGAATCTATATTTAGTAATACCGTTGACTATGTACACTAACGGAATAGACCTCTCATCCCAAGGTGTATAAATAAAAAGAAGTCTTTTTATTTATACACCTTGCTCTCATCCAATGCATTTAGTTTGAGGCAAAATTTTTGAAGTTTCGTGTACGCGGCGCCAGAGTTGCTGCCATCGATGTTGTTATTATTCAGCTGGGTTTGCAGTGCTGCCAAAACACTTTACCACAACATAAAAATAACCCTCAGTTATAAAACATTCCATTCTTGGTTGAGAAGAGTGGTAATACTGATTTATCTATCAAATGTGACTTGTTCTTCATGTACGCCGCAGAAGATCACTCCACCGTCAATAGGTTTCAAACACGCCAATGCTATGAGAAGTCTATTCATGTTAGTGTATATAGTCAAAAGTAATACCATTGACCATGTACACTAACGTGAGTAGACTTCTCATAGCATAGTCGTGTGTGGAACCTATTGACGGTGGTGCGATCTCGTGCGGCGTACATGGAAGTACACGTAACTTATGGTAGATAAATCAGTGTTAAAACTCTTCTCAAGGATGAAACATTTTATAGCTGAAAGTTATGTTTATGTTTTTGTAAAGTGTTTTTGCAGCACTGTAAATTCAGCGGAATAATAACAACATCGATGGCAGCGACTCTGGTGCCGCGTACACCGAACTTACAAATTTTTTCCTCAAACTAAATGCATTGGATGAGAGGTTTATTCACGTTAGTGTAAATAGTCAATGGTAATACGCTACATGAAAATTTGTAAACAAAAAAGCTTTATTTAACATTAAAATGCACGTGTGAGTATGCAGATGCAGAGTTGCAAACTGGCTTTAGATTTTTAATCGTGACATTACTCGAAAAAGGCATGAACAACTGATTCAACTATTTTTAATATGAATTTTAAATAAAAAATCAAAAGCCCAGGTGATAGGTTGTTACATTGGAATGTGAATTTACAGAGAATCAGTTGACAGGAGTACCTAACACACTGACTTATGGCAAAACCAAGGATGATATTTACTCCATAAATGGAGGTTGCACTACAATGAAGTTTTTTTTACGAAAAGCATATTGTTGATTCTCGTGTGAATTCGCACGCGTTCACCCAGTATAAACTTAGTTATGGAAAAAGTAAATGGTCGTCAAATAAACCATAGCTTAAGTCAATCGTAATTTACAGAGGCTTACAAACGATTTAAAAATTGAGCTATAATAAATTTCAATTAATTAATAAAAGGGTCTATATTATTAAGAAAATTTACATTGGTTGTTATTATTGCGTTTTGTAAACGAAATTGTGATTGGAAGTCAGCAATTTATTTAAGCGTATCAGACCAAAAATAATACTACAACCTAATTAGAACTGGATGAAATGCCTTCAGTTAAATTTAAATTCCAGAATACCATGATTAAAAATTATGTTGGATAAAATTATATAGCGCATCATGCTTGCCCGATTTTTATTATCATCAGGAGCTTATTAATGGAAGCTGAATGATCCACAACTTTTTAGACCAAAATGAACAGAATTTCTAACCTATAATTAAATGTATTGCACTTAAATGTAGGCCTAATACAATTTTTTAAACATATTGTAACGTTTCAAAATAAACCTATTCTAACGATCGATATCTTCAAAGAAAGCCAAAACTTCAAGGATTATTAAGTTTTCCTTCTCAAAACATCTAAAATATAAATTGAATTATGAAGCATCGATTGCAGATAAGTCATAAAAGAATTGCAACTTGTGTTGCTTAGAATGCAGTAGTAAACTTAAATTTTTACACTCAATGACTCATATGAAAGCTTGTATTAAAGAGATGGTTCTTGGACCAAAACATATAGCTTAACATAAATATAACTGTAAAAATTAATCTTTTATTCAATTCCAAAGTACCAGGTTAACCGAGCCTTGCTCGTTGGTTTTTATTCACTTTTGTTATAGTGTCAAGGTAAAAAAGCAATTAAATTTCCACCAACAACCAACTATACCTCTTCACAGTTAAAAGCTGTTTCAAAAAGTCTGCTTAACATTAATGTTTCTTATCTTTCTTTTTGTTTACATTTCGTTGTTATTTCGTTACCAAAATAACAACTTATAAGACTAATGTTAAAAATTACAATTTTAAAACTTAATTTTAGACCAAATTCGATATTTCCTGGGGTTGAGGCTGTTTCTAAACTTATTTTTGGGCCAAAACACTTTTTAATGCAAACTTTAAGCAAAATCTAACAGCTAGATTTCGAGATCGTGGAACACACATCCCTTCAGATATTCTTCGTACATTATGTTTTTAGGTTGAGTAATATAATAAATAAATGAATACAGAATCTAACGATCAATATCTCAAAAGAAAGCCAAGATTTCAAGGATTATTTGAAGACCAAAACTTTTAAAATATCTTAAGTAGAAATGGAGTTATGTATCATAGATTGCAGATAAGTCATACAAATAAAAATAAATTGTGATATTTGGAATGCTGTAGCGAGCTTCAATATGGTCCGATTTTTATCTTTAAAGACTCATAGGAAAGCTGGTATTCCAGAGATGGTTCTTAGACCAAAACATATTGCCTAACATATCTAAAACTGGAAAATTGCATCCTTAATTCAATTCCAAATTCTGGAAATTATCAAATTTATGTTTTTAGGTAGAGTAATATAGTAGATAAATAAATACCAATTCTAACGATCAATATCTCAAAAAATGCCAAGATTTCGAGGATTATTTGAAGACCAAAACATATAAAATATCTCAAAAAGAAATGGAGTTATGTATCATTGATTGAAGATAAGTCATAAAAATTAAAATAAATTATGTTATTTGGAATGCTGTAGCGACCTTCAATTTCGTCTGATTTTTATATTCAAAGGCTCAAATGAAAGCTGGTATTCCAGAGATGGTTCTTAGACCAAACAACATAGCATAACATATCTAAAACTGGAAAATTGTATCCTTAACTCAATTCCAAATTCTGGAAATTATCAAATTTACGTTTTTAGGTAGAGTAATATAGTAGATAAGTAAATGCCAATTCTAACGATCAATATCTCAAAAGAAAGCCAAGATTTCCAGGATTATTTGAAGACCAAAACATATAAAATATCTTAAAGAGAAATGGAGTTATGTATCATTGATTGAAGATAAGTCATAAAAATTAAAATAAATTATGTTATTTGGAATGCTGTAGCGACCTTCAATTTCGTCCGATTTTTATATTCAAAGGCTCATATGAAAGCTGGTATTCCAGAGATGGTTCTTAGATTAAAACATATTGCAAAACATAACTATAAATGGAAATTTTTATCTTTAATTCAATTGAAAAATCCGGAAAAACCACATTTATGTTTATAGGTTGAGTAATATAGTAGATAACTGAATACAAATGTTTGATGGCAAATCTGTGCATTCTTACCTTTAATTTAAGACCAAAATTATCAAAATCGGTCGGTTAGAATAGCCAAACAAATCCGGAAAAGACAATTAAAATTTAACTCCCATAAGAAATACACAGGGAGGAAATTTAATTTGTGTGTAAATTGAGCAATATGACGGGAAAGTGAATTCCGATGCTTGATGGCTCATCTGTGAATGCACACCTTTAATTTAAGACTAAAATCATGAAAATCGGTCGGGTATAAGAGCCAAACATTACCGGAAAAGAAAAACCCAATTTTTTTAATATATAGATATGCAATTGTAAACGAATGTTAGTAAACTATAGTTTTAAATGTGTTGTGTTACATTTATACTGAATAATTGTATACATAGTGCCAGAAACAAATTTCAGGGTTCTAAGAGATGATTACTTAGACAAATACAAAGAAAAAATCGGAATAATATACTTTTTCTTTAAAATAAACATTACTATGATACATTTTTATGATAAAATTGAACTTAATAAAATAAACGGGTTACGAAAATATACTTAATATTATAAATATTGTTTTTAATTCGAGAACATTTAATTTGTTGGCATAACTTTATACAACATCGGTGAGAAAATTTATGTTTGGATACCAATGATAACGAAAGATAATGAATTCATTTAATGACCATTTAATGAATCATTTTGGATATGAATACGGAATTATATATTTGTTATATGTAAACATTTTACCCCTAAAAATAGAGGAGTTGATACTCACGTCGGGTATGGACCTCTTGGATATGCCCTGTAGCGCTGATTGCAGCAGTCGACCAGCGCTGGCGGCGGGGCGGTTGGGACGGATCTTGGTCCAGTCCTGGGCCAGCAGGTGGATCATGTACATGCCAGCGAGCCCGGCCACCGCCAGCACCACGAGGCGGAGGAAGTGGATGTGCGCCTTGACCACGGCCGTCAGCAGCAGAAGCAGCAGGGTCGTCAGCACTGACCTGGTCAGCATGGCTGAAGTGGGGTCCCCTCACCTGCACAAGCACAAAGGCAAACACTAATGACTTATGTGCCTTGACCACGGCCGTCAGCAGCAGAAGCAGCAGGGTCGTCAGCACTGACCTGGTCAGCATGGCTGAAGTGGGGTCCCCTCACCTGCACAAGCACAAAGGCAAACACTAATGACTTATGTGCCTTTACCACGGCCGTCAGCTGTGGCTAAAAACTATCTCTAGTATACAAGAATGCAGTGGACTTTCTTTTAAAAAATGTAGAAGTTAATATTAATTACTCCCCCTTCATAAAAAATTTAATTACAGGCTAACGATCAACTGCATTGTCATTAATATAATTATAAGTAAAGCGAGATGTGCCACTAGGGTAAATTTGGTATGGAATGATTATTCATCCTATAAGTATTACAAATCTTACGCCTCTTTAATTCCGTTGAAACAAATTATTTCCGTCCCTAGCCTATAAATTTTGAATGTTTCAAATTATGCGATTATCTTGTGGATTGTGAATTCCGAGGTTAATATTCCGATGCTTATTTTATTTCTGGTTCGAGAATGAGAACATTCGTCTCCCATCATGATAATGACAAACTGTTAATGATCTAAATGATGAGAAAAATTATGGATCGTCTTAACGTCGT
The DNA here is from genome assembly GCA_030545055.2 of Neoaliturus tenellus. Lineage (NCBI taxonomy): Eukaryota > Metazoa > Arthropoda > Insecta > Hemiptera > Cicadellidae > Neoaliturus > Neoaliturus tenellus. The sequence goes on from CM061533.1 coordinate 197,659,290, forward strand.
CATGTATATCCATCCGGAAGGGTTGGTTTTCGAGGCCATTATTGAGAGAGGCTGATATCCGATATTGAAGAGAAAACCTGGCAACGTAATTCACACTCCACATGCAATATAAATAATATCACCTGCAGCAGTCACGTCGCACTGCAATATACACTTGGTCGGATACAATTGATGAGGTCAACAAGCAATTTGCTATTTTTAAAACGGAAATCTGCTCTTTGAAAAACGAAAATAAACAGTTACGTGCCCAAAACGATACTCTGAACTCACAAGTTGTTCAACTGAACGACAGAGTGCGCCAATTAGAACAGTACAGTCGTATCAATAATATAGAAATTAGTGGAATACCGAAGACAGCAGACGAAGATGTGAAGTCAATCGTCAAAGATGTGGGGATGGTTCTAGGACTGGAGGTGGAGCCAAACAGCATCTCTGCGGCCCACAGGATTCCGTCGTTCAATAAAACCCGGGTGCCGTCGTTGGTTGTCCAATTTAATAATCGGCAATTGAAAGAAACCTTCGTCGCTAAGTACAAGGACATGAAAAGGCGCAATGTAGATTTCACAGCTGATAAACTCAAAAGCACCTTTCCTGCAGATAAAGTGTACATTAATGAGCACCTGTCTCCAGAAAATAAAGTTTTCCTCGCCAAACTAAAGAAGAGGTGTAAGGAAGTGGGTTACGACTTCGTGTGGTGCCGGGACGGGAAGTTCTTCGTGCGGAAATCTGCGGGACAGGCTGCGTTGAAAGTGACTACGTACGAGGAAATGGCTAGATTAAAGTAACTGATACCCGATAGATCGTAAGCAGCATGTATTTTATTTTATTAGTAACATTTATTTTTCTTTTATTATTATTATTATTATTATTATTATTTTTAAGAAATCCAGTGGCACGGTCGTGTCACGTCGCCAAGTCCCACCCAACCAAGCAGACGACGCGTGCCTATATAGACACGAAGCAGAATACGGCCAATTTTCACTTCTCAAAAGGGCACAAATAGGCCATAATTAATTCTGAAATCATTTTCAATCCGCTTAACTGGGTCAATAAGCACTAAAAATCACCAAACTTACTTTAAAACCCCTCAGTGAAATAAAATATATCCGTTCAAAAGTAGCCTAAAAAAGTTAGAAATGTAGAAATGTAGTTTCCTACGCACAACAAGCATTTTTAGACAAGGCTACAGCCTTTATCACCGATGGGAATCACACGAAACTTTGCAGGAATCTTCGTATATGTACCTAGTGAAAACCTTTGTGTATAAAGATAAAGTTCATTCACTTTAAATATAACAAAATACATCAAATATGAGTTTTACAAAACATCTTTGTTTACATTTCATAATTTAAAAGGTAAACAAAGCAGCAGAAGTTCATATTACAATTTTGACGAGCCAAAACATCTGTTACCTTATTCATTTAATTTAATCAGGTGACATTCTTAAATTAAGTTGGTAAAGTTCACTCTACTGGCTTTCAATAAGCCAGTTTATAATAATAAATCCTCTTAATTATAATATTCCTTATGAGTTTTCTGAAATCCAGCGGCATGGTCGATCGTATGTCTCACCGCCAAGTCCCACCTAACGAAACAGACGGCGCGTGCAACCGCCGACGAAGCTGAATACGGTAAATTTTCACTTCCTAAATTAGCAAAAAAAGGCTGTAACTAATCCTTGTTTTCCATCGGTTGAACTCGTAAAAATCGCTGAGCTTACCTCGAAAACACTCAGTGAAATAAAATATATGCGTTCAAAAGTAGCCTAAAATTGTTAGAAAAATAGTTTCCTACGCACAACAAACATTTGTTTAATTTTTAGACAGTGCTACAGCCTTTACCACTAATAGGAATTCCAAGTAACTTTTCACGGAACTTCTTATCTCGACGTAGTGTATACCTCTGTGTACAAAGATCAAGTTTATTAAATTTAAATATCACAAAATAAAACAGATATGAGTTTTTCAAAAAGCGCTTTGATTACACTTCGTAAATTTAAAAGGTAAACAAAGCAGTGTGGCAATGCTATTTAAATTCGTTTCAAAAGAAGCTAACTCAAAACATTGCCATCATAATCATTTATTTCAACAGCTCACATTTATAAATTAATTTGCACAGAAAATTATTTTACTTAAAATTGAGCTGGCTTTCCTCCAATCCAATAAATTATTTTATTGCCAATATTGATTTGAATTATCTGTATAAGTACATTCGAAAATAAAATATTTTATCTTCAAAACTAGTGAATTTTTTATGATTTCAACTGTTTCAACAGGCGTAATTTTAGAATTGCGCCCTAGAGTTGCCCATGAAATGTTTGGACCAATGCATTTCTTGGGTATAAAATAATCCCGATTGGCAGGCCCCCTAAGTGACAGAAAAGTGATAGCCCCATAAAAAATGCAATTTCTGTGCAGTGTTTATGTAACAAATTGTATTGCTTAATCTGCCTAGTGTTCAAAACATGCGTGGTAGGCCTACTTATTGCAGGCCTAGGCCCTACATACCCTGACAAACTGTAGGCTACTAGCGGAATTGTTTTAACTAGAAACTGTGGGAGTTTCATAAATCCCAATGTACAGGCGTTGCTGCAGTTAGTTATTAAAAAATCCACAATATGCTATAATTGCAATTTACCTTTATCGATAATTTATAGTTGAATGAATGACTAATGTTCATATTAAATATAATATTACATAATATTCGAAATAGAGTAATATAATTGAACTGTCACAGTAAAAATCGTATCCGTATCATCATTGTTTCAACCCTTCTTTTAATCAGCTCTGCAATATTAAATTAATATAGCTTGACTTTCGTCTTAAACCTCTTCGTATCCAGAACACAAAAGAAGTTATACAGCAGACATGTGGTATACTAGGCGCAACGAAATTACGAGCTCGGAAATTTAAACAGCTGGAAGCTGATTTAAATTAAAGCGGAGTTTACACTAGCATGTGGCAGTGGCGCCACTTTTACTGGCTTCAAAGTGGCGCCAAAAATGTACCGTGTAAACCCTAAATGACGCGCCATTTTTATTGGAGAGGTGCAGTGGCGTGCCGACGGGAGTGACGCCACTAATATATGTAGGAACACTAGCTGGTGACGCACCATCTGTACTATCGTGTCATTTCAGGTGACCCGTGTAAACAACAACACCAGTGCTAGTGACAGACATCTAGATCAGGTTTTGTTTACATAGCCGGATCTCTGTAGAAACGTGGTTTTTCTGGTAACAAATTAAATTCAAAGAAGTGAAGTCCGAACACTTTCAACGTAATCGGACATTTTTTAGGTTAGCCACAGACAACAACAAAAAAATAAAAAGAATCATTTCTTTGCAAAACATCTGGTGTCTCCATGGAAACTATTCCACTTACAGTGTCATGGCTAAAATGCTCACTTTTGTGTGTTTACACACAGTGTTGCTAGTGACATGACACTAAAACTGGCGCGATTTAGTGGCGCCACTGCTACATGCTAGTGTAAACCTAGCATTAGTCTTACCTAGCGATGTTGTCGGTTTTTTCATGTTTTCCTATTATTGCAGTAATTAATAACAGATGCCAAATGGATAGGTCGGCACGGATCGGCAACACTGTTTTAATTTCAGGTTCGCATTTTCGTGACGCCTACTTGCAGTTATTCTTAGGTCGTCTTTACTCAAAGATAGTTCTATGTAGTTTGAAAATTTCACTTGCATCGTTATTTAGGGAGTACAGGAACCGTACATTTCTTTAACACTACAGATAAAGCAATAAAACTTGGTACGTCAACACTGCACAAACGTATAACAACATTTTGTTTTATTCCTATAGGCCTATATCCTGATCGTAAAAAGGAATTCGGTGGCGGATAACCAAAACTAAAGAGACCTTCAAACTAATAACTCCTGTCACTTCCGTTACGAATCATGGGTATCAGCATGGGTCCATACATTAGTATTTCAATCTCTCAATGCAGTTAAATAGCTCAATTCGATCCCATAAACAATAACTGCAGTGTTCCTCACACATTTTTACCTTATGTGTAAAAATCAGACAAACGAATAGGCCTACATAGTGTTCTGTTTAACTTTAAAACATTTAATTAAAACTCTATTCCTACTTAAAAATTGTATTGTTAAAACCCAAATATGATAAAAATAATGATATCATACCAAAAAACACTAAGTGTTGAAGGGTTGCCAAGTCCTAAAAATGTATGATATCAAAATTTCTTCCAAGTCAATGATATTGGTTTTAGAATAGCTACTTGACAAATTGATTTGATCTTTTAATTCCTGGTAAACATTCTGTAAAACATTATTATTTTATTTCGGGACCGTACTTGGCCAGCAGATGTATTAACAAAGTTAGACCTTTTACGAATGGGGATATATTACGATTAATGGGAAAATGTTGAATTTACATTTGGTTCAATGATAAAAACGTACATCTGCTGGCCAAGTACGGTCTCGAAATAAATTAATAATGTTTTACAAAATGTTTACCAAGCATTAAAAGATCTAATCAATTTGTCGAGTAGCTATTCTAAAACCAATATCATTGACTTGGAAGAAATTTTGATATCATACATTTTTAGGACTTGGCAACCCTTCAACACTTAGTGTTTTTTGGTATGATATATGTAGTCTTCATGCAGTCAAAATCATACACACAATATGAATTCAAACTCAAATGAATATGCAACAAGCCTACCGGGTTTTTATAGTTCTGAGATAAATGGCCTATCTTTTAATTTTATTTATGCCAATATTAGATCTTTAAGGAAAAATTTCAATCTTTTCTTGACAGAATTAAACAGCATTAGAGATAACGTTCACTGCATTGTCCTTAGCGAAATATGGATAAATAATGATGAATTAAATTTGTATAAGATAGAAGGATATAATGTTTTTGCGTGTTGCAATGACACTTACCGAGCAGGGGGCGTTATTTGTTATTTAAGTGAAAAAGCAAATGCCATTCAAGTTAATATAAATATGAGCACTGCCGATATTTTGGTCTTAAATGTAAAACTTAGAAATATTTATTTTAATGTATTTAGTATTTATAGGCTGCATAATTTTTCAGAAGTTAACTTTATAAATGAACTAACAGATGTATTCAGTAATATAAAACAAAATACAATTTTTATAGGTGATGTGAACATTAATTTATTAAACTCAAAACATAATAATGTTCAAAACTACCTGAGCTTATTAAACAACTATGGTTTTGTCTCTATCATAAATAGCCGAACTAGGATTACTCAGACATCGAAAACATTAGTCGACCATATATTTGTTAGACATGGTAATATGAACCTATTTAAAGGTGCAATATTTGACATTGGTCTAACTGATCATTGTCTTTTGGGTTTAAGTATAAATTACAGTAAAAGATCTACCACCACAAATGAAATTAATAGTGCTCCTTTAGTGCAAAAAAAATATTAGACTTTGATTTAATTAAATCCAAGCTGCAAGAAACGAGGTGGCATGAATGTTTTTTGTCATATGATGTAAATTACTGTTACAACTTTTTTTATGAAACTTTATCGTTTATAGTAAATAGTTCTAAGTTAAATGTTAAGTGCAGCAAACTTCAGAAGGCAAAATCTATTAGTCCTTGGATTAACTCAAACTTGCTAAATAGGCTGTCCAGGCGAAAGAAATTGTACAGTATGTTTAAAAAAAGGCCGTATGATTTAAATTTTTGTAATTATTTCAATCGTTATTGTATTAAGTTAAGGTCTGATATAGATGAAGCAAAAAATGATTTTTTAGCAAATAAAATAAATCAATGTAACGGAGATTCATCCCAATATTGGAAGGTGATAAATAACATAATAGGTGCAAAGGAATGTAAAAGTTTGACTAGGGTAGAGTTGGATAACGGAACTGTGATTTCTGACCCAAACCAGGTAGCCGAGGAGGTAAACAATTACCTTATCTCGGTGCAAGGCCATGGCCAAGGTCGTTGCTCTCCTCCCCCGCCCCCGCCAAGGTCTCTAATCTCCCGACCACATTCCTTTTTCATTGAGCCAACAACAATCGCTGAAGTGCATAGTACGATTAATTCATTAAAGAATAAAAAGTCCACTGGATTTGATCAGTTTACGGTTCAACTTGTAAAAAATGTATCCGAGTTAGTAGCGCCTGTTCTTTCTCATATAATTAATTTAAGTTTTTCAAGCGGTGTTTTTCCTGAAAAGTTAAAATTAAGTACAGTAGTTCCAATTTTTAAGAAATCCTCCTCTCAAAAGATAGATAATCTTAGACCAATTAGTCTGCTCTCAGTGTTTTCCAAAATTATAGAAAAAATTATGAAAGCCCGACTCACTAAATATTTAGATAAAATAAAGTTTTTTTAACAACTATCAATTCGGATTCAGGGAAGGAAAATCTACAGAGGATGCATTAATTTCTGTCACAGAAAATATTTACAATAGTTTTAATAAAAAAAACAAGACTACAGGTTTATTTATTGATTTCAAAAAAGCATTTGATTTGGTTGACCACGACATTTTAATTTCCAAATTAAACGCAGCGGGCATAAGAGGAGTGGCTCTTGAATGGTTTTCCAGCTTTTTAAGGAATAGAATTAAAAAAACCAAAATTTTGATCAATTTGAGCTTTTCCTTGCCTGTCAGGACAGGTGTCCCACAGGGCTCTGTAATTTCTGTAACCCTCTTCCTAGTTTTTATAAACGACCTCCTTGAGCTTCCTTTCAATGGTCAAATCAGCGCTTTTGCTGAACGTAGCGCTATTTTATTCAAATAGGGAGATTAATGCTTTATATGGAAAAATTGAAGTTGATTTGAAATTATTAAATACCTGGTGTTTAGCCAATAAAATGATTGTAAATATAGATAAGACTAAGTATATTAATTTTAGTTTAACAAATAGTTTCAATTTTCAATTTAACTTGGCCTACCATAATTTGGACTGTAATTTAAATGTTTGTAACTGTAGCACTATAGAGAAAGTAAGCAGTTTTCGATATCTTGGAGTGATATTGGATGAAAATTTAGATTGGGGAAAGCATGTTTGTAACTTACATTCAAAGATTCGATCTTCTATAAGAACCTTTTACTTCTTAAAAAATATTTGTAATACTTTTTTACTAAAAACTCTTTATTTTGCTCTAGTTAGTTCAAGATTAGAATATGCTATATCTTGCTGGGGAGGAACATATAAATGTCACATTGAAAAATTAAGAACTACTCAAAATCATTTTTTGCGATTAATTACAAACAGCTGTAAAAGAGATAGCTCTTTTCCGTTATTTCTTGAACTTAAAATACTTCCCATTCAACATTTATACATTTACAAAGTTCTCAGACTTTTTTATTTAAGAAGTGGTAATACTGGAACACAAAATCTTTTACATAACACAAGGAGTAATCATCTGGGGCTATTTAGATTACCTAAAGTCAATAAATCATTATTCAGACACTCTTATCAGTACAACGGACCTAAATACTTCAACCAGTTACCTCAGGATGTTAGAAACTGCTTAAATGTAAAGTCTTTTTCTTCTAAAGTAAAACAGTGGCTCTTTCAGAATCCGAATATTGATTTTTTAAACAATGTTTTAATTTAAAAGTACTTTTTAATTTCGATGGTATAAAATTGAAACTATTTTTTTGTATGTTATTAAATTGAAAGATTATATTTAACATTTTTATTATTTTTAAAACTATTTATGTTTTAAGTCTTTGTTTGGTTAAGTTTAAATTTATGTCAAATTGCAGACGCTACGGAGAGCGGCAAAAATGTGTTTTTTTTTCAGTGTAAGGACTGGACTCATAAACAATTTAATAATCTTTTATTTCGTTTATTTTTCACGTTGTCACAATAACTGGTGATGTGGCAACGAAATTCCTAGTTTTCTACTGTAAATGTATAAATGTATATATTGGTGGAATAAAGTCATTATTTCATTATTTCATTATTTCATATTTCATATAAGACTGTGAAACCCAAACTATGCGTTCCATGTCAAAATAATAACATTAACCTGCGACACTTCAAAGAAATCAACCAAATCAATAAAATTAGCATCAAAACCGGTGTTAGTACAACAAAACAAACGTGTTTTCAACTATCGATTATAACTGATTTTCTTTTATAGTTAGGAAATTAATAATTCTTTGGAAGATTGGAAGTTTTGAAATATTTAAATTCCCTATTTGCTTCGTAAGGAAAATTAGACATGTAATACCTTCAAAATTCCTATTTTCCTATTTTAACTGTTCGCAATTTAAATGCATTCGAACATGGAGTTTTGGGAGGAGAGCTGAAGAAATTTTGTTTGTTTTAATTTTTTGTACTTTAATTCAATATTTATTACCGTACTAAATTAGATTAACAAATTCCTCATTTCACGAAAACATATTTTGATAACATTGAATATATTTATTTTTTATAACTTTTTTTTACTTTTTACTTTTTTGAGTTGTAATTTTATAACTATAATTCTGTAAAATACAGGTAATTTTTAGTTACAGATTAAATTATGGCAAATTAAGCGTTCTTCAACATTCCAAGCACGTGATGTATGTTATTTCTTTTGAGGATTGTGAAATTCCATAGTGCTTCATTGCGCTTTCGTTCATCTAACAATGATTGAGTATGCGTACAACTATTAACGAAACTTACTACCCGTCTTAAAAACTATTTTAACATCAATAAGAATATTTTTAAGGTTAAAAAATGAACATGATATTCCATACTTGTTATGATTTTTATGATTATATAACATATATATTGTAATTTCTGAACTATATAAATAAACAATTTAATTTATAATTTGGTTACAAACTTATTACAAAATTTGATTGGTGATGACAATGATAACAAAACCACTATTTATGCAGTACAGTACTTAAATCGACATTCATTTAACTTGTATCCATGTAATATGCTGATTATTTTATTCATATCGAAACACGTAGACTTTTAATTCGTAGTTTATTTTTAGGTTCACGAGGTTAGTTAGTAAGGTTCCCGAAAATAGAAAAGGGTTGAAAATAGATGAAGGGTTGATACATTGTTGCAAAATGTATCCAGAAATTACTCGATATTATACATGGTAAACATAACCACAAATGACAACATTGAAGGACGAGAGGAGGTGAGTGGGACACAGTAGTTTTTCCATCGGACTATTTTTGTGAACCTCAATATAGCAAATCTTTAGTATTTTAAGGGTTTTGTAATGTTTATTATATCTAAAAAAAGACAAAGCCCTAACTTGTTTGCTCACTGACTAACTCATCTCTTATTTTCCAAACTTAGTAATATATGTCGAAACATCTTGTAAACAATTTTTAGACTAAATTAGTAGACAAATTCTTTTTTCAAATAAGAAAATATAATAGTTTTTGTCCCGATATTATTTTCGGGCTCCAACACTGGCTTTGAAATTCTCCCAGTTATTATTATCTAAAAAATATTACTTAAACAATATTGTATATATTTATTTAGTAATATACACGAGTATACAATAGAATGCAGCACCACTACTTACCATTATTAGCAATACTTTGCCAGTAATTTGGTGATGCTTTTGATCAAATAAATAAATGTCAAGGTAAAGTAACTTCACACATGACATTGGCTATTTTCATCAGTTTCCAAAACTGGTTATTAATTTTTCTTAAAAAATCGGGGTATTTTTATTGAAGGTTTATTTTTTCAACTTTGTGGACATTTTCAATTTTTAGTCGACATTAAATTAACAATCAATATTTTAATAACAGCATCACAATTTTAGTTTACTTTATGTACCCGGATGGGACACACCATTTCCTCCCTATTTCTTAGTTTGTTTGTAGGATTTTTTTATAGCTCTTTTAAGATGTTAATTAAAGATGTTACGGATGATAATGTAATGACATACATCCGGACAACTAATGAAGTGAAAGGTTGAAACAAACAATATATTTCAAATTATTGCTATATTTTCGCCATTATAGCTATCTTTTTAGGGGATACAACATTCATGTTTTGCTCTAAGCCTATGACATAGCGTTGACGAATATATTTCATAGTGTTTACAATATAACTTGTCAGAACACTGCTTGCTCAATCATTACTCAGTTTATTTTCAACGAAAAACGATTTTATCTAAGTACATAAAAATCAAAGCCATAACTCACTCGTAACCATTTTTGGCTATCCGTTATGTTACAGCTTTGAAATTAAGTACACTATTCTTTGGTTCAAAATATAAAACTGTGTGATTTTAATTGAGATTTGATATCATAGTTTTGCCCCACAGGCTTTGATTTTTCCATTATATATTTGGCCACGAATTAAAGAAGACGGGTGATTGTTTTGAAAAGATATAATTTATAATCAATATAGTTGAACTTATAGAAAATTGAATTCAGCAACAATAATGGGAATCCTGTATAGGGAGAAGCGAATGAGACCATCACTTTTCCTGAGGCGCGTGGCCAGGATGTACTTGTTTGCAATAAGTTATCTCTTCGAAATTTCAATCTATTCCCTCTTACTTCTGGATACAGTATGAATTTAGAAAATACTATGTTAAGTCCATCGTTATAACACTTGAAATGTTGTAATAAAATAAATATAACAACATTCTTTATACTTCACAACACCTAATTTCAAGCAACTTATGTTTTATATGTATAAAAATTAATAACCATAAATCGAATATACAACTTTTTTACTCGGCTGTGTTTACTGAAACAACAGTGTATATGAGTCCAAAAGCTTAAACCAGAACCGTAATTGTTTTCAGACACAGTATCCAGCTAAACGCCTCTAGCTAAGTTAATTCTGTATCCATAACATAATCACTGTAACAGGTATTTGTTTACTGATAAAATATTTGCCCGACACTTTTGAGAGATAATATTATGTGGTAATGTTTCAGGCCAAAGGGATGTACTCAAAAAGGTCAAGTATCGTGGAAGTTATTGCATTTTCAGATTTGTTAACACGACTTTTATGGAGAGTTTGATTGCCTAACGTTAATGTAAGAAAATATTACGTCCGTCAAGGACTTTTTGTACCCAAGGTATGGAAATTAAATTACGTGTTGCTTTGAAAAGGTTTCCTGTAAGTTGGTGAAAAAATTAAATAATTTCCTTTTCCATTATATTTTTATTGCAAAATATTAAAATTCACTTTTTTAAAACCTTGTTAGCCCATGAATACTTAAATAACCTTCTGCAGGCACAGTGTTAAACATTAATTTAGGGCTGACTTCAGGGTCTCGTAAAATTTTGGGTTACGTGATAGTAACCACATTTCACTATGGCCAATAATACAAAAAAATATATATATATATATATATAATAGTTTTAGTAGTTTACTATATCGCATCTTTTTCATTTGAAGACAAATCAATTTCAAAGTGATTTTAAGTTTTTTTTTTTTATTTTTTGCATTTTTTACACTTTTGGTAATGATTGTAACATTCTTGTGTGCTGAGTTTCTATACAGTGAAAACTCTAGAGTGATTTTGAACAATTTTTACTGTATAAACATCTAGTTGATGTTCCTGGTTGTTTTTGGAATATCCTTTTGTAACCAACTTCAATCAAAATATCAACGAAAGCAAGTTCATATGCTCCTACATTAAGGAGGCACTTAGCTGGATGTGACAGTTTTAATGGTTTCAATTTACCACTTAGGGTGCTTAAAAAGGGCACTTAGATGAGTAAATTACATGTGTTTGATATTTATTCTAACTGCTTTAAATATTCATTCTCTTTTTGGACACACGTAAACACTTAAAACATCCTTTTATCAATCTGAATGTAATTATTGTATTTTACACTGTAAACATGATTGTACCATGTTTAAAGTTATTGTGCGGATATAGTAACGAATTTCACTTCCCATTACTGAAAACATTTGTCCGTACGTCCTGAATTCTCCTATTTTTATTCATAATTAGCTGGCATTTTAATTCAACCTTCAAGGGAGCGAAGGTGACCGGAGATCTGATGATTGCGCAAGCACTTTCTGTTCCATCTCAAACGTCAAAATAAACAAATGTTTACGAAAACCTAAAAAGTATGGAATAAAGTGATTTTTAAACAGCTGAAATAATACTCAGTGTTTGTGATTTGATGGATTATTAGCAGAGGGATTAAGAGGAAAGTTTGGGATTGAAATTAGACCGCACGCTAATTTTGAACGGACTATAACATATAAAACGTAGATCAAGACTCATAAAAAATATATTGTCCCCACTTAGTGGTGAGTAACTGGCAATGGAAACACATTTAACCGCCAAGTCAAAGGTAAGAAACAAATATATATATAAAAGTTGAAAAACTGTAACTGCTATGGTTCTATTCTCAAAATGTTAACCCATTAAAATTTTTTTAACAGTGTAGTGAAACCCTATCTAACTCAGTATCTTGGGCTACCTTTTTTATTTACCACCTTAGTGAACAACTGGCTATATATTACAAATCCTTATGTATCTGTACTTATTTAAGTTGATAGTCATTGAGATGTATATTTTATATTCAAATTGTAGGGCTGCTAATATAACCAAATAAATTTATTTTACCCTGAAATGGTGCTTTTGTTGAAATGTGTTTTTGTACAAGTAGTAACAAATCCTGTACAACAAGTAACAAATCCAGTTTTAGTTTGAGATCCCACATTACAGTCATCATTTATTCTAAATGTGTGATATTTTGACCACATAATTGATAAGTATAGCTAATTCCTTACGGTATGTATTTTTCTCCATGGTAATTGATAATTATTTGTAATTATAGCTACTCATGAATTTAGAAAAACAATTTGATTAAAAAATTGATATATTTCGGGCTTCCTTCTGAGCCCATCTTCAGTCTAACCTAATTTACAAATTCAAATTATAAACAATTCTTTTCATATGTAGTAAGAAAACATATGACATATAGTATGAAATAAAAGGTTTTACAAAAAGAATACAATTAATTTGGTGTTATGTATGGAACTATATAAAATAATATGAGTATGAAATAAAAATAAAATATATAAAAATAAGTGTATAAGTAGGGATTTTTTGTGCTTAAGAATTCAGGAATTTTGAGCTACTTATTTTCTTTTTTACTTCTTCTTCTATTATTGGTATATACATTGGACTAACAGTAGCACTTGGTTGAGATATAGCATCTCTTTGAATTAACATGCATGCAGCCTCTTTAAGATTTCTAAATTTCCACTTAGGTTCTTTAAAAACTATGCTTGTTTCTGAAAAGTTTATCTTATGTCCTTCTGCAAATGCATGTTCACTTAGTTTAGAATAATTTTCTTGTTTTTTGTTTATGCTACTTTTATGTTCTTTTATTCTTATCCCAAGAGGCCTAGATGTTTGTCCAAAGTAGCTCTTCCCACATTCGCACGGTATTTTATAAACCACATCTTTAGTTTCTTGTTCCACGTTTTTCGGTTTAACTTTTGTTAGTTGACCCCGTATGTGGAGTTTGTGGAAAATGATGTTCGTATTCCAAATTTGTGGTTTACTCTCCTTATTCTTTCAGATTTTCCTCTTTCGTAAGGGATTATCACCGTAAAATTTGGTCTTTGGTCTTCATTGTCCATATTATTTTTTTCTGTTTGATAGTTTTTTCCTGGTCTTCATGTGGGCGTTATTTATAACTTTGAGAGGATACCCATTATTTTTGAGCTCTTTGATTATATTTGATATTTCATTTTTCTTCAGTTCTTCATTTGATGAAATTTTATATGCTCTATAAAATAATCCTTGGGCTATTCCTATCATCACATGGTTCGGACTATGAGACGAATAATGTAAATACTGACCTGTATTTGTTTTCTTTCTGTAAACAGATGTTTCTATTCCTGTTTCAGTTTTTTGTATCATGACATCTAGAAATGGCAGTTTGTTATCTTGTTCATATTCTACGGTAAATCTTATAGATGGTCTTAAACTGTTTAGATGATTTAAAAACTCATTTCCTTTGATCTCATTTTGTTTCCAAACACAGAAAACGTCATCTAGATATCTTAACTTTTTTTTTCAGAAAAAAAACTCTGATTTTTTTCTGCAAAACTCAGGTTTACCAATGGGGGGAGTTCTAAGCCCCATCCTAAGCAATATCTACATGGATTTTTTTGAGAAACTAGCTTTGACGTCTTGGCCAGAAAAAACCAAGATTTGGTTAAGATATAACCGTCTTATTACCTTAGTCTAACTTTATGTTGATAAAATAATTCAATTTGTAAGACATGAGTTATGAAAATCACAGCCCGAGGTAAAAAATAAATAAAAAACATTGAAAGCAATTCTGAAAATCCAGTAAGGGTGGATTTGGTGAATGTCACTACATCGAGTTCATGTTTTATTCTCTTTTATGTAGGGATTTTTTATTCTACCAACAGAAAGCTAAAACAACTATTCAACTCAACAAATCAGGGAGTACATTACCATGATTCAAATTTTTATAAGATGAAGCACAAATGAAAAAACAGCTTAAGCAAGAGCTTTAAGTCAGTTCTAAACAATAGTAATTACAAACAAAAGAGGTAAAAAGTTTTAAGGGCAGCTAATGTTGCAGACTTAACATTAGAAGATATAACATTATAAAATATATACTAATTTTAGGTGCTTAAAAATCTTGGGAAGTTATCATGTTATTATTGCATCGCTTATTAGCAGAGACAACTTAAAAATATCAAATAAAACAGCCGGAAATAATATCAGAAATTGATTTATGTGTCTAAATGAATTAAAGGAAATTTTTGATAATTTAATTATGTTACAAATTTGTTTTCCGATGGTTAACTACGAAGTACTTTTTATTGCTACTAACTAATAGCTAATAACTAGTAAGTAAGTAACTGAAACATAATTTTTTTTACTTAACAAACAAGAAATTAATTTTGTTTCGTAAGCTTACCTGGAGAAATAGCAAAGAAATTTCTCATAATATTTTTAAATATCGTAACTTTCAAATATTTTACTTTTTCGTTGCCTTTGTTTTTATGCCTATACATTTTAGAAACAAATTCCATGACCTTTAGACCACAGACCTTTAGACCTTTATTATTAACTTTCGATTATTAAGATCAAAATTTTTAAATGTATTTGCATTTGCTTAGTTTTCAAAGGCTGTAGTGAATCTTTGTATATTATGAAATCGTTGTTTACATAGCAGTACAATTGATTTGCCTATCACAACTATATCTCTATCTATACAGGGTTATGCAAAAGTCTAGACACATCCAGTTAAATTTTATCGTTATGGTAAAAAAACCAAGCTTGGCACATGTTTACAACCTAAAAAACTGCACTTTTTCACACAACTTTGCCCTGGCCCCTAAAATAAGGTAATTGGGGGGCGGAACAAAATTTTCAAAAATAATCTCCTATTGAATGACACCTTATTTGAAACGGTTTATCAAGAGAAATTATATACCGCAAATCAGAGATAAATATCTCACCCCTAACCTTAATGTTTTAATTTTTTTGGAATTTAACTTACTAGTATAAATGAAATAGTAGGTTCAATTCTAAATTAATTCTAAAATTCTTAATTCTAAAATAGCTATTTTCCGATTTAATTTTAACGAATGCCAATCAACCCATCTTGAATTTTAAAATGGCTGCCATTTTGGTTAGGGGTGAGATATCGACCTCCGATTTGGGCTATTTATTTTCTCTTGATATTCCGTTTAAAATGAGGGGTCACTCGATAGGGGTTTTCTTTTGAAAACTTGAGGCTGTCTCCACAATACCCCATTTTGGGAGCCGGTTAAAAGTTGTGACTTTGATGAAAAACTGCATTTTTGTGTTGATAACATGTGCCAACACATGTGTTGATAACAAGTTTGGGTTTCCTATTGCAACGCGTTAAAAAATTAACTGGGGTGTATAGACATTATCTTGCTTACCCATAAAAATTTTTAAAATGGCTGCCATTTCGGTTAGGGCTGGGATATCTGGTTTGCGCCACTTAATTTCTCTTGTCTCTTGATTTACGGTTAAAAAAGTGTTTTCACTCGATTGGTAACACAACATTGGGTCACTCGGCTGGGGAGTATGTTTACATTTAGAAACTTGGGGATTCCCCCTAAAATATCCCATTTTATGAGCCGGGGCAAAGTTTCGACTTTGATGAAAAAATGCAGTTTTTTGTTGTAAACATGTTTCGAGTTTTGTTTTCCTACTGCAACGTGTTAAATAAACGGTATCAGTTAACTGACACATACTTTCTCCAAACAATATAAAAAAGGTGTTAAAAGCTTCAAAAATTAATGTCTTGATCACTCGCAGTCGGAAAGTTACCAGCTGAGCAGCACTCGTTTGACCCTACGCGCGTATGTGACTTTTAACAACGTAATGCGTTTACCGCTAAACGAAAATTGACTTTTCTCCACAACCACTTGACGTAGAGCAATAATTTAAAATACTAGGTTAAATAGTTTTTTTAGCTTGATTTAATGGCGATAAGATTTATTTCAAGATAACAGCTATTTTTAAAATCCAAAAAATTGATTTTTGAAACACTTTTTACTCCATAATTTTTGAACGCGAATTTTCTCGGAGATGTGGGTGGTTTCATTTTATTCAGCATTTTACCCTTAATAAACCACAAAATTTTAATCAAAATCGTTAGAGCCTTTTTTAAGAAATTTGGATTTTTAACGTTTTTGAGGGGTTTTTGGTGTAAACTACCGTTAAAAATCAAAAATTTCAAAAAAATAAAAAATAAAAAGGGCCTGGAATTATTGTGGGTTTGGACCTACATACCAAATTTCACCAAAATCGGACCATTGACGCATTCTCTAGCTCTGTTTACATCCAGACACACGGACACACACACACACACACACACACACACACACACACACACACACACACACACACACACACACACACACACACACACACACACACACACACACACACACACACACACACACACACACACACACACACAGACAGACATCACTCTGAAAACCACTTTTTTGGACTCGGGGGCACCAAAATGGATAAATCCACAAACAACTCAAATTCGAAAATGTTGACGAAAACAATACTTTCTCCATATACTATGGTATAGGGGGAGAAAGTAAATGTTAACTGGGGGTTTCCAGACTTTTGCCCAACCCTGTATATCTTAGAAAATCTCTAGTCCTGGTGAGATATTCCTGAAAATGCATGCTTGTGTGGGTTCCCTGGCAATTCATTTCACCCGTGATATAGTTGAGCATATGGAACAGTGTAGTATTTTGTAGTCATATTGGATCGAAAATTAAAAGGGGCTCCACAAGTTAAATAATTAAATACCCCCGCCAAAGCAGGCCTGTGTACTCAGCAAATTTCCAATGGAATTTGGTCTTCTTATTTTCCCCATATACACCATGCGAATGATAATGAGAAACTTAACGAACACAAATTGTTTGATTATGAAATTGAGAAAATTAATGTAAAGGGGTACAGAGTGGTGGCTCAATATTGTAGAGTAAATCGTTACAGGGGCGGTGGTGTTTTGATTCTTGCGGCAGATCACATAACTAATGTAAAATGTATTCATTAAAAAAAAATTAAATGAAGAAAAAATATTTGAATCTTGTGCTATTAAAATAAAAATGGATAAACTAAATTTTATACTAGCCGGTGTGTATCGGAAACCATAACAGAATGCTAGTTCTTTTATTGACAAATTGTCTGATTTTATAGGAGAACTAATTCAATTAAATAAGCAGATCGTTATTGGGGGAGATATTAACATAAACGTCTTAAATAAGCAAGGAAATAATGAAAGAGAACTCACAAATATGTTAAACATCTACGGGATGTTCTACACTATTGATATGCCTACTAGGGTTACATTAAATTCAGAATCTTGTATAGATAATTTCCTCACAAACATTAAAAGGAACCTTTTTCATGCATCATGCATAATTACTGCTCTATCAGACCATGATGGCCAGTTATTTGAAATTAAAGATCAAGTTCAGGTGAATTCCCAACCTAAAGTTGCACAATTCAATAAAGTAGGACGTATATTTAATGCTACTAACACTACAAGTTTTATTACGGATCTGGAAAATGAGTCGTGGATTAGTATGTATTATGCCAAGTCAGAAAACAAATTTCAAGAATTTTATGCAACACTACTTTGAGAAAAATTTTCCAAGAGTTAATTCACGTTTAAAAAGAGGTAAAACTCAGTGGGTTGATGATGAAATAAAGTCGGAGAGAGAAAATATTTTGTATTTAACCAAAATTATAAGAAAGAATAAAGATGGAGTAGAAATTCTCAATAACAGGAAAAAACAATACAAAAGACTTATTTTTCAAAAAAAGAAAAAATTCTTTGAAAATAAAATCCATAAATCTCGCAATGTTACAAAGACAATTTGGAATATTGTTAATTCAGAAACTGTGTGTGATTACAAAAACAATATGATTAACATAACTAAAGGTAACATAAACCACACAAATCAATATGATGTTAGTATCATTCTTAATGATTATTTCACAAATGTTGTGGAGGAAACAGTCCTGCCAAATATTGTAAAAAATGACAATGTTACTGTTCCAGAACCTCAACAGAAACCAAAGTCTTTTTTTAGATTGAGTCAAATAACAGAATGTGATGTAAAAAGCCACATTTCTTCCTGTAAATCCAAACTTTCATCTGGTTTTGATGAGATCCCAGTGAAATTAATCAAAGATGCCAAACACGTGCTTGTTAAGCCATTGACCCATGTTATAAATGCTTCCTTTATTACTGGAATCTACCCTGAGCAATTAAAAATATCAAAAATAATTCCTATTCACAAAAAAGGAAGTCGCTCAGAGGTATCAAATTATCGCCCTGTAGCTGTTCAGCCCTCTATTTCAAAAATATTTGAAAAATGTTTTTTACAACAGCTTGTAAAATTTTTTGAGGACAATGATTTATTGAGTAGTCAACAGCATGGGTTCCAATTAGGAAAATCAACTCTGACAGCATCAATAGCTTTTATAGAGTCCTTAGTAGAGGCCTTAGACAGGGGAGAGACGACTGTTGGCGCGTTTCTGGATTTGAGCAAGGCTTTAGACAGTGTCTGCCATAAAACCCTCATTCAGATTCTGACACAACATGGTGTTAGAGGTGCAGCACTGGAGTGGCTGAGCTCATATCTAGCTGGTCGCCGGCAGTATGTCTCTCTAACGTACATTAATCAAAAAACTAAGAGTATTGAAACAGCCAAGTCGTCTCTAAGATGTGTTAAGTACTCTGTTCTCCAAGGTTCAGCGCTGGGCCCTTTTCTCTTTTTGTGTTATCTGATAGGTCTTCCAGAACCGAATAGCAATGATATAATCAAATCTAAATTTTGCATGTATGCTGATGACATAAGTTTTTCTCTATCCAGCAAAAACACAGATATTATTGAGGAATCAGTAAACTCAATAATGTCAAACATTAATAATTTTTTAGCTAAAAATAACCTTCTTTTAAATAAAAATAAAACTGTTGTGATGGAGTTTTTCTGCACACAAAATCGCCCAAATTTGACAATTTACACATAATCAACCAGAATTTCAAAATTTCTCAAGAAAATAAATTTTTGGGGCTATATATTGACAGTAATTTAAACTGGAACACACATGTCGAAAACATTTGTTACAAAATTTCTTCCGGCATTTTTACATTAAGAAAATTGAGAAATTTGATGAGTACCGACATACTAAGAATGATCTACTTTGCTAACATACATTCCCACATAGTTTATGGTATTGCCCTTTATGGTTCGGCATCCAAACAAAATTTGGATAAAATATTAAAGCTCCAAAAACTGGCAATCCGGACAATTTTGAATCTAAAACCTGACATTTCATGTAGAGAACATTTTTTAAATTTAGGAATTATTACTGTGTATGGCTTGTACATACTTGAAACCACCTCCCATGTAAAACAAAATTTAATAAAAAATTAAAATCACAGTCAAGTTCACAGTTACAATACACGGAATAGAGATGACTTGCTAAATAAGAAACCTCGTACGGAATTATTCAAAAGGACCCCGACCTATCAAGGAATAAAATATTACAACAACTTACAAAATCTAAAAAAAATCTCAAAATTCGAAAGCTTTAGATGCAAAGTCAAGAAATTTTTAATTTCTAAATTTTTGTATGCTTTCGACGAATTTTATCATTAATAGTATTTCATGTTGAGGTTTTGAGACATAGACATAATAGTTAGTTTTATTTTATTCATGTTGATAGAATATAAGTATAGACAAATTTTGATCAATTTCTTCTTTATATTTCTTTAATTCTTTTGTTTTATTTGATATGCTAAGTTAAGAGTGACACCATTCTTTGTACTGTTTGTAGTACTGTATGAATAAAGAGATTTTGAATTGAATTGAATTGCTACCAAGGGGCCATAGACGATAATTTCATCCCTGTTCAGGTACATGCTAAATTGTTACCAGTTCTGGTATTTATCATTTTTCCCATAAATCCCATGGGGGTGAGTATGTAGATATGGCGCCATATGGGTGTTGTAAGCAAATAGGCCTATAAATTACTTTTTTCTTCTTTTAGAAAAGAGGTTGGCGGACCTCTTTTTGCCTTACTTTGCCCCGTCCACATAGACTATTGATCTGTGCGTGGATCGTATTAGACAAAGTAAGGGAGTGAGCCGCTACAGTACAAGGTGAAAGGTACTGATAAAAGTTGACTGGCAGAACGCGGATTCGAACCCACGACAACGCTGCCATGGTCCCGAAGTCCGGCGCGCTAACCCGGGGCCAACGTTAACTACGGGCCGGCAGGCTTCCCCGCGCCGCCGCTGTGACGTCACCATCGGAGGCCGACTGTTGCGTCCTGAACCCTGCTAGCAGCCTGATCTCCGTACACTGTACTCGCGATTTGCGACCCTTCCGTTCAGTGACAGCGGTGTTTGACTTAATTTTTAATGCGTTTACACGTTTTAACAGTATTTTTACTAAAGGTAATCGGTGTTGTGGAGGTAATAAGAATAATTATTAAATCCTGTGACATAAATGCAACGGACGTTTTGGGTACGGAACTGTAAATCTAATTACGATGGAACAGGAACAGTGCATAAATATGTTTTAGGCTTCCATCAGACGTACATGTAGCTTTAAGAGATAAGTGAGATAAATGTAATCACGGGGAAATTTTTGAACTAACAAAGAATTTAGTTATTTTAGAAGACCACTTTGTTGAGACAGACGTACCGGTAATCAAAGGATACAACTAAATCTAAAAAAAAAAAAAAAAAAAAAAATACTAACATCTAAAACAAACTAAATCTTTCTTAAAATATATAATCCCATAACAGTTTTGTATGGTTTATTTTTTTTTTTTTTTTTATTGTCTAACTATAATAATTTTGGCGTGGTATTAGTTTTATGAAAGAACGACAATATCGTGTGAATGTTTTAACTAACATTGTATTAAACCGGGTGTCCATAATGTCTTGCCCTGATAAAAAAAACCGAATAGTAAGCCTATGAAAAAATTGTGGTAAGATAAAGTTTTATTTTCAGTTTTTACAAGTGACTTCTTAAGTTTTTTACAGCTATACTCAAACCCTCCTAAACTCAAATAACCTTCCGTGTGTTTGCCTTGGGTAACCTGTAAATCTTTTAAGCGACTTTTTATTTAATTTTTTCAATTAAAATTTCCTGAGTAATGGACGTTTATTTAATTATCGTTTTGCCTTTTAGACTTCCACAATTAAAAACTGAGAAAGAATAAACCTAATCTTTGAAAAATCAGAGAACATTAAGAAATGCAGAAAGGTCAAGCATGGTGAACGAGGTGGCAATTTAATATGGTAATCACGATTGTGTTTTGTAGAGCACATCATAAGTAAACTGCATTGCTGTCATTCCGCAGAGTTTAGGTGTTAATGAATTAACAGAAAACTAGAATGCATTCCTTTGAAAAAAAAAAAAAAAATAAAGATGCGTGTGCCTTTGAAATCAGGGAAAGACCTTATGACACCAGACATATATACGTTACTTATAATGGACAGGTGGTTTGGGGCCGCTATTAAGGCCGCCATCAAGAGTTTATAAACAAATAAAAAATTTTAAGGGAAGCAAACAATTCATTAAACTATTTAATAAACTCACAATGAAATAAATTTAACGCCATATAATTCTTTAACTATCAGACCTTATTTTAGCAAGATTAAAAAATTAAGCATCTGTTTGCAAAAACTAATACATTGGCTATAAAAAAAACTCGCAAGATAATTTTCCTCGACCTCATGGTAAAAAAGGTTACCCAAAAAATTAAACCTCATAATATAACTTTTCAAGATATTCAATAAAAAATAAATAAATACGGTAAAGGATGTCGCTAAATGTTGTGTTCGTCTGAATTCCTTGTAAAATTCCTAACTTAGTAATAGTGAAGAAATGTGTAACTATTCGGTAGTATCCTCTTGATCAATTATTTGAAGAACATTAAAGATAATCTGAATAACAATAAAAAAGGCAATCGAAAAGTAAATAAGTTGTCATCACAGTAGGCCCAATACACTAAGTGAAAGGTAAGTTTAATTCTTCAAATACTTTTGATGCACACAATATAATATTATTTAATTTGCACCTTTCGATTCCCTTTTTAATTCTCTTTAAAATTATACATAATTTGTAAATATCGAATTCAATTTGCGCCAGTTAGAGCAGATTATAGTGATCAACGTCGGGCGCGCGCAATGCTTTGCAATGTAACGCCGCTCGGCCGGTCAGCCTCCGCCTGTGACGTCACAGTCACAGCCTGCAGGCCCGTAGTTTACGTCGGCCCCGGCTAACCACTACGCCACCGACTCACCCCAAAATTCTACCTAGGGAATGCATATTCCAAATAAGTTAAGTCAGTAAATAAGTGAGATTGAGGGATTTATTGATTTCCCATGACAATGACATGGAAAACATATTTTTGGATTTTCTAGGTAATGTCTTTCCCCGTACAGTAGAACCTCTATAGTTCGACACTTTGTGGACTTAGAACGTGTCAAACTATTGAAAAGTCGAACTATAGGGAGTATAAATGAAATTTTAATATAGTGAGCATACAAATCACAAGTTGAATTTTTTATGAAACACTATTAATGAAAACATAATTTAATTGAACTGTAATATATCCAAAATTAAAATCATTCACCATTTTGCTTACATTTTCACCTTTGTCAGTTCCCAACATTGACATTATCAGTCGTTAATGACATGCTAAATTGTCACAAAGACGGTGTCGAACTACCGAAAGTCAAACTATCGAGGTTCTACTATTCACTACGATAAAAATTTAAAATACTTAATTGTTTCTTTTTAAGCTCTTGTGAATGGTTTTACTTAAAATGGGAGAATATAGAAAATCGAGGTCCAAAATGTGAAAACCCCCTTTTTACCTTTTTTTTTTGTTGAATATAAATTTTTATTATAGTGTAAGAATAAAATATTTTATGTGTAAAATAAATTGTGTTGTGGCAACATTGACTTTTAAGCTGATTTGTACACATGAGGAATACAGTGAAACAATGAAAATTTATTATGGATTGTACATCTGTTTGAGTTTTTTTAAGATAAGTTGTACCAGTTAAAAGTTCTGTTATAAAAATTAAAATGCTTTAGTTGAATAATAATTATGAGTGTGTTTCTTTTAAAATACTATAAAATTCTTCATTTTTAATACCATAACACTTTGTTCCCATGGTCATATCAAGCTGGTTTTCGATCTTTACCTGATGAATGCTGCTCACACCTCTGTACCAAATTTCATGAAAACAAAAATTAAAATTAAGCCTGTATACAAGTTTGAACGAATGTGGTTTTTTATTTCTAGGGACCTCAAAACAAAAATGGATCATGGTTCCATCCTCGGGTTTTTCCGTGACTATCAAATCAAATCAAATCAAAAATTATTTATTTCCGCAAAAAATGTACATATTTACAATACATAATGGCTTATGGGAATGAAAAGTGCCTCACATGGGTCTTAGACGACCTGTGCGTGCGGCAGGCCTACTACCATAATAGCATATTTCCTATAGAGGAATTCGCTAAAATCGATGACACACAGTTATTTATTCATGCATTTCCGTGAAATCCTCTCATGGCAGCAACTCAGGACCAGGGCAGTATGGGTTGCCTAAATGCGGTCGGTGTTACTAATAGAGTACCGGCCTGGGGTCGTACCCTGCTGATTTTTGAACCTTTTGAAACCTATTTTTGAATTGAGGGTATCACAAAAAAGTCTGTTATAAAAAATATACTAGGGGAAATATTGCTTCCTAAAAAATCGTTTGTAATAATTATGTTTCTGTGTGTGTTTTAAGTTAAACAGTTAAGGGACCTACAATGGACTCATTCCCTTCCATAGACGTATATTGTAGCTAAGGACTGTTTAAATTTTGGTGTCTTAATTTTTTAATCGTACCGTACATAAATTATCTTTAATTAGAGTTTATTTGCATTGAATTCTTATTTTTAGGTTCCTAAATGAATCAACTTGAGAACTCGTGTCCTTGTGTTAATCTCCAATGTCCAAGTAAAATAAATAATTGATTTGCCTAATTTCTTTAAGTATTACAATATTCCTGAAGGCAATGTCCTACAGCACTTTCAAAATTCCAGTCAACTATTTTGTGGAAGATTATAATTCAATTAAAATAATTTGCGAGGTGCCTAATTGTTCGCTGTGAAAAATTGGTTTTGTTTTTATAAACTTAATTTCCAGGAGTTTCTGTGTATATCAATAAATATTATTTAAACAGCACTAGGCGTTTGTTATGAGGAAAAGTATGAAAAAATCGATTCCAATGATAGAGACGGAAACTAATAAAAGGCATGTTATTTGTTAAATTTTGATAAATATATCAGTTGCGTATGTTGAGAATTATTTTTAATCTTCACCTTTAGTGAAATTACATTAAAGATAATTGAATAAAATTTATGTAATGTAATGTTACAAAAACTAGCTTAATTTAATTAAAACTCATATAAATGTTATCGCTTGAACAACTCTGTTAATAAATTAATGTATTTAATTTGATGAAAAACACAGTTCTACCTGATATAGCAACGGCGAAATACTTAGCCAATACATAATTCATGTTTTGGTTATTTCTGAACGGATGTTATTAATCACGGTGCATCGAGCACAGATTAAACAAAAGATAACAACATACTCTGACCACGGAAGGTTCCACTACCTACCAGGAAAGCTGCGAATTTTGCTCACCAGACTGTAAATTACTCTCGCGTCGTCGTCAGTTCTTGCACTGTAATGCATAACAATAACACCTCTTTAAACCACTCAACATAGGAATGATGTTTTTTACAAGGAAGGATATTGAAATTAAGATATCAGAAGGCTTTCAAGGTACAACAAGATATATTCTGTAGAGTATTATTACATGAACCTCTTGCAAGTGGTAAAAGGATTATTACTATAAACACATCTGAGTAGACGTCTGGCAAAATTGCCGTATTAAAAATATTTAACGGTGAACGGGGCCCCAGAGTATACATAATTACATAATTACAATACACTACGTAATACATAATTACAAGTAGGCAGAATAAACAAGCAATAAGATACAAAACTGGCTAGTTAGCTGAGTGTTTATAGTGTTCGCCATTGAATGCGAGGTTGCCGTTTCGATCCTAAGAAAATTTAGTAGCTTTTTAAAAGTACGATTAAGGTCCCAGTCGATATTGATTTGTCATTAGTGATGCTACCTAATAACTGGTCGACATTGGATAGCAACAAGACCGGAATTTGAACCGTTCCATTCAAAATGTGAAAAACACGCTAAATGTGTGGAACTACACAAAGTAAAAATAAAATATTTGTACATCGTGTTTCAGAACTTCCCGAAAGTATTTTAGGGCATTGTTCCTGGACAAAAAATATGAATATCATGGTATTAACGTCCAGACGCCGCCAACTACCCACACAGCCACCATTTTGTTTTTTACATAATTTTTATTTCGTTGTTTTTAATTATTTTTTCCGATGTATATTTTCAAAATTTCAGCCGTTTTTAACCCAAATATCACAAAAAACGGTAACTTTTACAAAAAATTTAAGATACAAAAAAGTTGACAAATTAAATATCTAACCAATGATAATATATCAAGTTTGTAAGGATCTAACAAGCAATAACGGAGTTACGAGAATGTTTTTTTTTTTTTTTTTTAAATAACCAAAATTTTTATTAGCTTTAATGCTAAACCAATGTTTTTCTGCAGAAAAATTAATACTAATCTGTCATTTGTTGTCAGATCCTTACAAACTTAGTATAATTGGTTAGATAATTTAATTTGACGACTTTTTGTACCGTAAATATTTTTGTAAAATTCACCCGATATTTTATTTGAAAATTAAAAATTGCCGCCATTTTGAAATTACACATCGGGAAAAAATCATTTTTTCCTGGAAATGAACATTGGTATGATAAAGATCCATGTCAAAACTGACTTGAGCACAATAATCCGTTATGGAAGTAAAAAGTATTGCGTAAAAACAAAAGGGCGGCTGTGTGAGTAACTGACGGCATTTGGACATTATTAGTATGATATTAATTTTTTTTTTTCGAGGAACAATGCCTTAAAATATTGTCAGGGAGTTCTGAAACACTCTGTAGATAAATCAGTCGTAACACTCTTCAATCTTGAAAGGAGCTTTTCATAATTGAGGTTTTTTTTAATCGGGATTGCGTGTTTCAAGGCAGAGTGAATCCAAATAAAAATGATAAGGTCAATTAAACCAACTCTTGAAAAAAAATTGAATCTTGTAAAAATTTTAAATTTTATTAAGAAACAAGTCTTTTAGATGAGAGGTCTACATTTAGGTATTTAAGTAGTGTATGAAATAAATAAAGTTTATTTAATGAGACATTTGTACATCGTCTTTGTCAAGCATGTTGTATATTTTTCTCTCTCTGTCTCAAGTCAAGCATGTTCAGTGTAAATTCTGCCCTCATTAATGCCAAAGACTTGCATGTACTGTATATGTCTCTCTGACAATTTTGACATGTTAAAATTCTTGATGCCTGTAATTATTATCTTTGTATTTTTGCTGTTATTGTATTGTAATGTAGGAATAATTTCACTCAAGCAACATGTCTTCACTTGTTGATAATAATATTCTGCATGTAACTTCTTTGAAAGTAAATTTTCTTCTTAATATGTCATGAAAGGCCTTTTCACACCGCCTACCGCTACCGGCCACCGCTACCGCTGGGCGAACTTTGGAAAGATCGCTCTCCATGTTATCATATGGGGCAGTACCGCCACTACCGCTCCTCGAGCGATTTTCTACTGCTACCGGCGCGATAGTTTTGGTTCGCGCATGCGCAGAACGTCTCCAAACCAAGGTCGTCTGCAACCCTCTCGCGCCACCACAACTGTCCAGTACAAATTTCAGTTAACAACCATCAGTGATCTTGTTTAAAATATTTCACCGCATCACTTTATCCTATGCACTCACTTAAGACCCTCAAAATGCAGACTATATTTTTTCAAATGTAGGGCCATATCTTTAAAACCACAAAATATGCTACTTCCAAAGTAGTTTGTAAATACTTTGGAAAGAAGTAATTTGGCCTATTTAGGACTTACAAATTAAACTACATAAACATTGCTACAGGTGAATTTATTTATCTAGAAGCGGTTAAAAAACTCCGCTACTTTGTAGGCCTAATCTTTAAAAATGACGTCCAATTGTAGTTTTGAAAGTTTAGTGGTTAAAAATTAATTATTGAAATTTTTAGTTGTAACTAGACTTGCAGTTCATTATGCTTGTTTTTATTATTGAGTACCATGGGGACCAAGCTTAAGCTCGTTAAAATTATTACTTTCGTTTCTCACACAAAGCACGTTCGCTCCGCTCACTCGCTTTTTCCCTTTTAGACGAGCTCGTTCGCTTAGCTCACCCGCCAGGCCGAAGGACCCTGCACTTTGGTATAATTTTCCTAAACCACAGGTTAAAGATGGAACACTTAGGTTTATATCTGCACTTGTCAGCTGATTTTTGTTTTATTTAAAAAGCTCCTTAAGGATAACATGGCATCCTTGAAGGGCTCTAATGAAACTCCCGCCTCCCGCGCGGACGAGGTAGTTTTGGTGTGAAATGGCTCACGGAAACGTCCGGTACCGAGGCGGTAGCGGTAGCCGGTGTGAAACGGCCTGAATGCTGAAATGTATTAAGGCTCCGGTCTACCTGAGCCCCAACAACAATGCCAAATGCCGCCTCGCGGCCGTAGCGCTAGGCGAGTTTGATGGCTGCAGAGGTTTACGGGGATCGTGTTTGAAAATTAACCGATTAAGATAGAGATTGACTCTTAACATTTTCTAAAAGTAGAAGAAAGGATCTCGTCGGCTATCGTTTTAGAGTTTTTAAATAAAATTTCTAATTTCAGTTATAACTGTCTACAATCATCTGTTTTTTAGTTTTATAGATGCGGTTTACAGGGATCGTGTTTTAAAACTAACCACATAAGATAGAGATTAGCTTTTAACTTTTTCTAAAAGTAGAAAAAAAGGATCTCGTCGGCTATCTTTTTAGAATTTAAAAATGAAATTTCTAATTTCAGCTATAACTGTCTAAAATCATCTGGTTTTATCGATTTCTAACTGAATTTTTAAAATTAGTTTTGATGAAACTACCAAAGTGAGATTTCCAAAGTGTAGCTAAGGAAATTTAGCACCGTCATTCTTCTTTAATATTACTTCTTAGTTGTAACTCTAGGCTGCATTTCGCAGAAGATTCTTAAAAAACCCTTGCATTTGCATCGAGAAAAACAGCTTACTTTAGTCAGTTATACGTAAAATTAGAAATTTTATGTAAAAATTCTAAAAAGATAGCCGACGAGATCCTTTTTTTCTAATTTTAGAAAAAGTTAAGAGCCAATCTCTATCTTAATTGGTTAGTTTTAAAACACGATCTCCGTAAACCTCTGCATGTATAAGACTTGCCACTAGAGAAAAACAGATGATTTTAGACAGTTATAACTGAAATTACAAATTATATTAAAAAATTCTAGAAAAATAGCCGACGTGATCCTTTTTTCTACTTTTAGAAAAAAATTAAGAGCCAATCTCAATCTTAATTAGTTATTTTTAAAACACGATTCTCGTAAACCTCTGCAGTCATAAAACTCGCCTAACGCTATGGCCGCGGCCGCGAGGCCGCAATCGGGCTGGGGTAGACCGGAGCCTTAATGTATTGTTCAAAAGTGTTATTGATGAATTGTATTGTATCATTTCACTGTAATTTTTTTATACTAGCGTATGCCGTTCATTGCCAATAAACAACAAACAATGTAATCGATGGTATTAATACACGAAAAGATTGCGAACGTGAGATTTAATTAGAGTCATAACGCTTTCCATTGGAAGTCTAAAACCGAATTCCTCGTGACTAATTAAATAGTTCACTATTAGGTGTTGAATAAATTACTACCGTAAAGTTTTACTACGAATAGTATTGTTTATATTAATAATACTTTAAAATGAATTCTTCACTTGTTACATATTTGAATAACCTTTTAATCTTTTAACGTTTAAATCAACATTGAGTTAAGAGGTCAAAAGTTACGAGACATAAATAAAAATGGTCCATTTGTTTCTCTGACGAGAGAAAAACGTTTAATTCTTTAATCAAGTCGTAGGCCTATTATAGTAGCGGGAATAACGTTTTGTTTCAAGCGAAACTGGAAATGGTTTTAATTCTAACTTATCGCTTTTTACTGAAATAATGGACTGCTTAGTTATACAATCATATAGAGTTTGTTGTAACTTACATACTAATCTTTTAATTTTATACCAAATAAAAAAATCTTTCTCTAAGTTATTTATTTATTCAAGGGCTAAGTAAATAAGAATAAAACATATTTATATTTATTTTTAATAGTCTTTTGAGAAAATATATTTAATTTAATACAAACATTTTCTTATCTTTTACATTTTTTGTTGAGTTCAATTGGTCGAAGTTACTATGTTTCTTAAATGTATATAACAATGAGTCGGAATGTAGTCCAATATGTTTACATTGTTTGTATATAACCATCTGAAACGTTTATAATTAAAACCTGTTTAGGGCTTTAAAGAGCTATTTTGAGCGATTGTTTAGTTGTTTAAAAACTGTAAGATTCCATAGAAAAAATCGTGAACAAATTGTGCCAAAACCATTAATAGTGCCATACGTCCGACTATTTCAAAAATCCTACAAAATCTAATGCATGTAATGTGGTTCTTTATTTCCCCATTGGCCACTGCAATACTCTACTTCACGAAATTTCACTCAGACTTCTATTTACATTTAATCCTATTTCATTATCCTAAAGCTTTACCAAGGGATAACGTATTCAATTTAAGCTTAGTTATCGTATGAAACAAAATAAAACAATTAATTACTCATTTATGTTTCAACAAATTGTTAAAAGATTAAGTAGGAAATATTTTATAACAACATTGATAATATTATTCGTTATTTTCTCTTCCTAACAAAATTTTCAAAAATTGCAGAAGATAAAATATTTATTGTGTGCAAATATCTTAATTAAAACAAGGAATTTACATCACAAATCTTAACAGATTTTTGCAATTTTATATTTATGACATATACAAAGAAAAGGTTAAGTAGCTTTTAAATTTTGAACTATCAACTATTTTAACCATAAAATACAATGTGGTTCAAAACAAACATGAAATCTTTAATATGACTCCTAGATAGTGTTTAAAATTATGCTTAAGGTATTTTTATTGCTATTAAAAGTAAAAAATGTAGTGAAAAACTTAAAATCATTAAAAACATCCGCAGTATTATATAATACAAATAAAAAAAATTTTAATGTAAAAATTTTGAAATATTATTTGAAAATGTAATTTAAAATGTTAATTGAAATTAAATAAACGTTTTAGAAGTGTTTCAAAAAGAAAACGTTATATTCTATATTCACTGGGAAGTTGCAAATACTGTCTTTTTAAAATTAAGCTGAATAACCTTGGGTTTTACTAGGTTGATAACAACTGTTGCTTCGCACTTTAACCAAACATTTGTGTAAGTGTTGTGTAGAGTGTAAAGTAACAAATTACTACCAGAGGCGTGTTTCCCGGTGTTGTTCATGAACAGACCCACGCCATAATTATCACACCTTAACATACTAATTTTATGATTAGTGCGTCATACTTATTTTACATACTAATTTTACACATATAAAGGTAGAGATAGAGGGGTCCTTTTTCAATAAAGTTGGAGTAAGAGCTGAAGACAATATTAAAATTTCTTTAACGATAGAAAATATCGCTACAATCTGCACCTGTTGCGTTGCATGTTACCAATTAAGATGTAGGTTGTATGAATGTCCTTTTAATTTTATCTTTTTTGTTTTTTACGTCAGAGGTGTTTTATAAGATTTTGACGTGGGGACGGTAATTTTATTCGACTGTAAGTTTAATTAACATGTCCATTCATTTAACAATCGTTTAAATTTAATCATTAACGTGGGCTAGTTGAAATATTATCAGGCTATAATATCTCAATAGGATTTAAAAGCCTTCGAAGTTATAAAATGAGATATAAAGATAAATTAAAATGAGTAAATACTAATATAAATAGAAATATAATAATAAAAAATATATATTTAAATTTGTTTCATTTGTAGGGATAATTTCATAGGGACAGATACAATATGAATGTATAAATATTTGTAAAACAACCAAACACTATCTTTGGTGCTGAACGGTTACCTTGTGTCGTTGGAGTCTCGGCGCCGGCGCACAATGTGTGTGTGTGACCTTGCTGTGTTGCGGACTGAACGGTCTGCTCCCGCGCGGAGAAATTCACTTTCTTTAAACTGGATTCAGCTTCAGCACTCTCGCCGATCGAAGAGGACCCGCGTAAATTGCGTAACAAACGGTACATTGCACAACCCACCCACGTGTGTGTGCTGCGTAGCCTGCCGTGAGGGTCAAGCACTCGCGATAGCTGAACTGCTGCCGCTGAGATGAGGGGTGTCACACTGGCCAACGTCATCTTGTAAAACCGCTGAACCAGACAAATTGAAAATCGGTTACATGGCAAGAAAAATTACAATATATTAAGCGTTTTATCTTATGCAATATTTTAGAACATAAAAAATTTATGAATATGATAATTATTTATTTTTGCCTCCAGGATTGATCAATGACTGATGATTAGGTTACGTACCGTGTGCCGTCGTCATCCATATAGTTTTTCTGATAACTAGTTTCGGGACTGTTGTCACATTTTCAAATCAGTAGAACCTCGTCAAAACTTTAAAACACAGCCATACTTAACATTTAAAACAATACACATAAACCCAACACACGCACGAACATTTAACGGTTAATTTGAGGTTGGCCGGCCAAGACATGGAAGGTTACCGCAGCAGACGGGAGGATGACCGATGCGACATGGTAGTGCTGATTTGATAATGGGACAACAGTCCCGAAACTATATTTAAGAAAAACTATATGGATTGACGACGGCACAAGGTGTAACCTAATCATCAGAATATGATAAGTAGTAAAAGTTGCTCATTAAAATGTAAGCTTTGTAAGTTTACGTAAAACTTAATATAGACGGATACTAAATTGAAACTTAAATATTTTTATTTCTGTAATATGTGAGTTACTGAGATTAGTCACCCTAAAAGAGGAAGCCACTGAGATGGCTGAGGAACGACAAAGCTTTACTCTTGCGGCTTACAACTCCGTTAACCGCTTTGAGGTTTAGGGATTACTAAACGGTTCGTCGCCACAATAATGTCACAAATACTAGTGTGGAACATTTATAAAATAGGTAAAATATTAATTGTCAACATATTTATTTTAGCTATAGAAACAAACGTTTCAATATAATGATTTAAACAAATTCTATGTCACTTTATAGGTACAAAGTTACAGGGGAAGTGTTGTCTTTTGGTTATTTTCTTCGTAACTTTGAAACCACGATCAAGTATGTGATAAAAAAAATCAGTTTTGTTCTCTTTTATATATTTAATCTCGGTACATTTCCAATTTAATTACTGGACACATTTAAACACCTAACATTCATAGTTGAATAATTGCTTACTATAAAATGATCCTTGTAAGTAAATTCCATCATCTAATCAAAGATATTTCAAATCAATCGTAACTTGAGATAACGACGTTATTAAATCTAAAATTCGTCATGTAAATTTGACACTACTATTAAAATTTATTTTTTCCCTTATACTGGCATTTGGTTTATTATGTCACGTGGAAACATCAAGCAACTGGTGAGCGTAATATCAACCAAAGGGAAAATTAGATACAGTTTTGGGTGATAAATGGAGAACTGAGTTTCTTTGAAGATTCCATTGAAAGTAAAAATAAGTGTGGTAAAAGTTGAGAAAAACGAGATCATTATAAAGAGTGTCAAGAAATTAAAAAAAAAAAAAACGTAATAATGACTGGTACTGGAAGGTGGAGTGAGATGTAACTGCTCTATTTGCGTATTATTGTTGCATTTTACAAGCATGATAACCTCTTAAATGTTTTGACACTGACTACCAAACACCTTGTCTGTGTAACATGAAAAATAAATCAACAAAGGTTTAAAAAACAGTTTTAATCGTATTTAATAATTTTAGTTTTCTCTATCTTAACTTCAGTTTAGCAAATGTGGTAAATATTTTAAGACAATGAAAATGTTCACTTTTCTAAGTGAACATTTGAGTGAAAGAGAAAGAGCAGTTGACAAAAAAATAATTAATATGTATTTGTTGCTTGAATACATAATTTAGAGTAGTCAATTAATACTTCGAGATGTCTTATACACTATGTACTATTGACAAAAAAACACTTTTACAAATGCGTTGTATTCACAAGGTAAATGAATGACCGCAGTGGGCATTGCCACTTGGAGGAGCAAATTAACCCATTAAACGCCCAAAAGCAAACCAGTTCCACATCGTAACTTGTGAGTACTAATCAGCTGCCGGTGTTTGGAACCAGTTTCTTGCAACGTGACGATCATGATACTTGCTCTGATTCGTCTGTCATTAGAATAAATAACTATTTGTGTCGATTGGTCTCACGTGAGGTTTGTTTCCGGTATCGCGGTCTCTGTGGAACTGGCGAAAGCGGTCTCAGGTGTTTAGCTGGCTGATTTAAGACCTGATTCAGTGGGTATTCCTGGTTTCGTCATCCTATAATTTCCTTTCTGGTTTTCAGATATCCATAATTAACAAACGCAAATGCTTCTGCCCTTTTCCGTTTCATAGTTAAGGTTTCTTAGTTGGGAGGAATCCTGGCAGATAATGTTTATCGTCGGTAACCTTCCTCTAAGGTAACATTCAGCAATTATTTTGGTTGAATTTAGTTAGGTTAGGTTATTTTAAATGGATATATTACGCTTTATTATTTTATTAATTTTAGTAGGGGAGATAATGGTATTCGCCTCAAACGTTAACAGATTGAGGATATCCCGTTTTGGCCTCTCAGTCAGATAGCCCAAGAGGAGTAGCCTAGGGCAATCTTCAATTTGAGCATGATTTTTAATGTACTTCAAGCTGGATTTTACAATCAGTAAAGGACAATGCCACAAAACCGAACTTGAAAGGATAATTGAGCCGATAACGGCAGACCCCTTAACTTCACGCCATTACAAGAAAAAAAACTCCATTATTGAAATAGTTATTTAGGCAAGAAATGCGCAAAGAGCCATTTCGCTGCACTCGAGAGAAATGAGTGCGGGATAATTTCTCTCGAGTGCAGTGAAGGCACTTTTTGCACGATTTGCACATTAAATTTTTTCTAAGACAGACAAATATTTATTAAAATATAAATATTTTATATTTATGATAGCCTATATTTTTCATTTCCTAGTTAAAAATTTGTTGTATTTTTCAGGTATTAAATTTAACAACACTGTTTAAGCAGTCTCTGCAAGGTCGTCAAAGTGAATAAGGAACTCAAATCACTAAATTTAATCACGGTATAATGATTATTGATTACAATATTTAATTAATCGGGTGAATTTGATTTAAAAGCAAACGTAACATGCATAATTAGCAACAAATTGCTCGATTTCGAGCAACAAGTACACTAGTTTGAATTAATTATTAATTTTAGGGGTATAACGATTGTAACAACAAATTATGATTATTCAACAGTAATATAAAAAGTGTTTGAATAATTACAGGAGTAGCTGAAGGTTTGTAAAAATGGTCATTATCTCAAGAAGCTTTACAATTAATCAAAGTTTTATAAATCCCTTCAACTGTTTAGTAAGTTGATCTCCCAAAGACAAAGCTTTGCAGAGTATGACT
Organism: Neoaliturus tenellus; assembly: GCA_030545055.2. Classification (NCBI taxonomy): domain Eukaryota; kingdom Metazoa; phylum Arthropoda; class Insecta; order Hemiptera; family Cicadellidae; genus Neoaliturus; species Neoaliturus tenellus. Next base: position 197,694,594 of record CM061533.1, read on the forward strand.
GAAAACTTTTGACAGGTTTCTGAGATTAATCCTATAAACTAACTAAGTTTCATTATTGTCCAAAATTTAAACTATCTTTATATAAAGTACTAGTCAGACTAACTGGTGCTTAGTTTTAAAGAGGAGAGCGGTTTTCCATAAACCTATATGAAACATTACAAAACATTGTGTTTGATAGAGAAAGCTAAATGCAAAAGCTGTATTCAAAAATCTTTGAATATTTATATATATAATTATAGATATTTTTTTTTTTTTTTTTTTTTTTTGTTTTATGATGTCTTAATATACAAAATTAAAATATAGAATTAATTAAGTTTTCATCATAAGTTTTAATGAAAATGCTTCCTGCGTTTGTCCGAGAAAGCAGTTGTTTACGCACTCGATACGCGTCGCAAAACAGGTGACTGTCGTATTCATTTTACTTTCAAACGTTATTTTTACTTTGCGCACGTTAGATTTACTTTGCGCACTTCAGTGTTAAAACACCATAACACAAAACAGTGTGCATTAACCAGCAAAAAACTTGGTTAAATCAGGAACTAAGCTGGTAACACTGGATATTAATACGCTGTAAACAAGACCACATTTAGGTAATTAATCAGGACATTATAGTATGGCAGCCTTTCTTCCATTGTCGCCATGCCATTAAATTAATTAACATGTAACTTATACGGGATAATGACATTTTTACTTTATTACTACAAAACCAAAAGAGATACGGCATTAGTGTAGGGCCTAAATGACAAAGATGATTAGTTCAACGTGAGCTTAAATTAATATGATATACAAATTGACATGTGTTTGTATTTAAACTTTTTGAGTTTTGTTTATGTCAACATTTTCAAAAATATTAAATTTTTTTTTATAAATGTGGTCTTGTGTTATATGATTGTAAAGCTCAGTTTATTTCAAATTTTGAATCAGAAGTCATTTATGACAAATAATAAAATAATTAATTAAATAGTATTCCGTCAATTTTTATTTTGGCTACAAAAATGGGCGCCATTTTGAAACGAATGAAGATAACAAAATTATGTTTTCATCAAAATGTTTGTATTAAATAGACCTTTCTAATGATGTATATTATGACATATGTTAGTATTTGAAATTTCCGAGATTCGAATCTGTGACCCCCAGTTTTTGGGACACTCTGTATTTATGCATAACGTTAAAAATATTATTTAATTATTCATTGGGGTCAATTTAGTAAGAAATGATTTTATTTCAAGATTATAGGACAAACTGTTGATCTATAATCGATTTGAGACACCTTACGTAAGACACCCGGTATATACCTATTAAAACACCAATTTACGCTTATTTATTGCTGTAACTTCAAGAGATGTTTAAAATGCCCAACCCATTCCAAAGTTACTCTAATTGGATGATTTCAAAGTCTATTGATGAGTAGTGTCCTTATTTCAAGTAAAATTCTCATAAATGTTGCTGGAAACAACTATGGACCAAGCCAGGGGGTCCATACTTTAAAATCAGTTTAACATTGTATTATGAGCTCCAATCACAAAAAAAATTTAGAGAATTACACGTAAGTATAGAGATCACCCACTGATTAAAATTTGACAACAAATTTAGCCTACATGTTGTTGTTGTTGTTATAAAAAAACCTATTTTTTATTTATTTTTATTTTGCAATTTTTATTTTGGCTACAAAAATGGACGCCAACACGGTGATTCTTATAAGGTGTCCTAAATGGATTACAGACAAACGCTTTGCCGTACAACCTTCAAACAAAATTAGTTACCACTAAATTTACCCCAAGGAACAGTTTAAAAATATTTTTAAATTTGTATAAATACAGGGGGTACCAAAAACCGGGAGTCACAGGTTCGAAGCTTGGAAATTTCAAATATAAACATATGTCATATTATACATCATTAGAAAGGTCGATTTAATACAAACATTTTGGTGAAAACAGAATTCAGTTATCTTTATTGGTTTCAAAATGGCGTCCATCTTTGTAGTAAAAATCCAAATTTACGGAATACCCTGTAATTCTTTTATTATTGGTCATAAATGACTACTGATTCAAAATACTTATTTGAAATAAGCTGAGCTTTACAATGATATGCTACAACATCACATTTATTTAACACGTTGAGTGCGGGGTACGTTAATTAACGTAGTTCCACACTGGCGCGGGCGGCGGCCTACGTTAATTTACGTAGCGCTCCTGCCCGAAACATAATGGTTCAGTATGAGCTTAGCCATTGCCGGGAGAGGTTGATGCTCTCACCGCCTGTTGTGCTAGTCCATGTGTTCACTTCGGTGTAGTTCGTTTCCCGGTCCGCCATTTCTTAAGGAGTGGGGAGGGCAGTTTCGCGTGCAGCGGCCTGCGTAATATTACCTACCACTTCCGGATTGTGTAACATTGGTTTATTTGTTTAGTTAAGGCTTTAGCCACTGCCGGGAGAGGTTATATTGCTCTCCGCTTATTGGTGCAGTCCATGTGCTTGGTTTGCGGGTGATCATTCGTCGGTCACCCTGGGCGCGCAGTGTACGAAGTGATTGTGTTCACAGTGTTTTCTATTGTTGATTTTGGCGTTACTTGCTCAATGAAGCAGGGTAATGACGAAAAATTGTTAGAGAATTTGTATTCTGATTATGAAAACGGCTCCGACGAGAGTTTACACAGTTAAAAGTGACGATCGCCGGCACCACCGGCGGACTACGTTAATTTACGTACCGGAAATGAAGTCATGAGATTTGACAGAAAATAGATGAATAGACAACTTCTGACGACTTTTTAGCAACATACAAGCAATTACCTAGTGATTAATCAAAAAAAATTTTTTCGCATTTTTGATGACCCTATATATGGATTTTCCGCACTCAACGTGTTAAAAACTAAAATTTCCAAAATTTAATATTTTCGAAAATGTTCACATGAACAAAACTCAAAAATGTTAAATGCCAACCAATGTCATTTTGTATATTATCTTAAAGCTCTCGTTCAACTGAGAGAAACTTTGTAATTTACACCAAAATGTTTTCACCAAAATGTTTGTATTAAATAGACCTTTCTAATGATGTAGCCTATAATATGACATATTTTTATATTTGAAATTTCCAAGTTTCGAACCTGTGACCCCCGGTTTTTGGTACCCCCTGTATTTATACAACGTTAAAAATATTTTTAAACTGTTCTTTGGGGTAAATTTAGTGGTAACTAAATTTGTTTGAAGGTTGTAGGGCAAAGCGTTTGTCTGTAATCCATTTAGGACACCTTATGAGATTCACCCTTGTATACCTAGTAAAACACCAATCTTATTTATTGCTGTAATGACAACAGATGTTTAAAATGATCAACCCATTCCAAAGTTACTCTAATTGGATGATTTCAAAGCCTATTGATGAATAGTGCCTTTATTTCTAGTAAAATTTGCTGGAAACAACTATATGGACCCAGCCAGGAGGTCCATACTTTAAAATCAGTTGAACATTGTATTTTGAGCTCCAATCACATAAAAAACCTTAGCGTATTACACGTAATTATAGAGATCGAACACTAATTAAAATTTGTCAACAAATTTACTTAATTTGGACCACATTAGTTAAAAAATATTACTAAAATGTCTGATCTACCGGTTTTTTTAACATTTAGTTTGTTACCACATCAGGTGTCAAAACATAATGGTTCTAACAATCACCGTTCATCCATAAGATAATAATGAAACTTTGAAAGCCTGCAGGGCGTAATGGGATTCTGTTCTGCTGCAGGACACTACCTTTCAAACATGCGCCGATTTCTCCCATTAAACAAAAAAAAAAAAAAAAATAGAGGAAAAGAATCATGCCTGCCTAGGATACACGGATGCTCTCGTTCGGTGTAGTAATTTGTGTTTTTGCTCGTTACAGCTGTTAAATTGAAAATATTTAATTTTCTTTTTTAATGTTACCGTAATCAAATAGGGAAATATATAAATTGAAGGGCTTGAGGACCCTTCCATTTCGATAGATATTTACCAATTTACTTAGGAAACAACTTAAGGCTGAGCTCTATCCAATAACACAAAAATCGTTAAAGTCGGTTGAAAACTGTAGAATTAGTTGCTTGTACAAAAAACCGTGTCGAGTATGATACATGTATACTGTAGTTGTTTGAAAATCGTTACAGTAACAAAGACAATCATTAGGCCTGTTGTTTTCAGCTAAGCAAGAGATATTATCAACTATGCCTGACAGCTGTCCTTATCATGAAATGGAAGTTTACAATATATTATGGGCCAATTAGTCTAATTAGACTAATTAGACAAATTAGTCTATAATATATTGAAAACTTATGCACTAGAAATAAATATTAAGTTCTTATTGTGGCTGATGCCAACCAGTAGTAAAATCTTACAAAACCTATTTTTACCTTTGATTTTATAACATATATTGTAATTTCTTAGGGTTTTCATACAACTTACCGTGTGTTCCATAAGCCCGGACATCAGGTATATGGGTTGTCATCCCCGCTTTAAATAAGTCAAAATTTAAAAAGGTTTATGCAGAGTGTTCGAAAAATCGTTCCAATAATGCAGCTTGTTATTTCTTGCATTAAAATAAGAAAAAGATTTCCTATAAACATGTGCTGCTTTTTTAATGCTTCATTTAGCCGATAGCCAACTTTTGGTTTTACTCAACAAGGTTTATTTCGATAAATTATTTTTGTATTAAGTTCAAAATTTTCATGGATACTTCACAACAATGTTAGTTTTCAGATATAATGAATCAATTATTAGTGTAAAATACAAAATAGGGGCTAGCAGCTTAACCAAGCATTTTAGAACATACGTTCACAAGAATCTTTTTGCTTGCTCTAATATGTGCAATAATCCGTTGAATTATATGAGTTTTTATAACTCTGTTTTATTTAGGCCTTGCAAGTGGAAAACAAGGTATACACCATACAATATTGGGAAGAATAAAACATAAAATATATCAAAAACTATTCGCTTAGCCTTAATTAGAACATATCATTGTAAAAGATTTACTCTAAAATTAAATTTCCAATATGTTTTAATTATTTTTGTGTCAAAAGACCTTGGTCAGTTTTAGAGTTATTTTTATAGCCAAATAACGAGAGATACCAAGAGACCAGGTTGAGTTATTACTCATTTTCGTTTGTTTCAGCCACAGGCACATAAGTGTAACAATCGTAAAACAATTAAATTATTGTAGTCTAAGTAATGTAAAATGAAATGTATGTTATTATAATTTTAAATCAACAAACAAAAAATATATTATTTCCTGAAATAAATTTTGTGTAGTATTTTCGTTTATTCCACAGTTCACTTATTTACATTTTAAAAATAATGTATCATATTATAGCTTTGTAACAATAAAATGACTATGCTTCTTTTAGCGAATTTCCCTATAGGGAATACGCTATTACGGTAGTAGCCATGGTAAGACCTAAGCCCGGGACCACTTTACTTTTTCATTTTGAGGTCCCCAGAAGCCAAAAACACCGTTCGGTCATTTTCATATATATGTATATATATATATATATACATATATATATATATATATATATATATATATATATATATATATATGTGTGTGTGTGTCCGTGGTACCGATAACTTTTGAAGCGGACCTCCGATTTTCATCAAATTTGGTATGAAGGTGTAAGACCAGATCTATTTTCATGAGTTCGCGAACCAGCATTGTCGGGTTATGGGAACGGGGTTTTATGGGGTTTCAAATGGGTCAAAAATGGGTTTTTGTCATTTTGTCACCTAAGTTTTCAGAATTCATCAATTTTAACTTAAACCATTTAAAAGAGCTTAAAAAACAAACAATTTAGTGTTTTGAAACTTCAAAATAGCTTAACTGGTTATGGAGAAAATTCAAATCAAGTTTCCTATGTTATTCTTATGGGCAAATCTTTAAAAAGTTATATATCGCTTATTTATCAACATATCCTAATAAAAATTGTTATTAACCTTCATTAGGTGGTGAGTAATTAAGATTTGATCAAAAACCCACATGGCAGCAAACCTACATGCTAAATCCCATGGTATTATCATGGAAAATAAGTGTATAATGGGAGCAAGAGAGATGGAGATAAGGTATCTGTTCCTAATCAGCTGATCAGCTGTCTTCTGCATATTTGTCAAATTTTAAGTGTTTATGTTTTGTTATTTGTAAACAAATCATTCCTTTTGCATGTAAGCTTTGGATATGCACTTTTATTCCTGTAAAAAAGTCATTTATTTCAATATAAACATTAATATACAAATTATTAAATAGAAATAATTTACTCAGAAATATAATGCCGTTAAATATACTATATTTCCTTGTAAAGATTTTTAATTATATAAGATAGCCACAAAGTTCTTTGATGTTAAAACAATAATTCTTTGGAAATTCGCTGAGTACGCAGGTCTGCTGCGACGGGGGTATTTATTTATTTATTCTTTTATATTATAGCCAATGTCATTTAATTGGTTCTGGCCATTTATTTATACAACGTTGATCGAAACATGATCATGCATCTCAGTACATGAAATTGTGTCTTTTATGGTATTATGACAATACCGTTAAAATTGGGTATAACTTATACATCTTACTTATGAAATAGACTTTACTTCGAAATGAAATGAAATGTTACTTATGAAATGTCTGTTTACTTCGATGCATTTTTCATGATTGCAAAGTTATCAAAAAGTATTTTTATTTTACGTAGACTTTCCCAAATTTGTAAAAGAAACGTTTTAATAAATGTATACCAATCGCTTTTTATTCCTCATACTTGGGGAATGACAAGTTCTAAAGTAATACAAATTGTTAAGCTTCAAAAAGCTGCTCTTAGAGTTGTATTCAAATTGAATTCCAGGAAATCTTGCCAGCCTATCTTAAAACAAAATAAACTATTAACCTTTTGGTCTATTTACATTTTAAAAACATTAAATTTTGTAAAAAGTAACATATTTCTTTTCCAATATAAAATAGACACCCCTTATGAATGTAACTTGGCCAAGAAGAAAGTAATACTTACAGAATTCCACAGAACTTCAGTTTATAAGAAACATATATTTTACAATGGAAGAAAGACAAATTACCACAACAATAAAAAAATTTCTTGTTCAACCATTTCTACATCTTCAAATCGAAATTCAAGTCCTACCTTATCGATAAAACGTTTGATACAATCGAAGAATATTTTGATGAAGAGTAAAAACCAGTTATTAATGTGAACAATCTACTATATATTTGTCAAATACCACTCACTCACGTATCAGAGTATCTCCAAAACTATAAGGCCTAGAGTGTTCAAACTTGGCATGTACCTTCACCTTTGCTAATAAACGCTCACTAAGAAACGGTTTTGCAAAATTCCGTCAGGGCTCCGCCCCACAGGACTTGAAAATTTCGTTACAATGTTATTCTTATGGGGGATTTTTAATACAAATCAAAGCAACAACGAATCTCCAAAAGTAGAGAGCATGTAGGATTGAAATTTGGTATAGTCGTTACTTTCTACCCATTGATGCTCACTAAGAAACGGTTTTACGAAATTCCTGCAGGGCTCCGCCCCACACGACTTCAAAATTTCGTCACAATGTTATTCTTATGGAGTACTTAAAATATGAATCTAGGAAACAACGAATCTCCAAAACTATAGGACCTACAGGGTTGAAATTTGGAATGGAAGTTCCACTTTGCCTATAGGTGCTCACTAAGAAATGGTTTTGCGAAATTCCTTCAGGGCTCCGCCCCACACGACTTCAAAGATTTGATGTAATTAGCAGTTGAAGATTCAAAGCTATCAGCTGTTAGTGAAATAGTACATTTAAAGGACGGCATAACCATGTGACAATATTCTTATCTTAGTAAACAATTTAACTGGTGTAAAAATGTTTATTAGTTAGAGTTTAGGTTAGGTTAGGTTAAATCTACTTTGTCAAATACCACTCTCTCAGTATTATCGAATCTTTATAACCAAAGTGTATAGGGGGTTGAAATTTGTCATGGACGTTCCTCTATGTTAAAAAATGCTCACTAAGAAACTGTTTTGAAAAATTCTTTCAAGTCTATACCCCGCGGGACTTCAAAATTTCCATTCAATATTATTCTTATGACCAATATTTTATAGAAATCAAGGCAACATCGAATCTGAAAAACTATAGGACTTACGATGTTAAAATTTGACATGGGCGTTCTTCTTTGCTCATAGATGATCACTAAGACACGGTTTTGCAAAATTCCATCAGGGCTCCGCCGCATAGGACTTCAGAATTTCTATCTAATGTTATTCATAGCGAATTTTTGTTCGAGTCTAGGAAACAACGAATCCGAAAAACTATAGGATCTATGATGATAAAATTTGACGTGGACGTATTTGCTCATACGTATGTGCTCACTACGAAACTGTTTTGTAAAATTCTATCAGGGCTCTGCCACACACGATTTCAATTTTGGTATAATGTTATTCTTATGGCCAATCTTAAATATGAATCTAGGGAACAACGAATATGAAAAACCTAAGGGGTTGAAATTTGAAATGGAAGATACACTTTGCCCATAGGTGCTCACTAAGAATCGCTTTTTTTCAAGCATCTTTAGGGCTTCGCCACACGGGACTTCAAAATTACTTTTGAGGCCTACAGGGTTGAATTTTTGGCATGGACGTTCCTCTTTGCTCATAGGTGCTTACTAAGAAACGATTTCACAAAAATCCCTTCAGGGCTCCACCCCACATGCCTTCAAAATTTCAATATAATGTTACAATTATGGCCAATTACAACATGAATTGAAAGAAACAACGAATCTATAAACTATGGGGCCTACGGGGTTGAAATTTGGAGTAATCTCTTTGGTCAAAGGTGCCCAATAAAAAGTAGTTTACACATTTCCTTCAGGGCTCTGCCCCAAATAACCTCAAAATTACTATAGAGCCTACAGGGTTAATTTTTGGCATAGGCAGTCATCTTTGCTCATAGGTATTCACTAAGATACTAGATACTGGAGGGGAACCAATAAAAATACTCGAAGGACCTGAGGTAAACTATTAAAAAGAAATGAGACCTTGAAAAGAGCAATGAGATGGAGGTATATTCAAAACAAGAGTAAAGAATGTTATAAACAATGACATGTGAGTTAAAATACAAATATTGAAAAGATATGATAGTGAAAGTAAATTATTAAACTAATGGGGTGTGATTTGCTTCATGTATTACTGTATATAAATTGAACAAATACGGTTTTGGAAATATAGTTTTTGAAGTCCTTTAGAGCTCCACCCTAATTTAATTTTAATTGTATTTACAATATAAATTACAAAAATTTTGGAGCCCCTGTTTACTGGCCTTAAAAATTACTCAATGGTCTACTGGGTTGAATTTGACATGGATGTTCCTCTTTGCTCATAGGTAGTCACTAAGAAAATGTTTTGGAAATATGGTTTTGGAATTCATTTAGGGCTAAGCCCCACTGGACTTAAAAATTACTCTGTGGCTTACGGGGTTGGAAATTGACACGGACGTTCCTCTTTACTCGTGGGCATTCACCAGGAAACGATTTTGCAAATTTCCTTTAGGGCTCCACCCCACAGAACCTTTAAGTCACCATAGATTCTACGGGGTTAAAATTTTACGTGAACATTCCTCTTTACGCAAAGGCACTAAGAAACTGTTTTGCTCAAGGCACTAAGAAAGTGGATGTTCATCTTTGCTCATAGGAAGTCACCAAGAAACGGTTTTGGAAATATCGTTTTTGAAACGTCCGCCCCACCAGACTCAAAAAATTACTCTATGGCCTACGGGGTTATTATTTGACATGACCGTTCTCCTTGCTCATAGGTGCCCTGCTCACACTATTTCAATGTATTAATCTTAATGCATATCTTAAGAGAGAAGATTTCGTAAGTCTTAAAGGAGATTAAAAACCAAATTCAACACGGGCGAAGCCGTGACGGGCAACAGCTAGTTATATTTATGTATGAATGTACAAATTGGAATAGATAAAAAAATATAAAGTAGAAATTTAAAAAAGCATGAAAATGAGACAGAACAATCAAGAAAAGAAAAATGAAATAATAAATTTATTTTAAAGAAATCTTAGTCAAGAAAATTGTAATGCTGATGCAATTTACTATTTAAGCAATAAAAAATTATTATTATTATTATTGCTTTCAGAACGGTCAGCTATGATCGAAACTACTCTATTCCAGATAAAGTGGGTAAAAAGTCCGGAAAAAAATATTTTCCAGACTTTTTACCCACTTCATCTGGAATAGAGTAGTTTCGATCATAGCTGACCGTTCTGAAAGCAATAATAATAATAATAATTTTTTATTGCTTAAATAGTAAATTGCATCAGCATTACAATTTTCTTGACTAAGATTTCTTTAAAATAAATTTATTATTTCATTTGTCTTTTCTTGATTGTTCTGTCTCATTTTCATGCTTTTTTAAATTTCTACTTTATATTTTTTTATCTATTCCAATTTGTACATTCATACATAAATATAATTGTTCACATTAATAACTGGTTTTTACTCTTCATCAAAATATTCTTCGATTGTATCAAACGTTTTATCGATAAGGTAGGACTTGAATTTCGATTTGAAGATGTAGAAATGGTTGAACAAGAAATTTTTTTATTGTTGTGGTAATTTGTCTTTCTTCCATTGTAAAATATATGTTTCTTATAAACTGAAGTTCTGTGGAATTCTGTAAGTATTACTTTCTTCTTGGCCATGTTACATTCATAAGGGGTGTCTATTTTATATTGGAAAAGAAATATGTTACTTTTTACAAAATTTAATGTTTTTAAAATGTAAATAGACCAAAAGGTTAATAGTTTATTTTGTTTTAAGATAGGCTGGCAAGATTTCCTGGAATTCAATTTGAATACAACTCTAAGAGCCGGACATGCCGGAAAAGTTAACACCACGAGTGCTGTTATTTTACTTACAGTATTCCTTTATACAATTTTCAAACATCTGATTGTTTCAAGAAAACCATAACAAACCAGATATAATAACAAACACTATCAAACCTTCAGCAATGGTATTTTTATTTCTCGAGGTCAAATTTTATTAGTACTAAATAGCTGCAAACAGTTCAAATACAAGACGAACAAAAATAATAACGTAAGAGGGAGTAGGCCTAGGTCAAAATTTATTAACTTTCACCCAAACTGTATATTTATTAAAGGTGGTATGATGAAAAGTGCTGTTCGTAACTCGTCAGAAGAACTCGAAACTCGATCTTGCACCGGTAACGACCACTTTCCGGACTAGTGACGAACGATACTATTTTATAACAAATGACAGATTTCATTATGTAAATATGATTACGGTGTACAGATTATTTGCTTAAACAGTAAAATGAATGACGCCTCTTTCATTAAATCATTTGACCCGATGATAAGAACTTCGCTTTCAGCTCAAAGAGAAACTCTATTCCTTGTATTGATCTTGTTGACGTCAAATGTTGCATAACCATTCAGCGTAATTGGTTCGGTAGGGTGATTGGCCACCAGCGCCAGTCTACAGTGGTTACTACAGTACTACTGCCGACTCAACATCCTTGCTGATGTGATCACGGACGTTTGAAAATGCAAACAATCTTAACACACACACATAAACACACAGTCGTGTTCGCCTACATTTGTGGGGCCTTGGGATTACACACGTATTTTTGGGGCCATGTGTGTGCATTTGACAGGTACTGTGGGGTCATTTGGAATTGTGGGGCCATACAAAAAAATCGAACGTAACATCTAACCTAACCTAACCTTGCCTATCCTAACCTAACCTAACCTAACCTACCTATTATTGACTTTTTCGACCCTAGAAAGTAGAAAATTAGCTCAAAATAAAAAATCTAATTATTATGGGCCCGTGTGTGTGGCCCCACAATTTCAAAAGGCCCCACACTCCGGTGAAACTCACACACATGGCCCCACAAATATGGCGGACACTGTCCACATACATGTATCTATATCATGTATGTATATATGTTTATATATGTTAACTAGGGACCTAGTGCTCAAATAGCGCACTTTGTAATACATTTATTTCAGTTTGTGGGAACGCACCTAAAGTACAATTCGAAGGAATTATATGACACTAACTATCAAGGAGAACATTTCCCTATAGTAATATAAAAACTTATGTTCTTACAATATTGATGTTGATTATGCAGTGACAAATGATCTATTTTGGTTTACAATCTGACTAAAAAATTTATAATCAGCTAATAAGTTACAATTGACATTTAAACATCTTATAGTGAAAGTTTTTTAACATTTTAGAGAGCCCTCTAGAAATAATCAAGGGTCGAAGCCTTAACAAAAATGACATTTTTAATCACCATTCGCACACCCGCTAAATCGTAAGCTTTCAACTGACAACTAAATCTTAAAAATTGGTTGAGTAGGTCGAGAGAAAAAGGTATGTAACAAAGCACACGACATTCTTGTAGAATGAAGAAGATAGATGTTTATTGATTCCCCTTCATTATACCTAATTACGTAATTTTAATGATATTTTCTTAGTTTTGGTGGTCTAGCAGACGATGTATTGTTACATTTTAGTAAATATTTGAACTCATTTTTTAAAGCTACTTGTGTTATTACACTTAGTACATTTGTTGTCTGGAGTTATTAGATATACAGGTTGATTCAGACCACCCGTGCACTATTTATAGCAGGAGAACGGTTTGAGTTAAAATCATAAAATTTTGTTTATTTAATCATTTTTTGTTCAAACAGACCACCAATAACTCTAAAACAACGCCTGCTAATCGTGATGAATTCATTGACAGTTTTTAATAACTCTTGATAGTTCCTCTTAATCAATTTATTAAATATTCGTAAAGTTTTCAATATTTTACAGCTTATTTTCATATGCCTGCTGATTACCTCCTTAGGACATAATCCAGATTGCTTAAATTTGGAGTTCTCGGACGACGTTACATCAATCTTCCAAACGAGCAACAAGAAAACAATCCTACAGTACAGCGTGATTCAGACCACCCGTGCACTATTTATAGCAGGAGAATAGTTTGAGTTAAAATCATGAAATAAAGTTTTTTACCCCTAAATCGCATATGGGCTTTTCAATAAAAATATTTTAATTAATGCCAATATACAGGGTTTTCCAAAACTGGAGGTTACGGGTCCGAATCTCAAAATTTTCTTAAGTAAGCATGCAGATTTTTTACATAACTTTAAACGTATTAGTGAAAGGAGAACTTGTGTGAAAACAGATTGAATTTATTTTTTTCTGTTTCAAAATGGTGGCCATTTTTGTAAGAAAAAATCAATTCTTGTACTATTTGTCATAAATGATTCCTAATTCAACATACTTATTGGAAATGAGCTAAGCTTTGCAATGATGAACACAAGAGAACATTTATTAAAAATCTAAAATTTCCAAAATTTAATAGTTTTGAAAATTTAAACAAACAAAACTAAAAAATGTTAAATGTAAACCTATGTCATATTGTATATCATCTTGAAGCTCTCGTTTAACTGATCAACTTTGTGATTTACACTATTACTGTGTCTCTTGTGGTTTTGCAGTAATAACGTAAAAATGCATTTTTTCCATATAACTTGCATGTTAAATTAATGTTATGGTAACAATCAAAGAAGGACTACCATTACTATGAAGCACTGAATGATTAACATGCAAATCATATGAAAAATGACATTTTTACGTTATTATTACAAAACCACAAGAGATACAATAATAGTGTAAAATACAAAGTTGCTCAGTTCAACGAGAACTTCTAGATGATATACAAAATGACATATGTTAACATTTAAAATTTTTTATTTTTGTTTCAGTTAAATTTTTCAAAATTATATTGGAAATTTTAGTTTTTTTATAAATATGGTATTGCGACATATCATTGCAAATCTTGGCTCATTTCAAATAAGTACATTGAATCAGGAGTCATTTTTTACAAATAATACAAGAATTACAGGTTATTTCGTAATTGTTGATTTTTTTACTAAATGGGCCGCCATTTTGAAATGGAAAAAGATAAATTCATTCTATTTTTACCATCACCTTTTTTTACTAATACGTTAAAAGTTTAAAAAAAAAATCTGCATGCTTACATAAGAAAATTTTGAGATTCGAACCCGTGACCTCCAGTTTTGAAAAACCCTGTATCCTGGCATTAATTAAAATATTTTTATTGGAAAGCCCATATGCGATTTAGGGGTAAAAAAACTTTATTTCATGATTTTAACTCAAACTGTTCTCCTGCTCTAAATAGTGCACGGGTGGTCTGAATCACGCTGTACTGTAGGGTTGTTTTCTTGTTGCTCGTTTGGAAGATTGATGTAACGTCGTCCGAGAACTCCAAATTTAAGCAATCTGGATTATGTCCTGAGGAGGTAATCAGCAGGCTTATGAAAATAAGCTGTAAATATTGAAAACTTTACGAATATTTAATAAATTGATTAAGAGGAATGATCAAGAGGTACTAAAAAGCTGCCAATGAATTCATCACGATTAGCAATCGTTTTTTTTTTTTTAGAGTTATTGGTGGTCTGTTTGAACAAAAAATGATTAAATAAACTAAATATGAAAAAAACCTGTCAATAGTTTAAATCAATTTAATGTTAATAACAATAAAAGGTATCATAGTTTGTTATATGTCATGTTTTCAATTTTTAATTATCAATTTTCAATATTGAGTTCCGTTTTAAAAGATACATCACTTTACATTTTACAATCAGTCAAAATTTAAAACATGAATCCTTATAAATATTACTAAGCTCGTTTTGATTACAAATGTCATGTAAAACAACTATAATTTAAGTAATATAACGCTAAAGTATACGTCATAGAAATTGCATTGCCTACTATTTCAAGAAAGTTAACATTAATTTTTAAAGAAATTCGTAAAGGTGAATGAAGCAGATAATATTTAGCCTATTTCTTATAGAACCAACTACGGAAAAAGACATAACAATCTCTATTGTTAGTAATAGAATTGTTGATCTTCCAACAGCCTTCCTTAACATATCAAGGCTCACTTACATGAATATACTTATTGTTGGCCAATAAAATATTTATAAGGACTCTTTCCCACGCACAAGTGTGAAGCTTATGTGAGATACTATTTCCTCTTTACATAGATATGTATTACTTATGTGTATATTTGTTCGAAATAAAAATGTTTTTTATTTGATTTAGTTGGACAAACAGCATCAATGATAACAAGCACTCAAAATGTGCGCTGCAATTCATTTAATAATTTGATTGACAGTTGAGGAAATTAATCCGTTTTGGCCATATTTTATAAACCCAAGGAATTTCCCATTATAATTATTATTTTTTATTTCATCAAAATTATTACCCGATTGATTTACTTTTTTGGATAATACAACTACCAATTAATTGAGAAATACAAATTAGTTACTCCCTTTATTAAGTTACAATATAAAAGGAAATAAGCAGTCTATAATAGTTTTTCATATTATGTATAGTTTGTAATTCGAAAATTAATCTAAACACATAACTAATAATACTTTTTTCACATTCGTCTGTAACGCCTATTTTTAATTTAATGGTTTTAATAGAATGTCACACATAGTTTAAAATCAAATTTATGAAAGTCCTTGTTCTAGTGTTTAATACAATTATTATTTTATATCACAGCAAGATTTGACTTTTCAATCCAATCAGTAAATCCTTTTTGCATGTATGTATATGTTCATAAAATGAATATTTTCCATATTGCCGAGGCATAATAATAATTTATTTAAAATAGAACTTGTTATTATTTAATCAGGGTCTTTGATCAGGTTTCCTCATGACTAAAAAAGATCATATATTATCATACCAGTGAAGCGATGTTTTGGTAAACTACTGAATATAATGTGTACTATATATTTACCATTTTTCCATTCAACTGTTGAATAAACTAAATATTTCTTTTGCTAAAACAAGCAGTGTCTGCACGGGCAAATTTTTTTCGCTCCAGGGAGTTTCAATGTTTTGGTTGAATATGGGGGTTTTAGCCACCAGGAATCGCTTAAAGCAGGTCCCATGTCTGGGGAAAATCTGGTTTTCGTCCTACAAAGTTTAAATTAATCCTATTATATTGAACGAGAAAGTTTTGTAGTGGGGTTTGTGGTTGGAAATTATTTTGCGAAGTACAAGCGCTAGGGCGTTCCGGGTGGAAAATAACTATTCTTGGGTACAAAATAATGGTAGTTTAATTCATCAAAACGCTCGAAATATTTAGTAAAATCGTTAATAAAAATCATTTTTCTCCATAAGAAAAGCATTGGAGCGATCACCTGATTATAAATTTTTTTCCGAAACGTAAGTCCCATGTTTTAACCATGTAGCCAGTTTGTGTAATTAAAACGAGAAAATTTCTTAGTTGTGTTGGGGGTTGGGCATAATCTTCAAAAGCACGAGTGGAAACCCAGTATTGAGCGATAAATTCTAGGGTATAAAATAACAGGTAGTTTAATTCATGAAAACACGAAAAACCTTGGATTACATAGTAAGATAATGAATCAAATTTTTGCCCTTGAGAAAAGTATAGGTGCAAATCATATGATTATAATACAATGAAATTCTTTGAAGTCAATTGAAACAATAACAATGTTTATGACAATCGTCAAAAAATCAAACTAAGGTTACTTTGTTACATAAAAACTTAACCTAAAAAAACTCTTCAGGTTTATACAATAAGACTTCTGTTAAAACAGTTTTTATAACATTCTTAAAATTAGCTCTAGATACATTTCTTATGTTAACAGGCAAAGCATTATATTTTTTATGCCTTGATAGCATAGGCTATTTTCAGTGGTTGAAAACATGCACCTTGACGTGGAAATATTACCTCTAAACCTTATGGAGTAGCTGTGAACATTTGATATTTTGGTTAAATTTGGCAGATTGTCCTTGACAAAAAGCATGACATAACAAACAAGCAGGTAAATGGTGTATTTTAAAAGCAATCAAGAGTGGCTTGCAATGTGTTTGGTTATGAACGCCACACATTAATCTTACGGCCTTTTTCTGCAACATGAAATTCTGTCATTGACAACATGACAACATCTGTCAATAACAACATCATTGACATATCATTTAGCGAGCTACATTGTGGACTTAGGACAAAATCGTCTGCAAAAAAATGACATACTGATCATTAAAAAAATGTTAAAAAATTTAAGTAGCGTCCATGAAGGCCTATACACAAACGAATAAGCAGAGACATCCTTATGGAAAAGTAAGGCTTAAACTCTAAGGCCTGACCCAGTTTAACAAAGTCAGCATCAAAGATCTTCAAGATATGCTTAAGCGCTTCAAACCCAAAAACTCTGTAGGAATTGACCAAATATCCAACAAAATAATCAGTTATTGTCAAACAGTAATAATTTTGCCCATATTAAACATTATTAACTCCTCCATAGAACAAAATGAAATTCCTGAAGCAGCCCAAATAGAATTAATTTACCCTAAATGCAAAAAAAGGAGAAAACTCCAAAGCATCAAATTACCGACCCGTATCAGTGCTGCCCACTTTATTAAAATACATTGAAAAAGCAAACCACAACCAATTAATCTTCTCACAAACCGGAAGCAAATAGTGGAAATAGAACACCTCAACAACAACTATACCACCTTAGTGGAAGTCAATAAGGCCTCCATGTTTAAAAAGCAACTAAAAAATATCTATTGGAATGACCTTACTACAAACTAAGTGAGTTGATAGAAGAACCCTCCCATAAAAAATAAAATGCACCACACATGACACTCACACACAAACACATTCATGCAAGAATTGACGACTCTTCCTCTCTTCAAGTACTGCAGAGATGACTTCGATGGTAAATGGTAAATGGTGTAAGAACGCCACATGTAATTTTTTTACGAATTACTAGTCTACTTGTTGCTCGGAATCGAGCAATTTATTTTCATACAATAGAAAAGTAACATTTAGATCTAAATTAACGACAACCGACCAATCCAATATTGTTAATATCAGTAATCACAAAAAACTACACGTGTTTACAGCTAAACATTAACAGATGTTTAAAATGTTCAACCCAAACCCAATGTTATTCTAATGGGAAAATGTCAAATTTAATTTGTGTAAAGCGCCCTTATTTTATGTCTGATTTTCATCGATTTTTAGCAGAAACGACTACAGAACAAGCCCTATCTAACGACACCAAAAACTTGAATATCAGTTAAAAATTGTAGGAGATGCAGGGTCAATAGGGCAAAGCCCAGAAGCTTATAAATAACAGGTATAGGCCTATCAATCTTTCTGCTAGATAAATAAGGTATAGTTTTACAAAACCTCAGGTCAATCGGTCCAGTAGTCTTTGCGCCTATTCAAGACACACAAAGCTTTCGATTTTAAAGATACATACTTTCATTTTTATAGATAGATTGAAAATGTTCTTTTAGGAAAATGCTACTCAAAAACCTCTATCGTAAGTTTAAGTTCTTTGTTTACATTTTAAATACTTTTCTCCCACCCCAACATTCTCGAGGAGAAAGTAAAAAAAGACCTATAGAAAAGGGAAGACTGAAGGCGTGCTCTGACATCTCACCCTCACTTAATAAACTTAAATGTGACTTTAAACATTTTGTAACATTTTACAACATATAATTATAGAGCGAAGCTCGGCTCCCCGGTACTGTTGTTCTTATGGAGATTTTTAAATCGAACAAAAATCAGCTGATAACCGTAGATATAAACTAACATATTGTTACATATTTAAACTGAGGTTTAGGGAAATAATACCAAAGTGCAGCACCTTATGGCCTAGTGAGTGAGCTCGTCCTGAGTGCGAGTGAGCGGAGCGAACGAGCTTTGTTTGAGAAATTAAAGTAATAAATTTACAGAGCATAAGCTCGGCCCCCCTGGCACTATTTCTTTTATTTAAGCATTTCACAAATGAAAACCTTCTTTTTAATCATAAATTTATTTCCGAAGACCTGTACAAGAAGTTTATCCTCTGATGCATTTACTTAGTGATGTGGTCGTTTCGTAACCAAAATATAGT
Organism: Neoaliturus tenellus; assembly: GCA_030545055.2. NCBI lineage: Eukaryota > Metazoa > Arthropoda > Insecta > Hemiptera > Cicadellidae > Neoaliturus > Neoaliturus tenellus. The sequence goes on from CM061533.1 coordinate 197,713,609, forward strand.
TGGTTGATATTTTAAAAATTAATAAAAAATTTGCTACCTATTTAATTTACAGGAATTTTCATGACTTATTATTTGTGTTATTTTAAAACTAATACTCGAATCGTAATGAATCCGTAAAATATATCATCTTTAAACATTGTTTGACAGTTAAGTGTAGCTGGAGGGAAATTAAAAATATTTCATGTAGTATATCCAATAATACAACAATAATTTTAGTTTTCTTGGCTATAATTCCCAAGTTTTTAGATTTTAAATGTTTTTTTTTATGAAAAGATACATTGCTTTTTGGTTAAAAAGAACAACATCGCCTCTGAGATTAGAGGAAATTACAGCCAACTGTAACTATTAGCTTTGTGTAATGAACCCGTATCGTGCAAATTATTGGTTACAGTGTTACAGTCACAGCTACGCACTCAAGACGGATAATCGGTGCTAACGAGACAAATTAATTTGCTCAGCTCATTACTATGTCACTGATACCAAATCACGTTTGCGGCCTTTATGAGATTAATGCATCATGTGCAATGTGTGCGTGGGTAATCGCGCTTATCAAATCTAATGCACTCACTGAATGATTGAACATAACACTTGCATTTGATGGATACACCACCCGCCTATCAGCCTAAAATGTTGGTTCAACATTAATAAGGTATATTCGGTTCAACCAGATCACATTAGTATAATTTCCATAACTACGGTTTATCTACTTAATAAATGTCTGTTTGAACAAATTAAAATTTTGAAACCTGTGTGGAGGTTAATTAGAGGGTAATGTACGAATAACGGAATTACATTAATTCACTTCACTAAAACTTTACAGTAATTTACTACTGTAGCTAAACTTTATTACTGTAAAACACTCTAATGTCGGTTGTATATTATATGCATCTTTAATAGATGGCCGAGAAATAAATATCGTTTAGGACTGAATTAAATTAGGCGAATCTGGCGAATCAATAAAGCTCCTCACTTGGTGTTTAATAATTCATAAACCTCCTTTATAAACATTGCAGCTGATCCCTCAAACTAAGTTATAAAACTTGAACATTACATGAGACAAATGCTAAAGTATAAAACCATACATATAGGGTGAGTTTCTTAAAATGATCCAATAGATAACCCAATGTGATGATATACTTCTTATGGGGGACTCCCTTTCCTTTTTTATTATGCTTTTAGGTATGTATTTCACTTTTCAAAATTTCCCGCCATTTTTACAATATGGCGGCCAACTTAAAAATTTCTTATTAAATACCCTACATTTTATAGTGTTTTTTTCCATGTTATTGTAACAATTTTTATTATTTGTCATTTTTCTCTAAACCTAACGGTTAAAGAGCTAGTGGCAGTTAAATTTCATTTTTAGTTCCATAAGAATAACATAGGACAAACTTTATCTGCCCAAATCTCCAGAAAAATGGCAAAGAATAAAAAAGTTTTACAATGAAAATTGAGAAACACCGTAAAATGTAGCGTGTTTCTTAAGAAATTTTAAGTTGGCCGCCATATTGGAAATATGGCAGAAATTTTGAAAAGTGAAATACATCCCTGAAAGCATAGTAAAAAAGTAAAGGGGGTCCCTCATAAGAAGTATACTGTTAGATATATAGTAAAAAGGTTTGCTATTGGATCACTTTAAGAAACTCACCCTGGTGACGGGCAGTAGAGGTTTTTATTTAAAAAAAATTTACTAAACAAAAGAAAAAAATATATCCATAGTATAATTTTCAGTTGTATTTGTAGCATACCAATGGGTAATGACTTATTCCCCTATTCCGACAATCATTTGAATGGCGAAAGCTCCAACCACAGTTAAATTACGTATTCAACTCAACATATTTAACATTTTTGGGAGATTCAAACTAGGCACTAGTCGGGTGGTCATAAAAGTTAGAAGAGCAAATCTGGATCTTTCTGCTAGGTTATTGCCGGAAGTTGGCGTGGTCCGGTTACTTTCCCGGTGTTTCGGAACTAGACGAGTAGCCCAATTATGCCCCGATCCGCGGTCTAGGACCGCTTTCCCCTTCAAATCCCACGGGCGCAGCGCACTACCGGTCTCACGTTCATCTCGACCACCTGCGTAGTCGCGGACGCCCGCGAGGTCACTGACATTTAACAGACATACTGTTGGCATCAGCCGAGGACGGAATGTAGTTCGCGGCACAGCATTTACCATCCAAGCTATGAAAGACATTCTTCATTACTCTGTAATCAATGAATGATAATAAATTAACAGTATACGTTTTCAAAATATTCTGTCGTTTGCTTAGTTGGTTTTGGTAGGACCAAGACTTTTGAGCCGTGGATTTTATATATAAGTTTTTACAACTAGGTTTAGGCCTTAAATTAATATTAAATAGAATAGCCTGATGAAAAATTATAACTCTGTTATTCACACAATATATATTAGGGAATACAAAACCAAAAGGAACCAGTGTAAATCATATTCAAAATAACATCTGATTATTTGTAGACTTAGTGGGGTGGTTGATTAATTCCAAATAAGTGCATTCATAAGTTCATTTTAACAACATGTTAAAAGAGAACAGTTGTTTTCTCCTTGCCTTAATTGGTTTTACCTTCATCTTTACCTTCTTTGATATTCGGTTTATTCCAACATTGGCTGGAAAAATTTCCTGTCTTATTGCATATAAAACATTTAGGTGGTCCCTTAAATTTAAGTTTTGGCTTGAATATGCTGTTACCGTAGAGGATAGGTTCATTATTTGCTGACTTAATTTAATATTCAACCCTAACATCCTACAAAAGCTTTTCCTTGATGGAATCTCCAGTATAATAGCTACACCTGAAATTTCTATACCCACTATCATAGGTCTATAATCGTCAGGAAGACCTGCTAGCAAAAGTGTACCTATCCAGTTTATCTTCAACTTTAAATCCTATCTGGTTAAGTTTGTGAGCAGTTGTCATAATTGAATTAACACAATCTTCTACAGACTCACAGTTTGACAGCTGGGTAGTTATACCAGTGACCTCAGTAGACTTACTCTCCTTGGGGGTCGTCCATAAATTACGTCACCTGAAAATAGGGGGGGAGGGTCCAGATTGAAAATGACGGTAAGGTGATGTGCAAGGGGGGGGTCGGCTTTGATATGACGTCATTTTAAATATGATGTTTTATATCAAGCTTGAACAGTAAAACAATGATAAATTCTAACACAACTCAACTATTATAAAATAATTATCTATAAAATACATTAGACTATTTGAAGGCGTGGTTTTATAGTTTATTTTTCCATTGAGAAAGTCATTTTGGCTTTATCTCTAAAGGGATATTCAGATTTGATTGGTAATTTTTTTAGTTTGTGGTGTAGCGTTTAAAAAACATTATTTTTACTTAAAACGGAGGTTTATTAAAAATGACGTCATTTTTTCCGAGAGGGGGGGGTCAGACAAATTATGATGGTAGGATGATGATTTTAGGGTGGGGGGTCCAAAAATGGCCAAAAAGCGATGACGTAATTTATGGACGGCCCCTTGTTAAGTCCTGAGATAGGTTCTTCCACGCTTCCTTTGCATTATTAACGTATGATTAGTTTATTGGATCATCAGACAGAATTATTTTTAAAAGTGCCTTTTTGTCTCTCTTCACATTTGATTCTTTTCCACATACTAAATCCCATAAGTCATCAAGCTGTAGATAAGCTTGCATAGCAAACTTCCAAGAACCATAATTTTCACGGCCTTTTCACTTGTGGAAGTGCTGTACTCATTTTGATTTTTTTAGTTTAAATACACTTTGAAACTTAAAACCTTATATTGCATGACCGGGGGCTTAATATCCTGTTGAGCCGTGGATTATATATATATAGAATATATATATATATACGTTATATATATATATATATATATATATATATGTAACGTTTTATAGCTACGTTAAGGCCTAAAATTAATATTAAAGAGCTTGTTGAAAATTATAACTCTTTTTAGCGAATTTCCCTATAGGGAATACGCTATTACGGTAGTAGCCATGGTAAGACCTAAGCCCGGGACCATGATACTTTTTTGTTTTGAGGTCCCCAGAAGCCAAAAACACCGTCCGTTCATTTTCATATATATGTATATATATATATATATATATATATATATATATATATATATATATATATATATATATATATATATATATATGTGTCCGTGGTACTGATAACTTTTGACAGCGACCTCCGATTTTGATGAAATTTGGTATGAAGGTGTAAGACCAGGTCTATTTCCATGAGTTCGCGAACCAGCGTCATCGGGTTATGGGAACGGGGTTTTATGGGGTTTCAAAGGGGTCAAAAATGGGATTTTGGCATTTTTGGACCTCAGTTTTCAAAATTTATAAATTTTAACTCGAACCATTTAAAAGAGCTCAAAAAAACAAACAATTTGGTATTTTGAATTTTTATCTTAGCATAACTGGTTACGGGGAAAATTCAAAAATTTGTTTTCCATGTTATTCTTATGGGAAATCAAGAAAACCCTATGTCTTGCTTATTTATTGACATAACTTAATCAAATTCGTTATGTAGGCTACATTATCTAGATAGGGGTTAACTTATACTTGCTTTCAAAACCCATATGGCGGCAAACCTACATACCTCCCCCCATGGGGTTTATGGGGAAAATAAAAAATTGCCATAGCTTGATACAATTTTGTGTTTACATTCACCAATTATTGATTAACTTAGATTTTCTAACAACACCCCATGGCAGCAAACCTACATACTCGATCCTATGGTGTTTTTATGGGGAAAGTAAATAATCTGAAATTCCATGGGAAATTCGCTGAGTACGCAGGTCTGCTGCGACGGGGGTATTTTTTAGAAAAAAGAGGTTGGCGGACCTCTTTTTTGCCTTACTTTGCCCCGTCCACATAGACTATTGATCTGTGCGTGGATCGTATTAGACAAAGTAAGGGGGTGAGCCGCTACAGTACAAGGTGAAAGGTACTGATAAAAGTCACTGGCAGAACGCGGATTCGAACCCACGACATCGCTGCCATGGTTCCGAAGTCCGGCGCGCCAACTACTACGCCACCGACTCACCCAAATTAATTCGAACTATTATATAAGGGCATACAAAAACAAAACGAACAGGAGAAAATCATATTTAAATGACATGATTATTTGTAGACTAGATGGGGTGGTTAATTAATTAGAAATAAGTGCGTTAACTTTTCCAACAATGACACATTTATATAAGTCAAACATCGACTGGGTAGCTAAGATTGACATGGTTAAGCGTGACGTTATTTTCACCCTTGAATCTGAAAAACGAGGTTAAACTATAGTATGATTCACGAAAACAGTCCTATGAGAGTCGATACATTGTTGCCAAATTTATTCTTAAACACATTTTTATGATGTATTACACATGGTAAACGTAACCAAAAAAGACAACATTGCGGGGCGATAGGTGGTAAGGGTGGAGACAGCTGTTAAAATTTCCAGCGGACCATTTTTGTGCATCATAGTATAGATATAGACTGCTTACAAAGATAAGAAAGTTTTTCCCCTGTTGATTAACGCCTTTTTAAGTAGGCCGTGCTTTTTACCACGATTCCCGCCGTTTCCTTGGTAACAGGTCCTTTGTTTGCAGTTTCCTATAAGTTATTTGCCATTTTACCCACACCTATTCAACGTTTCTATGGTAACCAATTCCAATAGCCTGTTCATAAACCCTCAAATCAAAGTGATTTTAAAATCAATCAACAAAACAACCAATAATCAGATATTTTAAAACTATATTCTATAAATTTTGAAGCTTTTTGCGACCACTCAGAACAATTAAAACTGGTAACCAAGGAAACTAGTGTAAAGTGTGGTATGGTTTCCAAGAAGAAACCGGCGGGAATTGTGGGGAAAATGGCGCAAATGAAACCAAAATTGACATGTGTCTATCAATCTATATCTAGTTTAACCTCGTTCAATCTGACCTCGAAAACAGCTGTTTTCCCCATAGTGGGGTGAACAAAGCTCAACTGACTAGAGCTTTTCAATACTTCATCACAAGATGTGTGGCAATTGGAGAAGAGTCGCTTTAAAAGGCACGACGACCCTACTGTCTACTGATTCCCTCTTACCCTCTAGCCAGAAATTATGTTGTAATTTAAACACGTACAGAACGATAATTTTATTAGTTTAGCAAAATTCTCATAAATATTAATCTTAGTAATGTATTTTACTATATTTTTCACAAACAATCTAATATGCATCAGTCAATTCATGTATGTGTATATCCGATGTTTGTATATGTAATGAGTACAGGATGTTTACACTAGGTCCCGTCATGTAATCTTCTCTATCCTATCGTGGGAAACCATGCAATCCCATGATATTAGGACTAACGATATGTGGGATCTGATACGTATATTCTTGTCTTGTGTCTTGTTCCAAACATTAACTATATATTTTTGTGAGGTTTAGACTTGAACTAATAAATGTGAATATAAAATTAATATTTAATATTGACACTAGAGTTAACAATAAATGTCCACACAACATTGTTTGTTTTATGGTTGATTTGAAAACAATAAACTTTGCTTGATTGCTATTATTGAAAAAAAACTGCAATTAAGTAAACAGTGAAAAGGTAAATTTACTGTTTTGATTTGCTCGATTGGTTTTTTACCTCGAATTCCAAACGTTATGAACTCACCAGCATGTTGATTTCAACAGTTCGCATTGTTTCAACTGAGCATTGTTGCATTCATGTCTGAGAGCTTTAATTTTCTATTTCAAACAACTTCACCTATTAAATAATTTTTATTTGAAAATTTATTTTAAAATGTAGACCAATTAATTGAGTTTTGTTTATTCCTATGACTAGTGTTCATTGTGCTTCGATTTACTATAAAGTGGATTATGACTCGTGATTCTGTTTTGTGTTATCCTTGTTTAAAGTTATCTTTTTATTTGATAAAAACGCTAAAATGTGATCTGTTACATACAGTGTGGTGGAAAAGTCCCGGAACGGTGAAATATAATTTTTACCATTATGGATAAAGTAATGAGATCTGGTATATCAATAATAGCTATAAATGTCTAAAGCTATTACTTTCTTTTTATCCCTTGCGGGAGCCTACGAGGAGTCAGACAAAATTATTAGTAGCAGCATGGGTCGAGTTTGGTATCAAATTAAAGGTCTCATTTAGCAGAGTATAATGCCACAATCTATACTTCAAATGGATGACTGAGACGGAAATGGCAGGCAAACAAAGTTCCCTTTTAAATCATAAAAGTAAATCTTAAAATGCAATAAGTTTCTTAATAATCAACATTTTGACTTCGGGTTTGTTGCTTATTACTCCAAATGCAAAGGCGATTAAAATGGTGTATGATGTGACAAAGGCCAAAAAAGTTTCAATTTACCCTTTAGAGATGTCCCTTTTGGAAGTCTTACAGAAATCTGCTTTGGCTTTTGTCAAATCATACATCATCTTAAACGTCTTTACATTTGGAGTAATAAGCAACCCCAACGTCAAAAGTTTGAGTATTTAAGAAGGATATATCATTTTAAAGTTTTACCCGTATACTATGATTTTCATGGAAACTTTGTTTGCCTGTTATTTCCAGTCATCCATAATAAGTCTAATTTGCAGCATTGTGCCAAGCTCTTTTACTCTGAAACCTTTTATTTAATACACAACTCGAAATATCCTGCTTTTTGAGAATTTTGTCTGACTCCTGTGGGACACCCTCCTAAAGGGATAAAAAAGTGATATTAGCTTAAAAGAGTAAAAATGTATGTATATTTATTGATATACCAAGTTTAATTACTTTATCTATAATGGTAAAAATATATTTCACCGTTCTGGGACTTTTCAACTACACTGTACATACTTAACAAAAAGGAAAATACCCCTCGTCGCAGCAGACCTGCGTACTCAGCGAATTTCCAAAGGATCTTGAGATTTTGTATTTTCCCCATAAACACCATAGGATTGAGTATGTAGGTTTGCTGCCATGGGATGTTGTTAGAAAATGTTATTTTTGTTAGAAAATGTAATAGTTAGGTAAGGTAAATATCAAATTGTATCAATATTCGACACTTTCAAATTTTCCCAATAAACCCCATGGGGGTGAGTATGAAGGATTGCCGCCATATGAGTGTTGTAAGCAAATATCAGTTAAACCTTACCTAGTGAATGTACATACCAAATTTTAACAAGTTATTCCAATAAATAAGTGAGATACAGGGTTTTGTTAATTCCCCATAAGAATAACATGGAAAACCTACTTTTGGATTTTCTCCGTAACCTGTTAAGCCATGTTAAAAATTCAAAATACTAAATTGTTTGTTTTTAAGCTCTTTTAAATGTTTTTAGTCAAAATTGTTTAATTTTAAAAACTAAGGTCCAAAAATGCAAAAAACCCATTTTTTACCCCTTTGAAACCCCATAAAACCCCGTTCCCATAACCCGATCATGCTGGTTTGCGAACTCATGAAAATAGATCTGGTCTTACACCTTCGTACCAAATTTCATCAAAATCGGAGGTCCCCTTCAAAAGTTATCAGTACCACGGACACACACACACACACACACACACACACACACACACACATATATATATATATATATATATATATATATATATATATATATATATACAGTGTGATTAAAAAGTCCCGGAACAGTGAAATATATTTTTTACCATTATAGATGAAGTAATGAAACTTGGTATACCAATAATAGTCATAAATATCTACTCTTTTAATTTATTACAACTTTTTTATCCCTTAAGGGGGATGGCCCACGAGGAGTCAGTCAAAATTCTTAAGTAGCAGCATAGGTCAAATTTGGTATCAAATTAAAGGTCTCACTTAGCAGAGTACAATGCCGCAAACCAGACTTCAAACGGATGACCGAGACCGAAATGGCAGGCATACAAAGTTTCCATTAAAATCATATGGATAAAACTTAAAAATGCAATAACTTTCTTAATACTCAACCTTTTGACGTCGGGTTTGTGGCTTATTACTCCAAATGCAAACACGTTTAAAAATATGTATGATGTGAGAAGGGCCAAAGCATATTTCTGTAAAACTTCCAGGAGGGACATCCCATAAAGGGAGTGTAAATTAAAACTTCTTTGGCCCACGTCACATCATACACCATTTTAAACGTCTTTGCATTTGGAGTAATAAGCCACAAACCCGACGTTAAAAGGTTGAGTATTAAGAAAGTTATTGCATTTTTAAGTTTTACCCATATGATTTTAATGGAAATTTCGTATGCCTGCCATTTCGGTCTCGGTCATCCGTTTGAAGTCTGGTTTGCGGCATTGTACTTTGCTAAGTGAGACCTTTAATTTGATACCAAATTTGACCTATGCTGCTATTTAAGAATTTTGACTGACTCCTCGTGGGCCATCCCCCTTAAGGGATAAAAAAGTTATAATAGCTTAAAAGAGTAGATATTTATGGCTATTATTGGTATAAAAAGTTTCATTCCTTCATCTATAATAGTAAACAATATATTTCACCGTTCCGGGACTGTATATATATACATATATATATATATATATCATTTATGAGTACATGCCTCCAATGCTATATTCCTGAATTTTTGCCTCCAACTTTAGCACATATTTTCAGGTAGTAAACTCAACTTTAAGAGTATGGTTACATTTGAATATATAATTCTAATTACATAAATAACCTTTATATTCCATAAAATTTTGATATATTCCTCATTTTATTACTATGAAATTCATTAAAAAATGCCTCCGGAGGCAAAAATTAACAATTGATATATGTCTATCTTGATTTTTGGCCTCCGGAGGCAGTTGGTTACAATTGACCAGTTGTTTGAAGAAGCCAATTGTCAGCTGTTACCTCCGCCCATACAGCCGCAGAAAAAAAATGAAGCGGTCCGTCGTCTGAAGCTAGCTCTAATCAACATAACCTCACTTATTTTATACATCTAGGAGAAAAGGATAAAGAACATAATCAGAAAATTCCGATTATTTATACCTGAGAGTATTTTAAGTTCGACTGGTGGAAGAAAATCACATCAATTTTGTAATCAAGGTAAGTGGAGCTGTTATCACTTTCTATTATACTAAACCTGCAATTATTTTGAGCTGAAAAACACCTCAAGTCTTTTGTTAAAATTTTCATTTTATTTGGAAAATTAATTGTTTTTTTACTCTGATAAGGTTAGCTAAAAATAGAGTTGAGTTACATATTTAGGCCTACATCAATCTCATATTTTGTTCCTCTACCTAATATCAGACCATAAAAGACCATGAGACCATAATAAGTTCAAATCAACCTTGAAAGCTTTATTGTTCAATTTAAGTGTTTATGACATAGATGAATTTATAAACAAACTGAAATCTATTAACTAGTTTTGTATAGAACTTTATTGTTTTAAGTCATGTTTATAAATTGTGACAATGCCATACATGTAACAATGTGAAAACGGCAATAAAGATTGTCATTGTCTAACTTAGTGGATTAAAACTGGTAAAATGCCTTCAGATCCATATGTCATATTATTGAAAGAATATTATAAAATAGGCTCTAGTTCTTTTTTATATCTTGGGAGCTAATGTTATTATGTAGAGTATTATTTAGTCTCAAAATAGTGATTAGTGAAGTCTTGCTATTTGATTTTTGGTTAAGTTACCTTTAAACAAGTGACCTTAGGTTATCCTTTTTTATTGGGTTACCTTGCTAGCCTGGCATTGACTAAAAATATCAAGCGAAATTTTGTTATCCTACTCCACCGTTATATCAATGTTAAAATGCTAAATAATTTCTTTGAAAGTAAATTTTCTTCTAATATGTCATCTTGAATGCTGAAATGTATTAATGTATTGTTCAAATGTGTTATTGATTAATTGTATTGATCACTTCACTGTAATTTTTTTGTATACTGGCGTATGCCATTCATTGCCAATGAATAAATATTCAATGGCAAAAAAAAAAGTTTGATTTTTTGATAGCCTAATATTGCTACACTATGGATGATACAATTCCACGATACTATTACAATTTTATCCCCGAATTTAGTTTTGTTCTAAGATATTAAACATAGGCCTAACCTTTTGACAATAAAAAAATTACATTGCAAACAAGTAACTGAAAATACAGTAACAAAAACAAGTAGGGTCTACAAATTTTTGCGAAACTTCGTCATCCTACTCCACCGTTATTATCAAAGTTGCAATTTGGATATTTCGATTATTTGATAGTTGTAATCGTTTGAGTTAAGATGTGCGTAATACAATCATTAACAAAAATGTATCATAATGTAACCTAACAATCTAACCGTAAACCGTCACTTTTATTGACAGTGATGTTTGTAACAACAAAATTAATGGTGTTTGGAAACATTTAAAACTCATATTCCCTCAATACAAAAGCAAAAAATACCTTTCTGATTCATATTTGACAGCATCAACTAGCTGTCTAATTTCTAACAAACTAAGTTTTATATGTTTGGCTATCTTTCAGATATTTTATTTGATAGTTTAAGTTTATAACTTAGGAATGGTACAGTAGCCTATGTTTATAGAAGCAAAAAACCACAAAATTAGTGTTAGGCCTAAACTTACTTAGTTATCTGTCTGTTTCTGTTCATTAATTTTCTAGCCTAGAAGCATTTTCAGTGTTCAATAAGTTAGCCTAATGAATGATGAGAACTCTTAAAAAAAAATTGATTACTTGTTGGTAAGTTTAAGTTAATTAATGTTAGTTAAATTTAAGTTAGTTAATTAATGTTGGTGGATTAAGTTTAATGGTAAGATTGCAATGTTGCTTTCACCTACATACCATAGGCCTACCTAGATATCTACACATAAAAATGGATCAATATTTCTTTGGTAATGGCATCACACATGAATGGCTGGATTGATATAATTATTTTTTTTGTTGTGTTTGTTATTGACAGGAAAAGGTAAGAAAGAAAAAGTTAAGAAAATTCCACAGGGCTCCGTTCCTCACATTTTCAAAGTTACCATGTTATTCTTATGGAAGCAACATTTTTGTATTGGAACATATTTTTACATTTAGAAATATTAGTTATTTAAACAGCTGTTTTCACTTAAAGTATTGAACGGATTTCGGTAATAATAAAACCAAGAGGAAAATTATAGACTTTCAGCGAGTCGCGAGACAGCAAGTGAGCGTAGCAAACGAGCTCATCTGAAGGGGCAAAACCAGAGGAAGTTTTAACTTCCTCTGGTTAGCTTTGCAAAGATGCCGGGTATGGTAGTTAATAATATAAATGGAGTCATACAAGTATAACAAAGCACTTGTATCGCCAATGTCAATCATAAAACTCGTTGTAACAGATCCGCTTTCTCACCGGATTTCCAATGGTTAATTTTATTTAAGTTATTTTGTATTTTTGTATTTTGTGTCTATCTACGCCAGAGGCATTTTTTAACGTTTTTACGGGACACGTTCCAAACCCCAATCTTATTACTATCTAACATCGACCAGTTGTTAGAAAGCATCATTAATTAATTAGCCCAATGACAAATGGCAACTGGGTCCGGAATCGATCCTTTAAAAAGCTACTAACTTTCCTTAGGATCAAACCAGCAACCTTTGGATTCAAAGACGAGCACTATAACCACTCAGCTACCCAGCCAGTTACAGTTAGACCCCAAGACAAAAAAAATTCTTAATAATCTAATAAATAATCCTCACAATAAAATAAAGCATATATTTCCACTCTCATTTTAAGTAGGCCTAAACCTAAGGTTCATTATTTTACTATTGGTATAATGGTGTTTCTGTATGTTATGATGAATTAACTTATTTTGTTAACACATTTGCTGCAGGGCATTCACCAGTGAGTGGTCTTGTTATTTTCTGCGTGCTGCGCACTCACCGGTGAGCGTTCCTGTATCGTCTACTTCATTCAGTTGCTGTGCGGCAGTTCACTGGTGAGGTAAGGGCCGCTTTTGCCCACGTTTTATGGACGACTCAGGCTGTCTAATTAATTGTGCAATCCGTTTCCGAACATCTCTAAGCGTATTGCTAGCTATTATATTTTACAAAATTTTGCATTCATTTTACATGTGTTTAGGGCTACATTATAATAATAGTTTTATCTTAAGTAAAACTATGGCTTTATCCCATAAAAGAACAATGGGTCCAGAGATGACATAGACAATGATCAAACATTTCTAAATTGCAGTCGACAAAATTAATGACAACGCTAGAGGTGCTAATCGTTCACCAGTGAGTGCCATGACAGAGCTCTTTTAAAATAATCGTATATACATTTTTAAAACTTTTAGTGCTTTTTTCTGATTAGTGAAAAATTTAGTTACATTTTATTAAAATAACGTTATCTTTGATATGGCTGGAAAATGTGGGAGAGGGCGCCAGGTGCTGAGCACTCACCAGTGAGTACTATTTTAAAAATGGTGGCTGGCAAAGAAAATTAATCGGGAAGCGCTTTTCATGCAAACAGATGGTATTCAGCAACCACAAGGCATGTTTTTATGCAAAATTTTTCAGCATAGGGGGAAGGTCAATCATTTCACATGCTGCAGTGAATGTGTTAACCTGTACTATTTGAAGTGCACAACCAAAGCTGCCATTACAAATAAATGATCTGTTTATGTTTACAAATCCCAAAACATAAATTTTTTAATCTTAGGAATGAGGAAGACAGTTGAGCAGATAATTAAGAACAAACACCATATATCTATTTGCTCTCTTAAACAATAAACCAATTTTGCATTAGATAGCTTGGGATTTAGTTTGTAGTATTGTTTCCACGGAGTTTTTAAGTAAAAATAAGGGTTACCAACAACCTAGTGAAGGAAGGCGCATGCAATAATGTTAATTCTTAATGCATAAAGCTAAGTTACTTACTAATCAAATAAACTTATCAAAAGTATGTTGATGAATAAGCAATATAAGGCAAGGTTTCTTTATATTTCCCTTAATAATTATATAGGTACAGCAGAAAACTTGATTTTATTTTCTTTGTACTGGTAACTAATTTCAGTTAATTATTCAAAATATAGGCTATTAAATTGTTAAGTTATTAAAATAGCTTAGATTGTCAAATTTAAAAAAATGAGAATAAAAATCCCTAAAACACACCTTTTACCTTTTGAAACCCTAAAATTCACGTTCCCATGATACAATTATTGGTTTGCGAACTGATTTTTAAAATAGATGATGCCTTTTCTACCAAACTTTATCTACATCGGAGGCTTCTTTAAAAAGTTATCATGTTAACAGACGCATGGTAAATATTAGCGGACACATCTTTTGCTTTATTTATTGATGGCAAAACAAAAAAGTAACACCATCCCGGGCTTAATTCTTTATGTGACTAAGTTATTGCCACATTCCTTTAATGAAAATAAAAAAAATGATATTTATTACCTGCTATTATTACTACTAACAACTAAATCTAGACTTAGTGCTGTCAAGAAGAAAACAGCCGAATAACCTACTTCAACTACTGGCTTTCCATTACAAATTTTTTTTATAAAAGGCTAGCCTACATTTTTGCTAATGATATGGTATAGTATTCTATTGTTTTTGTATGATATGGTAACCTCTATTGTAAACACACCTTTACATATTAAGGTGTGTTTACAATAGAGGTTGACAGCCAAAAGTTATCAACTTTTACTGTTATATTCATGTGGCTAAAGTCAATAACTTTTGGTTGTCAACCTCTGGCTTAGACACACTTTTAGGCTCAATAGATTACTTAGGCTATTGCAAAATAAGTTATATTTGTAAAAAGAACAGGTAATGATTCTTAAAGTAAATGTGATGTCAAAGTATGCTTTGTTTTGGCAAGTGCAGCCTTAAAATAATTAATGTGGTCCTATAACAAATTCAGTAATAATACTACAGTAGGTACTAACCTTATTCCCTTTTCATATAGGACAGTTTTTAATTCTACCAACATATAAGTTTCTTCCAATTTTATTTAAGAAACTTTGCTCAATCTGGCTGGCCTATTTCAGACATTCTTTATATCTTTTCATCATACCATTGCTATAAACGTTGTTTTTGGAACGGTCAGCTGTGATCGAAACTAGTTGATTCCCGGTGGGTGGTTGGATAAACGTGTTGGTAAACAAAGTTTTCGGGGCTAGACCGCGAAACAGTGGTTTTCAGGACACTAAACAAGTTTAATTTATTTTTAATAACAGCTGTAAATAGTTCAAATACAAGATAAACAAATAACAACGTAAGATGGTTAAAATTTAAGAATTTTATTTTTGTTCACATTTAGGTTAAAATTTATTAATTTTTTATCCAAACTGTAAATTTATTAAAGGTGGTATGAGGAAAAGTACTGTTCGTAACTTGTCCGAAAGTGGTATATCGGTGCTCAATCGAATTCAAGTACTCGGCTTCGCCTAGTACTTGAAACTTGATCTTGCACCGATAACAACCACTTTCCGGACTAGTGACGAAATATACTATTGTGGGCTGAGCCAACAAAAAAGTACTGTAAAAATAAGACATCACAAATAAGAGGCTGAATACTACATAACAGTTAAGTAATACCTTATCCATTAAATGACTAAACACATTGTTTATCTAAATTTAGTACAGCGCTGATGAGGGATGTAGATTTAGACCTACATTTCATCTTTTGAAATACAAATCTTGTAACTTTTATTCTTGTCCTAAATTGGATATTACATGTCTACTGAGTTTTATGTTTGTATTCCAGACGCATGCTTGAGAACACTTTGGATCCACTACAAAGGATAAGTTATCATTCTTATTCCTGCAAGTGTTAGCGACTGATACAAGCCAAAATCAGTGAAGGGATGAAACGGTATGTTTTACTTAATGTATTTTAGGTTATTTGTTACCAAAATAACTACTTATTTAAATTTGTATTTCCAAATATGATATTCTACCTATGCTTTAAAGTGCCTTTCATTAAGCATATAAATCTATATGTACATCTAGAACGCTCACACCGTTATCAGACCCCGCCACCTTATGAAAGAAGACAGGCAAGAATGACCAAATTACTGATACTGGCAGTGCGAACACTGTCATTTACATGCTGGTTTCTCGCACACACAATACATAAATTGAACCGTATATTTATTCTTAATTTGCATAAATTGCTGATTCTGACGGTATAAAAATATTTGTTAGTCCTAAGTTATATTAAATATTATAAAATTACAAAAATAAGAAAACAAATACTTTTGAAAACGTTACATGAAAAAGTTTATAAACAAGAAAGTTTTTTTTTCATTTTTGGGCTAAGAACGAATTTCCAGCGGCAAAGTTTCAGATTATAAGTTGATCTAAAAAGTTTACATTTAACATTTTTTTCGTAATAATTTTTAGTTTGTCTAATAATTGAGCACAAAGCAGTAGTCAATTATTGTTTTCCTCTTGCTGCTGCATTAAAGGCTATGCAACACCGTGTTATGCCACTGCATTGCTAAATAACTGTTTAGGCGGGTGCGTTAATCTTTGTCTAACATGTTTATTTAACATAAATAGCTTAATTAAATAATTTGTACTGAGAATAAGTAAAAACACTCCACATTGCATGAACGGGTTTCTAAATAGGCTTATATAACATTCCGGACATTGAAAATGAAGACGCAATTCTCTGAAATCCTCAGCGACCCGCCACGCACAAGTTTACACATTTTCTTCATTTTACTGTTCACTTTGTCAAGAAATGTTGAATTTAAAGATTAAAGTCCATTTCATTATCTACAATTTTGTAGGTTGCAAGTTTTTTCCTAACCAACAAATAAAAAAAGTTTACGCTTAATAACTTTTTCCTGTCTTAGTTGTGTATTGACGTATGTTTTTTGGTCATGGGGTTTTCTAATTAAATGTAATGGCTAAGATATTTACGCTCTTATAATCAGCCAGCATTTGGCTTTAAAACTATTTTATAAGTTTTAATAAATTTATAAATTTAGCATCCGTAGAGGAGCGTGTAGGTAAGTAGCCTAAGCGCGCACACAAAAGCTTTAGATGCTCATTTTGCGTTTTTGTCTGCCCTTTAGAACACAGGTAGCAGTTTTTGGTTCGAGTTTTGTCTTGTATGAGCATTCCTGGTGTATACAATATAGCGTCGCTTTCCAGGCATATGGTCGTATCTCATTTTCAATGATTTTTCAGGAGAGCAGAAAAACAAAAACCACACCTACATTTTGCTTCAGAGATTCTAAACGAATGAACTTAGAAACTTTATTTTTAGGCTCGTAATGCATGACACCCTAAACTTTAAAGTACACGCTAAGAGATTTGGAAATATATATATATACTTTGAAAATTAAATATATAAACAAGATACGACAGTTTGCCTGAATACATTATGCAAGGTTATACTAGGCAAGGTCAACATTATAGTTCAGACGAAAAGTCGTATCTTGAGATACGACGCCTTTTTTGACTGGGTTGTATCAGGCAAACAGTCGGTATCATTAATTGATACGACCTTTCGTCTGATTTAAATTTACAATTTTTTGAGATACGACTCATAAACCATAGCCTGTATCTTCTAAACTAGGAGGGATAGACATACGACGATTCGTGTGATGTGTAGAGGCTGTCTGGGAGATTCAAAAACTGTCGTAACCTAAAAATCCATTTTTTTTTTAGATACGACCTTATGCCTGGAAGGCGACGATAGAGTTGTATAATGTTAGATCATTACTTCGAGTGCAGTCTTTTAACTGTGTAATGCTACACTTCAAATAACTAAGTTTAATGTACTTGTTGCAATTCAATTTAACTATGAACTGTCATTGCTAAAAATGTTACATTTGGTTCTAAATCAATTACACCGGACCAATCCAATATTGTGATTAACAATAATCACCCAAAAATTCATGTTTTTACAGCTTTATTAACAGATGCTTAAAACGCTCAATCCTATCACAATGTTATTTTAGTGGGAAATTTTCCAATTTAAATGATGAATAGCCTAGCTCTCTTATTTTAAGTCCGATCTTCATTATTTTTTGGCAGAAACAACTACAGACCAAGCACTACTCACTCAATGACACCAAAAACTTGAAAATTGATCGAGAATTGTAGGAGTAGTCCAATTACAAAAAAAATTCCCTTAGAGTATTAAATAATTATAGATTTTACATTATTTAAGAATAAAAAAAACTGCAATACCATATTTACATTGTGAATTTAAACTTAATAAAAATAGTATGAAGGTAGATGACTGATGTGAACAATATTGTTTCAAGTTACAAATTAATACAGCACCGGTAACACAAAATGTACTCTTTTATTATGATTATTATGATGAATTTAACTTCTAATTAACATATTATTATATATTCTTATTTCACGTCCGCCTAATTCTTTGAACCTCCTTACATATTTATTAAGACATTAGGCATACTTAGATAAAATACTATAGCATTCTGTATTTATTATATGCATAAAAATTAATCCTATTTAATTTTTTAAGTACATATGGTAATTTTTAAAAGAATGATTTTTTAATTTTTTTATTGCATAAGCAACTTTAGCTTGTGCGAAATGACATTTCAATATTGTTGCGCCCATTGGTGGGTTTTATTACGGTAACACAGCAAAAAGTATCTATGTTGAACATCTTGTGAGTTCTGATTCCCAATAGACATTTATGTCTGTTAGGAATTCAGAATGAATTTCCACCCTCGGTCGCGACACAGGCCTGCCATACTATGTACCGTACTTAGCCAGTTTCACGCTAGGGTGGTTATAAGTTCGTCATTTTATTGCTTAATATGTAGGGAATACTTTTAAAGATAATTTATAGTAAAGAAATCACACATACAATGACTCGCCAAATAAATCACAACTGTGGAGCGGCAAAGGGATGTTCTGATTAACAAAAATCGAAGTACAGTAAAGTGTCAATTATCCAAGCAATTGTTACCAGGGATGGTTCAGATAACCAAATTGTTTGAATATTAAACACAAAAATCATTTACGATTTATAACCACCGGAAAGTTGTACATCGAATACAGTAGAAGCTCTCTTAACCGACCTCTACGGGACCGGACTACGGTCGGATAACTAAAAAGGTTGGTTAAACCGAGTAATACCGGAAATATTTATTAATAGTAGTTTATGCAGCGATTCTTTTATGAGGGCCTTTTAGCCACGAGTGTTTTAAATATCTCATGAGTGGCTTAAAGGCAAAATACAATCGTTGCCTACTTTATCTGCGACAAAATTACTGTAGTAAACATATTAAAAATTTAGAGGTTATGGACGGTCTTCCATCCAAAATAAAACGTAGCCACATGGATGTGGCTCGACCAAATCATCGTTCTCACTCACATATGATCACACTATTTCGAGATTAGATGCTTAAAGCAACCACAATTTAATCGTAATAAAACAATTAGCTTATATGCGAATTTTGTAATTTTTCATTAAAACACTAGCCTACTAATTTTGTTAAATGCTGAGCTTATATTAATCTAGAACGTGTATTTTAATTTGAAACCTGTACCTTGAAGACCCCATTAAGCAACGTGTCTAATTTAGTAAGGTAATTCTTTATGATTTTACTTGTAATATCATTATTGGTTATTTGTTGGAAATATAGGCTACTTGCTCTATGTTTGTCTTTTCAAAATTTTTATTTTGAAGTACTGACCAGTGAATAGTACATGTCATTCTGGGGTTACCGTAACTGACATTCGGAAAATTGACTCTTTACTGTATTTTTAGCTTTTCAGATGCCAGGGCAATATTGGAAACCAATTAAGCCTGCCAAAGTAGTATTAGGCCCTATTACAATGCATAATACATATATCTTTATTGAATGTCATTGACATCACATTTAATCACATTGGCGCATTTTGTGACATAGAGTCAATTATGACATACTAAATGTATGCTGGCAAAATACCAGGTGTGCGTACCAAGTACAGTAGACTCCCTCTTAACCGGCCAACTCGGGACCAGGCCTCGAGCAAATAATGATTTCGCGGGTTAAACCGATGTACATTTAAAAATGCCAACCTACAATTTCATATGGCTTAAATACAATTATGCCATTACAATTAAATACACTTCCTTCCAGAACAGTACATTTTAGGTGGCTTGAAAATATCATGATATTATGTTGAATTGAATGATACAGTAGCTAAAAAACAAAGTTTCTTGCGAAACATGGCCGGTTAAAGCAATGTTGAGGTAAAAATGGCTAGTTAAAAAGATGTTGTTTTTTGAGCCCGGGAAGGCCAGTTAAAGCGGACCCTGGTTAAAAGGTGGCTGGTTGAGAGTGAGACTACTGTAGGCCTTTAGGCCATGAAAACAAACAATGGTAGGCTAGGGTAAAGTTTTATTTTGCGTTTTAACAAGTGACTTCTTAAGTTTTTTACAACTATGTACATCTCTATATGGTTGCTTCAATTTACTCTTAAATCTTTTTGGTAAGTTTTAGTTTGTTCCAGGTTTAGTTAACATTTTCTAAGTGGCGCACACTGCCTATTTCACAAAAATGTGACCTCTTGATACATTTTACATTAAGTGCACATCTTAAAAATGTTCACATGAAAAGTCTATCTTTGGGCAAGTGCGTTTCGTAGATCCATAGGACATAGTCACTTGTCTTGCCATACCTAATTTGGTTTTTGCACTTGTTTTTGTACTTCATTATAAATAAACTGCATTGTTGTGAATCAGCAGAGTTTAAGTGTTAAGAATGGAAAAAACCTAGATTTGCTAGATTTGTTTAAAATCCTAATGTTGGACTTGCCGTGTTCCCCATTTTTTTACGAAAGGAAAAGGAAATTAGGTCAAAGCTGCAGAAGGACGAAGAATTGGTAAGTTGTTGATAGGGTTAAGAGAGTAGTGGCCGAAAGGAGGAGTGTTGATTTTGTCATCCACAATGTGTCTTTTGAAAAGAGTTTTATAATGTCTAAAGATTGATGAATATTCATTTTTAGGGAGAACGAGGCGACCCAGAGAACAAACCACATGAATAAAAACACCAATGAAGAAAGAAAAAAATTAAACTGTTGTTGCATATTGTGTAGATGAGACTTAAATTAATTGTAAATAATACATGTTGATGTCTAATGTTATAGGTCTTTCTCTTTTAAAACTTCCTAATCCCATTATTTTATTTTATTTTATTTTATAATTATTGTTACTTTCCATATAAAAAAGTTATGGTCTGGTACCAAGGGGTCTACTATAAATCAAGTTTTTATATAGGATAGTTTGGGTGTTTAAGGTTTCATTAATACTGGTGGTAGGCATAATTCATTTAACGCCTTGTACAACAAATTTGTTGGGGCCAAGCATGAGTTTCAAAGTACAAGTATGCAACTCCTAAGAATAACTTTGACCGATCTGTTATAAATAGGCTGTCTTGGTGTGTAATTCTGTATATGTTAATTGTAATAAGATTAGTCCTTATCAAGTATGATACTACTAATCTACCAATAAATTATGCATTGACGCCCAGAAAAACAAATATAGGTACCTAAAAGGCAATCCACTCTAAAACATTTCACAAAAGCATTTTTTAAAAGCAGTAGGCCTATTGTTATTTCTGTCCTGTATTGTTAATAAGTTAAAGCACAAAAGTTATTATTACTGCTTATTAATCTTTATATAAGGAAATAAATTCTCTTATTTGAATAATTTTGCTAATGATTCATATAGAAATAATCTTTTGAGGTTTTCTATTTCCAAGCTTAAGCAATGGGTCAAAATTTCCATTGAACTCCACACGTAAGTAGCCAAGAGAAAATTAATAGAAAAACAGTTCACTTACAGTACAAAGGGGTGTCATATTTATTGGTATTTTTATTTATTATTAATACTTTATTCAATGCTATTACTGTTGTGAATGAACATAATATTTATCTGAAAGTATTCCTTTCGTTATCCTTTAAGTGCTGAAAAATATTACTTAACTTTTGAGAAGTGCTGGGGAATAATTCATATAACTTCAGAAAATGATATAAAAATTCGATTAAAAAAATTTGTTATCCTAAAGTGCTATACAACGATATTTTGTATCTTGATCGCAAGGAGAATCTTATGAAATCATCGGTGTTTCAAAATAACAATTGTGTCAACCGATATTCCCGCTCACCATATTGATATCGACGGCATGACAATATATTGTTGCTTCGAATTTTTGGATGAAAGGAGAGGCTTGATTTATCGTTCGTTGCTTAGCATTTCCGCTTAAAAAGACGATCAACGATATATTGTTCTATAGCACTCAAAACGGTTAAGAGATTTTTTTACTTGTGATAAGGGAAAATATTCCCTTAAGAGAGTCTGATACCTGTGAAGTGAGGTTTATTCCACGAAATATTTATTTAGGCATAATTACAGGATGGTTTTGGTAAGTTTTACTTGGAGACCAATTTAGGCACGCTATTATGGCGCTATCCTAAGGTCTTTCATCTATATACTCGGGACCACATCGGTTTGTTGATTTTGGAATGTCAAAACACTTCACAAATCGCTTTAATAATAATACACCTTGATCATTTTTTTATGTTAACTTCATTAAATGGAAAGTAAAGAAGCAAAAATTTTGAAATAAATTAACTAAAACACACCTATGACAAAATCTAAGATAGAACGTAAAAAAACTTCCAGCTTAATGGTCCAAATAAAAAAACTGAGAAATACCGATAAAAATTGACTAGGCCTATATGCCAGTAAATTAAAAAAAATTGACTTCTCACATCATATGCATGTTTGAAATCAATTTTCAGTGGCACGATCTTCCGCAGAAAACAAGAAGTACAAGTGGCATATGATAGGTAAATCGGTAAGTTACTAACATTATTTTAAACCACAGATGACACATTTTAAAATTTTGGTTTATGTTTACGATGCATAGCTTTGAATCCAACTGAATAGTTACAGCATTGATAGGTTGCACCTCCTCTGTCACAGCATACCTTCAAAATTTTGGTATCAAACAAAATACATTGAATGAAAAGTCTGTTAGAATGCTGTATAGTCAATAGTATAAAACATAATAACTTACAAAAACAAAAATAGCCCCTATCATAATTTTGCTATCTCATTATTTTACATAAAAACCTCAACATTAAAATCTTATATTAGGGTTAGAGGTTTATTTTGCTCTGATTTTAGCAATTTTTCCAATGTATTAATGGGTAAAAATATTTGGTGTTACATAAAAGTTAATGTAAACTTCCTTAAATTGTATGCCTTTATAGTTTTGAATAAATTAAATCTACCTATCTAAAAGTGTAATAACTGTGGGCATAGTCATTTTATTTAAGTTAATAATCCAGTAAAATTTACACTTGACACAATAAAAATTGGACTATTACCATGATACATCACTACACAGGACTTCCTGACACTAATACTAAACAATATTTCTCAATTCTTCAGCCATAAAACGCATTCATCTTCAGAGTTTCAGTGTGATGGAATTTGTTGACAGAATTTTTAAGTGCATTAACCTAGGTAAATTACAGGCCTTGTGTTCAACTGTCTGGCCTATACCTTAATTAATAATATAACCACTGCTGATTTTTAATTTGATTCTGTTATTTATCAAACAGGTTAAAAGGTTTAAATTAAAAAACAAACATGATAATGTAGCGATAAATATTTATTGAACATACCGTACTTAATAACATGTTAGATATAAGTTATTATGTACATGAATATTTTAAGCAGGTTATTATTTAAATTAATTTTAAAAGTTTTATACTTATATATAGAAAATTTATAATTATATGTATTTTAAAATCAAAGTATAAAACAACGCAGATAATTAAAATAACGTAGAAATAAAAGTAGGCCTAAGATGTCTGCAGGTCATGTGTCACCCCTTTTCCAAATCCTGAAAAAAACAACACCAATATAAGTTAACCATCATTATGATGAGAATTAATACAACCAGGAGAAATGATAACTTGCAACAATTCATTACCTCTAAGAAAATGCGGGCACATAAAAATGCTATAGTGACACGTTATGCCCATCACCGTATTCACCTTAGCAATCTTTAGGAACACTAGAGGCCGGCCACAGGAAAAAAAGGGATGCAAGATCATGATGAGGTGTACCTTTGTTACGGACAAATAGCAGCAGATTCAGCCCAGTTACCAAAGTCGGCTGGGTCCAGTTTTAAACATTATAAGCCTTGTAACTTCACTCAGGATCAAACCAACAACCTCCAGATTGAACGTTGGGCTCGATAACCACTCAGCTACCAAGTCAGTTAGTAAACAGTGTAGTAAAAATTTTAATTTTTATGGAGTCTGACAAAAACTACAAAACTGTTATAAATTGTAAATTTATGAGTTACCTGGGAATAAAAATTATATTGCATTTAACACTGAAGCAAGCATACTCCTTAAAAAAACAAAAAACAAATGAGGAGGAAAATTGAGGTTTACTGTCAGTCAAAACGTCATAGGCCTACCCCTCTTACAACTTAATTTTTTTAACAAATCATTTTATTTGTCAGCTCACGGAGGGGTTTTCTGCAAAAATGGTCATTTTGAGTTATTGCCACCAGCCAGTTGGTATCAACGATCACATAGGAGCAATAGGTGGAGCACGTCATCCACGAGCTGAAGCATGAATATTTCACTGGCCTACGATAATATGGGGGCTGCCGTCCGTGACTCACAGTTGTGGCGAGGGATAAAACTATGTTAGATTGTTTATTTTTGCTGTTAATTCAGAACGGACAACATAATATATTACAATCTGTCTCACTTCACTGATTAATTTCATACAAAATTTTAAATAATTCGGATCACATCTTAATTGTTTAATCAAACAAGAATAAGCGATGGCCAAATCATGAAAAAGGCGATTTAATATTGTTGTATGTTTTAAGTAACTTCTAAAAAAATATAGCAAAAGTGTAATAATACTCAAAGTAAATATCTTCCACAAAAAAGGCATCATCTAATAAAAACAATGATTTTTATGGGCAGTAAAACGTCCCAGCTTGTATTAAAAGATTTTCATTATATGTTCATTCAGTAAATTCAATACTAAAACAAGTTTCAAAATAATTCATCGTAATCTTTTATGTTTGTATTAGTATATCTTATACTCATCAGTTATAATCTTACTTTTTAATCAGCTTATACTTAGTGCTTGCAACCGTTAAAAACTTTGCAAAATTGTAATATACTCTAAAGCCGGGTTTACATGCAACGATAAAACGTAACGTTTTGTCTAAACGATAAGACGTTGCATGCAAGACGAAGCGTGTAAACCGCAAGTCGTTACGACTTGTCGGAGTTGGAGCCAGATCGGAAGGTTTGTGCAAATTTGCACTAATCTCTTGAGATCGCAACGACAAATCGTTGCTACGCGGGTTGGCGTCGACAAGACGTAGCGTGTAAACAGATACACCCTGTCTCGACCAACCGCAGTTTTGTCGCCGTCTCATATCTCGTCTCGTATTTTTGAGTGATCACTGAATACGTTCCATTTGTTATATAAAAATTGAAGTTTTGTTGCTTACCAGTGTTATTTTAGTGAAGGAACAGAAATGTCAGACCTGCTTCAAGCCTCTCGGGAGTTCCTGATAGAGTTTAATTCGGAATTTAATTGGAAAGATCATGTTTATAAAATTCTAACTAAAGTCTCTAAAGGAATCTATGTCATAAGAAGGCGAAAAGGAAATGTGACAAAGGAAATAATAATTACGGCTTATTATGGCTACTTTCATTGTCATCTCTTGTACGGAATTTCAGCTTGGGGCAATGCTCCAATAGCCAAAAAAGTTTTTAAAAAACAAAAACAAGTAATCAGAATTATTTGTGGCACAAAAAGAAAAGCAGACTGTAAACCATTTTTTGACAGTTGAATATCCTGACATTGCCAGCCATGTACATTTTACAAATTATTTTAAACGTTCGAGAAAAAATTAACAATCAACCTCAAAATTCTTTTAACCATTCATATGAAACAAGAAACAGAAATAAATTAAAAATATCTTTATGCAAGTACACAAAATCTCAAAAAAATCTTCAATTTATGGAACAAAAATTATTTAATACGATACCCTTGAATTGGATGGAACTGCCAGTAAAAGAATTTAAAAGAAGTATAATGGAAAAACTATTAACAAAAACACCAAACAATGTTGAAGACTGCCTATCTAAAGATTTTTGGACATCATAGTAAAATTGAAAATTATATTTTAATTAATTATTATTGCTATGTATCTGTTATGATACCTGCTAATAAAGCATTATTATTATTATTATTATTTATAGAACTGTACAAAAGCTTATGGTAAGTAAGGAAAAGTAAAGATTATTCTAACAGAAATAAAAATGACAAATGAGGGGAAAACACCGACTGACTTGTACGGGAAGACGAAACGTGTGAATGCACCATCATATCGTTCAGACAAATCGTTACGTGTAAACGATCGTCCGATATCTGACAAAACGTAACGACTTGTCGACAACATTTTGTCGTTCAATTTATCGTTGCGGGTAAACCCGGCTTAAAACTATTTTGACCTAAAAGATCCAACTAGGCATTTGAATATTCTTTATAATGGAAGTAATTACTTCAGTGAAATTGCTTTATTATATGAATTTAAACATAATATAGCAAAAATGCAAATCCAAGTAGGCCTATTTTTTACATTTTTTGTATACGGTATTTTAAGTTTCCTTCATTATAAAAGTTATTTATACTTGTGCTGAGTGCAATCAGTTAACTTATGATACTATAACACAACCAGTAACATCTAACAATATTTTATAATTATGCATAAAACTGTCAAATGATAGCCTTGAATGATTATATTATTTAGAAACCTTATTTAGGTATGGTATTTAGTTTCCAAATTATTCAAATTCTTATTCCCCAATGAAGATCTCTATGTTTCTAGTGGAAACCAATTAGATTGTTAGCTGAAATGACGTCACATTCAACCTCCTAGCACCAGGACCGCCGAGAGAATTTTTTGGCCCAGGACAGGGTTGGTAATTATGCCATTTAGGTGCCACCTCTTAAAAATTTAATTTTTTTGTTCCAAACTGTCCAAAGTTACGCCCTAATTTTAAAAATGATAGTTTTTCCACGGAATAAGTCGGAAAATGCAGGAAAATCTGAAAAACCGGAAAAACATTTTTCAAGTAAAATGGTTTAAGTGGGTATTCAAAATGACGGGGAAACCGAGCTGAACTCAAATGTTCAAGAGTTATTAAAATCCGTTCATAAATAACAAAGTTATCGCCGGAAAAGCGGTGGAAATTTGGAAACTGGATAGTGACCATTTTATTCAAAAATACGTCAAAAGGGTACTCAAATTAACCGGTATGTTAAGCTGATTACAAATATGTGAAACTTATTTCCATCCAATTTGAAATAAACCGGAAATTGCAAGAAAAGTTTTGGAAAAGCCATGAGATGAACTATTTTTATACTATGTCATGGCGGTACTCAAATGACGCGGAATTTCATGTAGAATACGAATATGGCATATTACTTGAATAAGACAATTTAGTAGTAAATAAAGATAAAAAACATTTAGAAATCAAATCAAACCATGCTGAAAGTCATATTCGAAGAACCAACTATGTTAAAAGTGGTTGTTATTGATGTAGCCTACAGTCTTATTTAGTATACAATACTGGTAGGCCTATCTAAAGACTTATATTTACCTAACCTAACCAAGGCCTAACGATCATGTGAGTCATATTGAGCAAAGTTTTATGTAAAGTAAGAATATATACCTAATTATGGAATAAACCATACCAAAAGACATTTTTATTTTATATACTGTATCTCTTGTATCTTTTATACTTGGAACAACAAACAGACATGGCAATATTTTTTAAATTGAGGCCGTGAAGGACCGGTTGCAAAATATTTTGGTTGAGGTGGTATAGCTGCCAAATGGTATAGCACATGTGGCTGCTTGGCGCTGCGGAGTCTGTTCACTGACACAGAGCTTCAAACCTCGGAGACTCATACAGGCTGATCAGTACTCGGGTCATGGGCTATAGGCCTACTTTGTTAGATTTTGATAGGTCTTGAAAAATATATGGTGGTACATAGCCTATGCAGAGGTAAAATTTTACTTCCGTAAGTATGGAGAAAAACCCCCTGAAGATGAGGCCCTTTATCTATTGAGGCCCGGAGCAATCTGCCCAATCTGCCCCCCCCCCCCTCTCGGCGGCTCTACCTAGCGCTAACAAATGGCCTTCTTCTCTCTTAAAGAAAAAGAGATTGTAAACTCATCTGACTTTTAAAGTAGCTAATACACACGACAAAGAGATCATAATCAATGATTAAATGTGACTGTGTTAATACCAGTATTTGGTATACAGTGTCGCTATTTGGGGCATTTACCTTTACAAAATAATAAATACCTTACCAAACAATGAAATATATAAATACCTTCTGAAAAAAGAAACGGCAATGATCCATGAAGACCACAGAAGGTAATCACGAAGATGAAAAGTAGAAGAAAGTACAAAGATGCTGGTATTGACTTCCTCACATGGCTCGGCTGAAGAGGTGGCCAAGATGCTAGCTTGAGCCAAACCCTGAATAAACAAATCAATATAATGTAGACTACTAATTGTTACAACCTATTATAACTACTAACAACCAAATTTACCAGTTAATTCTTCTGCTGGAGAAATGGAGAGAGAATATTAAAACATATTAGGGCCAACAACTTGATAAAACAATTTATCTTTACCTAAGAGATTAAAGTCTGAATGCTGATCTAAAGGTAAAGCTCACCTGTGAAATGTTTTATTCTAAGTTCAAACTCAGAATTAAAGCATCTGAGAAGAAAGTCTGACTTGTTCTACACAAGAAGGCTACAGCTTATGTTGCCACAATAAGGCACAAGTTTCATCGTTGCCGCTGTGCTAACATTTATCTGTTCTAGTCATACTAAGAGATTTGTAGCGTATTATCATTTGAATAGCCTATTATAGAGTTGCACAAGTTTTAATAAATGTCAATTGGAATATAAATTTATATTAGAATATTAATTTTAAACATCCAATATATATTAGTAATACATTTTTACAACAGATAAAAGTTGTATTAGCTGTAGCGAACCAACTTAGTAGCTTGTGGTACATATCCCAGAACTCATACTTTTTCTCAGTGGAAGTTATTCCTGTACTTTGATTTTAATCTTATAATTCTGACTTTTTCTCGCAGGTAAAAGAAAACATCGTTTATCTACATTTGTGTATTCAACTTTATTGTAGTTTTGCCTGCATGAAAAATCATTGTTGACAAAGTCAACCAATAAAAAGCTATGCTGCATTGTTAGCTAAAAATATTCATATTGACATTTGGTAGGCCTGGCTAAAAACAATCAAAAATAAATTTGGTAGGCCTAGTTTTTATTAAATATTTGCCTTTTATTGGATAGTTAACACAACTAGAATAGTTTTGTTGGGCTCTGTGAGGTTAGGTTATCCTATTATTTGATTTTTAACAACATGCAACAAATGCATACTCTCAATGATGATGATAAAATATAAGCTAAAACTAGGCCATTAACCACTGATCGCTAACATATAAAACACATTAATTTTAAGTTAATTAGTGGAATGAATTGAACAAACAAATGTAGGCTTATTTACAGTAATTTATTCATTTTATCGATTGATTCAATTATTTATATTTTGGTTAGGTTTGATATGAATTACCATAAAAAAATCTAATAATTTAATATCAGAAACCATATCTTTAGTTATGACTTCTGAAAATGTAATATTTTAACAACACTACTTACAGTAATCTGTAGGCTTGTAAATACGTACCAGACTAATTTAAGATTAATAAATTATATTTAACTCAATTTCAACAATAATCACAGTCAACCTATAATTAATTTATGGTTGTGCTAAAAGTAAGTAATACAACAATATGACATACTAACCTTTATCAAGACATTCAGCTTATTGTTGACAAACGAATCCAATATGGCTGCTCTTCTGATTCAGAGAGAAATTGAGATGAGAACTGGCTGCAGATTTTTCAAGAGTTTTGTGATTAGTATTTGATGCCTCCGCGGTGGCAAAAATTCATTTCGGAGGCAAAAATTCCTTCTGGAGGCATAAAATGATAATTGACCAGTCAAACGGAGGTTTGGCTTAATGAATGACCAATCTATATATATATATATATATATATATATATATATATATATATATATATATATATATATATGAAAATGAAAGAACGGTATTTTTGGCCTCTGGGGACCTCAAAATGAAAAAGTAACATGGTCCAGGGCTTAGGTCTTACCATGGCTACTACCGTAATAGCGTATTCCCTATAGGGAAATTCGCTAAAATGTAGCGTGTGCCTTTAAATGATAACAAAATAAATACGGTCTTAAATAAAGCGTAGTGCCTAATATAAATAGTGTAGAAAAATACAATATTTAAATAAGATAACCATAATAAGATATAGGAACAATAATAATTGAGTATTAAAACTATACAATTTATAAAAACTTCTTTAGTTCTTCGGCTTTGATTTTTTTATATACTCTAAAAAGATTATATGGCCAGGAGGTTTGTATTGTGAAATAAATGTCAACAGAACAAAAATGTCAATGTCAAACGAACTCTAACAAACTTGTCGTTGCACTTAAATTGGTTTCTAAGAGATAGAATCTGGTGATTAAAACAAATAACTGTGTCACAACTAGCTTTAATACATTGCTCTAAAAAAACTCTAAAAAGTATAAGCAATCGTTTTAAACTTTTATTTTTTACTGCTTATGTTTGGGATTGTAAAATAAAATATTGAACATCAAGTATAAGCTAAATAT
This sequence comes from Neoaliturus tenellus, assembly GCA_030545055.2. Classification (NCBI taxonomy): domain Eukaryota; kingdom Metazoa; phylum Arthropoda; class Insecta; order Hemiptera; family Cicadellidae; genus Neoaliturus; species Neoaliturus tenellus. Next base: position 197,744,391 of record CM061533.1, read on the forward strand.
TTATTTAACGCTGTTCTATTTGAATATAGAAAGTTAAATTATTAAACAATATGCTATGTATTAGTTCATACAAAATTTTTATACTGTATACCCGTATTTATATTTTACTAAAATATTGTAAACAATAGTTAAAAGAATACTTATGCACTTTACTACAAGGTTTAGTATAATATATGTTATATAACACAATGATCAGTTACAATTTACCCCTGGCAATGTCAATGGCAATGGCAATGTCTGCCAGCGCTGGGAGTAACTGGCTGGGTAGCTGAGTGGTTATAGTGCTCACCTTTGAATTGTAAAGGTTGCTGGTTCGATCCTGAGAAAAGTTAGTAGCTTTTTAAATTTTCGATTCCGGATCCAGTTGCCATTTGTCATTGGGCTATTAATTAATGATGCTTTCTAACAACTGGTCGATGTTAGATAGTAACAAGACTGGGGTTTGGACTGTTCCCCGACAAAAAGTTAAAAAATGCCACTGGCATACACTCAAAAACACTAAAAAGTGAATTTTGTACTCCAGAGAGATATCATCTGTCATGTAGTAACAACGGTACCGTTTGTCCGTGACATGCCTGGGGCCTGAGTAATGACGTCACCGGAGGTCACGTGACCCGAGGAGCACAATGTTGAGGTCAAAAGTCACGTAGTACGACGCCAACACGTTCAGCCCACGGATAAACACTTTCACCAGGGAAAAGCGACCTTAACCTTTGCCTTTGTAGTTGCATCTGTTGTTTGTCTGCGGATTATGTTGCATGTAGTGAATATGTTTCAGATATCACGTACAAGGCACCTCCTAAGCCGCACGAGTAAGTCAAGCGGTCCAGTTAAACGTAAATTGTATTGGGTTTTTATCTTTTACAATGAATAAACTTAAAACATAATTTGGTATTTTATTCACGACACGTTTTTACAATACAGTCTTCTGAGTATTTTACAACTTACCAAAAGCCGTTTTTTCTCGCTTATGGTGTCAATTTTCAGGGTCAAAGTGGTACCGGTTTCGAACCTCTGACGGTTCATCGTCAGACAATATCTTCTTATTTACACTAAAACTGGAGCGCACATTTGTGTGGTTGTCGTTGGAAAAAATTTTTACACTTACACACGAAATACACAAAATACAAGAAAAAATCTTGGCAAATACTGGAAAGGACATATTCTCAATCACTGTTCCCGTACTACCGTGTACGTTGAAGATCGTAGCGCTAGGGCTACCATACGTACAAATAAGTGTAAACAATTTTATCCAACGACAAGCACAGAAATGTGCGCTCCCCGTAAAGAAACCCGTAAAGAACTAAAATTGTGAAGTTATTTCCATATTTATAGTTAAATAGTTCATACTTATGTAAGTTGCCAATTAAAAAAAAGTATCAATAATCCTACTGTGATACTGTGATATCAATAACTCTTGGTGGAGCGGAAGTTTTAAAATTGATGAAAGTTTTATTACCTGCCAGTCCAACTTGCAGTTACTACGTGATTACGGACATTGGACGGTGGGTTTATGAGACATTGTCTCCCATCTTGAGCCCGTAAATCACAGATTTTACTGCTGGAGAGCGGCGTTGAGCCACTGCGTGGCGACTGGTACATTGCACTGAGATTCGTGACAAGTGTTAAAATTTACTGTTGATTGTTGTTTCTTATGGGTACAGTAAAATAGGGTGTAGTCCAGGCTCTGAACAGGTTGAGCATGCATAAAAGTCTAACTAAATTTGACTTTTGATTATTGTTGGGAACATTTAGTAGATGTAAAAAATCGATGTTGCCACATTTCCAGAGTGGGCACAACACGGGGGACGGCCCCTAGAGGAAGTCGTAGAGGAAACTGAATTGGCCTATGTCATGTTGTATATCATTTTAAAGGTCTTTGAATGTAGATTAAAATGCCACAAACCCGATCTCTAAAGGTAGAATATAACGCGAGTTATTGCGTTTTGAAATTTCGGTAAAATCCTTTCATGCAATATTTGACTGCCTACCATTTCTGGCTCCAACTTTCATTTGAGGTCGAGTTGGCGACATTATTTTCAAATCTATTTAAATTATGTCTATCTCCTCTTTATAAATGTCCTGAAAATTAAGTTAAATGTTTTATTTTAAGTCTTCATTTGCCATCTTCAATTGCTGTCCGAAATATTATAATTACATTATGATTTTCAGTCCTATTTGGGACAAAACACGAAATTTTTTGTGAAATATTTAACGTAAGATTTAAGATCATGTTTAACAGAAAGGAATATCGCAAAGCCGACCATAAATGAACGATCTAGTTAGAAATGGCAGGCAGTCAAACTTTGCATAAAAAGCATTTTGCCGAAATTTCAAAACGCAATAACTCGAGTTATAATCGACCTTTAGAGATTGGGTTTGTGGCATTCGAATCTACATTCAAAGACCTTTAAAATGATATACAACATGACATAGGCCAACACAGTTTCCTCTACGACTTCCTCTAGGGGGCGTCCCCCGTGTTGTGCCCACTCTGGAAATGTGGCAACATCGATTTTTTACATCTCCTACACGTTTCTAACAATAATCAAAAGTCAAATTTCGTTAGACTTTTATGCATGCTCAACCTGTTCAGAGCCTGGACTAGTGAATAGAAACACTTTTCTACCTTTTGATTCCCGTATTTACTTTATTTTTCAAGTTTATATTATTTTCGATGCTAGTTTATTTTTTCAGTCTTGGTCTCCTCTACACAAACCACTAATCAAACACTTTTTTAACAAAGCAATAAGCAGAAAAAAATAATATATGACTGTTTCACCTCACAGTTTGGAGTGAATATAAACACTTGGCTAAATACATGGCTAAATAACACTAAATAAATAAATGTTGCTTTTCTCCAGTCAACAGGGTCAATAGAAACATTACATACCTGCCTATTATCCACATTCATTTAAAACACCCCACTTTGACAAATAAATTAAAATTTGTCCTTTAAAATTTTCCAAATTTATGGAAAAGCTCACATGAATAATTGTAAACTTAAAGCTATACTTGAATAGGAATACTATAGGGGCATGGTTGAAATAAAAAAAGATTTATAATAAAGTAAGACAAAAATTCATAACAAATTCATAAAGAAAGAGTGTTAATATTGACCTTGGTTTTGCAAAATTATGACTTAAGCAAAATTTAAAAATAAATTAATTATTTTTTAGGCCACCTTAGACAATATGTCCAGGTTCTTGTATAAAGAAAACACTTCGAAAAATGAACAAATGTTTTTGTACCAAACTTACAGCAAAATCTCATATATAAATGACCAAAACCTTAAATGCGATGTTTAAATTTTAATAATAATAGGGACATAGCATAAATCATCCAGGTACATAAACTAGAATAAGATTCAAGTCAGATGGATCTTCCTAAAAACAAAATGGTCTCTCAAAAGGTGCGTACATCCCAAAAAAATTAAGTGTTTCTATTGACCCCTCGTTTAGGAAAATCATTACTTAACTTACAAAAATAATTTAAAAAAATATCAATTATAATTAGGCTAAACTATTTAAATAATTATTAAACCGGGTGTCCCAGACCACCCGTACACCCTTTTAAATATACAGAATTAATTTTAACTGGATTAGTTCTCGTGGCACTCATTGTGCCATTATAGGTGAACCAGCTACGCTCTATTAATTGGCATTAATTTAAAAATACAGTTTATTCCAGAAGTCATCTTTCTAGACCGAAAGTCCATAATTTTAAATACAAACCCCCATTATTTGACATTTTTTTGATTCTACATATAATTTTAAGACGACTTTACAACTTAATTTTTGCCCATAACTCTAAGAGTTTAGGAAACAAGATAATATTCCTACTAAAACTAAGTATTAATTGTATGATATTCTTAAAAAAATATATACAGGGCGATCGAAAAGCCACTGATGATTTTATTGTTGTTATTTTAAAGAGACGATACTTGTTACATGCATTTCAAACGAGGAAACCATACCTTAATTGTATGGTGTGATGAACCTTTGATCACAGTAAAGATTACCTCATCGACACCACCTGCGGAGATAATTATCCAGAGCTCGGATTTCAATTTGTCCGTGTTGTCGACAGACGCATGTGATCATTAATCATGCTTTTTGATGAAGTTCGCTTCGAAGAACTATGGTAATAAACCACTTATGAAATAATGGCAATAGAAATTTAGATCTTCCTCATAAGCAGAACAAGAAAATAATTTTCAATTCCATTATCTTTGAACTTTTCCTGTTAAACAAACATGTCCTATCACAAAAATGTCTTGCGCTCTCCTTTTAAATATTTTTTTCATCATAAATTATTTGTTTTTCATAAATTATTCTATTTTTTCATAATATTTATAATATGGCGGAGATGAATAAAACTGTATAGAAAAGTAAAACGCATTAAATTACATGATAATTGAAATTTTACAATAGTATATTATTTAAAATGAGGTTCTAAGACATTTTTATTCTTGGACAGTCCTGTTTAACGTCTAATGTTCAGAGATAATGTATGTGAAATTTTCCCAGTGTTATTCTTAAAAAAAGAAAAAAATCAACTGCCATTATCCTTTAGAATAATAGATACAAATTCAATCGTAAATTTGTCTTAAAATTATGTATAGAATAAAAATACGTCATTAAAAGTGGCGGTTTGTATTTAAAATTGGCAACTTCCGGTCTTGATAGGTTATTTCTGGTACTTAATGTAAATTGAAATCAGTGTCAATCCAGTTTAACCACAGCGTAACCAGTTTACATAAAGCGGCAAGATTTGTTTTTGGGAAAATACTTTTTTCAATTTTAAAATGGTTGTATAGAAGGTCTGGAACACCAGGTACAATATGTATTATTTTATCAAAAACAATAAGACTAACTGGCAGTTTACTGGTTTAAGACGTTTATTTCATCCTTATGCCTAGAAATATCTCTAAAACTATCTTACGTAAACTTTTTACAAAAAAAAGTCAATAGAGTAAAGCCTACAGAGGTAAGTCTTAGGTGTTTAAAGCAGAACGTTATTATTATAATTCAATTTGAAATTTAATGAGGATAAGAATGATATGCCACACTCATGACCTAATTGACTTGTATTTAAAAGTACTGTGCATGTAAAAAGGACGCTATATCAGGCAATTGCAATGACTTTAAATGGAGTTGATAGCTGAATTTCGGCCACATCTGGTCACGTGACCAAAAATGTATGAAGGCCCGTTAGTTTTCATAGGCTCCGCCCAGACACAGACCATGTGTTGTCAACAAATGGTTGTGTCAACAATAGTCAATAGACAAGTGAATTTTTAAATTAGTTTACTCATACTAACATCATTGAAAAGTTTAGCCATGTACCTAATTTAATATGCTTCCGACTGGAATTTTACATTAGGCTGCAGTTCACAAGATAGGCTAATTAATTAAGTTGGTGGCCGCAGATCAGAACCTCGCCCCAGGCGCCGATACAACATAACTCGGGGTGGCCCTGAATACAACATAACTATTACTAAATAATTCAGAATTGCTAATGGATAGAACCAGACGGGTTTCCGTTAGAGCTAATAAGTCAAATTCTGACGTTATTAAATTCAAATAAAACTCATTTGTTTTTGTCGTAAGACCCCTTACATTTTCTTAGTAAATGTTGAACGCAGTTAGGCTATTGCAAATTATCTTTAAGATGAAATAAAAAAATTCAGGAAAACCAAGATAAAAACCAAACGGATTAAAATCAAATAATTTGGCCTATAATAGAAAGATTTCACCATATCATCGTAAACATTAATACTATATTGGTAATTTTCTTTTGGTCGCCCTGCTTCTTCCTCATGAAGATGCTGCACTCGTGAGTCCAGACGTAGGAGTAGCCCTTCTCTCTTGCCCTCTGTCGGGCCTTCGTCAACAGCTTGTGGTTGTCAGATGTCAGCAACTCGTTGACATATTATACTACATGTTCGGCGGCGTATCCCAAGTCTGAAGCTCGCAGATTCCTTTTCGCCTTCCTCTTATGAATGAACAATCTCTTTATCACATCTACGTACTAACTTAATAACTATGGGCTTTCCTCTATCAGTACGATTTCCAATTCGATGAGCTGTGTCCATCAGTGTGTCCGACCAATCTGGAAAGTTAAAAAAATTCAAAAAAAATTTCTTTAACCAATTTTTATTTTTATTTTTTATTTAAAAAAGAAAATTTAAATCGGCCTTATAACGCCGATTTAAATTTTCATTGGCTTCTTTAGTAATCCCAAAGACAATGGCATTATTTCGGTGGGCGTATTGTTCTAATCAAGCGAGCTGATGCTTAAGAGTTATAAGTTCACTTTTCAAAGAACATTCTCATTTCTTAACTGATCAAAGTTATTATGCCACACATCTATTCTTTTATCTTGCTGTTTTATTAGATCTTTCACTTCTTAAATTTTAGCGTGACAAGCTTCAATAGTACACGTCTGTGATTGTTCCTGTTGTAGGCTACTAACATCTTGCTCAGGTTGGTAGTTGTTTTAATAACATTATCTAACTTAGTATGGAGGGATTGACTGAACTATCACTAGTGGAGGACTTGGCGGTGGCGCGAGTTTGTCTGTTGTCGTTAGGTAGTTGCGCACATTGCACTTTGAGGTTACGACGTTCGGCTCTTAACACCTATTACCAATCTTCGGTATTAATAGTACACCAACAGACTTAAACCTTTCACCCAGTGGTCACTAAAACTAGCACTCTTAACCAAAACACCTTACTGTTTTTTTTTTTTTTGTTTTTTTTTATATCTTTATCATTATAATTTATTTGAAAGAAATTGTATTGGAACGTAAACGAAATGTTTTAGTTTTTCCTTTATCCTCCTAGACATTTCAAATGTGTGAAAACCATACATCAATTGTATGGTGTCATACATATTTGCGTATTTGATCACGGTACAGGAAAAATACTCCTATATCCACACAACCTGTGGAGGTATTAGCCAAAGCTCGGGTTCGATTCGTCTGCGTTGTTGACAGACGCGTGTGGACATTAATAATGCTCTCTGATGAAGTTCGTTTCATAGAAATACAGTAATTAACAACTCATGATATCAAACAATATTCTTACTAAAACTTGGTATCAATTGTATGGTATCCTTTACGAAATATACATGCGAACGAAAGGTCACTAATGATTTTATTGTTTTTATTCTAAAGAGATGATACTTCGATACTTGTTATATAGATAAACAAAAAGGCAAACGACAGGTAATTTAATACCATTACAATTATGAATTTGTTTTGTTGTAACATCAGGCGACAACTGGGGTTGGTAGGTTGATGATATGCAATTGATGCAGAATCTTGCAATACGGACGAGGGTTGGACTGGTAAGTTATGTAAATCCATTTTGAAATTTAAATGATGATGGATATCATTTCACTATTGGTAATAATTCCATGCACTCAATCATCATTTAAATTGCAATACTGCATTTCAAACATCGTATTCTAAGGCCATTTTCGCCTATATATAAGCCCCAAATACAAGGTGTTGCATCAATTGCATGTAATCAATAACTAAATCAGGTTGTTGCCTGATAATTCAACAAAACGTAATCATGGTATTAAATTATCTCTAGTTTTGTAATTTGTTTATCTATGTAACGCGTATAGTTTACTTAAAACGAAATAAAATATATCATTAGTGACTTTTCAGTCAATTGGTATATTTAAAATAAGGACAATTCAAGGCTTTATTTAAAAAAAATGCAATGCACATTAGCTTTCAAATAGCTTAAAATGACCTTTTAAGTTAGTTGTAACCATGGAAATGAATAATTTGTATATTATTCATAAATTAACGAAATTTTAATACCAATTGTTATTAAAGTTATAATAGAGGAGCGAAAATATACTAATACTACATTGTCTATAGAAAACACCGTCAATTTAAATACTTAAGAATTTTCTAATATAAAAATAGCTACTAGTGTTTGAATAGTTCTAAAAAAAGCAGTTATTCAGTTTAGATTATGCACAATTAATAAAAATAAACCGTTATTTTTACGGTCGAAAATCAATAAAATATAAATGATACGGTTAAACCAAAGTATGAAAACTATATACAGCGTGTCCAGTTTCGACTGTCCGAAACTTTTCCATGTTGTTCGGCAATCCAAAAGAAACAAAAAAGTTCAATATGTTCTAAAATTCTTCGTTAACCCGCAAGCCACTATTTTGTTTTTTACCCTTAATAATTTTTATTTTAGTAACGGATTCATGGATTAGATTCATATTTGGCATGAACCTTGACTACAAGAATTTTTATTAAAATAAAAAGAAACTATTTTTTTTATAATGTGTATTTTCAAAATGGCGGCTATTTTAAATTTTAAAACTCAAATATCTCAAAAACGGTATATTTTAGAAAACTTTTACAAGAGACAAAAAAGTTGACGAATTTCATTATCTAATAAATAAAACCACGTTTGTAAAGATCTGAATACAAATGTAAGAGTTATTGTGATTTTTCTTTTAAAATTAAATAAATTTGCATTAACCATAATGCGGCATCAGTATTTTTCTGCAGAAAATCGCAATAACTCTGTTATTTATTTTTAGATCTTTAAAAAATTTATTTCATTGATTATAATTAGATCTGTCAACTTTTTTGTTATAGAATCACTAATTAATAAAATTAACAAATAACCATAACAAAACATTGTATTGATTCCAGAATTCTAGCTCAACTCAAAACAACATGAAGTAAACAAACAACTTCTAAAGAACAGCTGATTGAATTAAATAATTAAATAAAAGTGTACAGTACACAAAACATTACATTTGTCTTTTGTAAAATTCTTCTGAAACTTAACGTTTTTCAAGGAATCTAAAATAAATTTATTTATTTTAGATTCCTTGACGTTTTTTGAGATATTTTAGTTTGAAAATTTTAAATGGCCGACATTAAAAAAATACACACTAGAAAAAAACGTTTTGTTTTCTTTTAATAAAAATTGTTTCAGTTAAGGTCCACGCCAAAATTGAACCCAATACATCTCCGTTACGGAAATAAAAAGTAGGCCTATTAAGTGTAAAAAAAAATGGCGGCTAGTGGGTTACCAGTTTGATTTTGAAATATATAGAAAACCAACAAACACAGACCACACAATTCATAAGACATCTAATCATCCTTGGTCACACAAAATCGCAGCTTATAACTCCATGGTAAATAGATTACTAACATATCCCTTGAGCCCAGAAGCATACAATAAGGTGTACTTCACTATTAAGCATATTGCAAGAGTAAACGGACAGACCACAAATGATAGACTAAATAATAAAAAAAACAAAAAAAAACAAAAAACATAAACAAAATCAAAACAAAAACAAAGAAAAGCCTGAGAAAAAATATATAAATATACAGTATTATGGAAAAATTAACAATGCTGTCACCAAAATCTTCAAACGAAATGACACAACAGTTGCTCATTTGGTCAACAACACCTTACAACAGTTTTTCCATACCAAACAAGCCACCACTATGAAAAATCAGACATCTACAAAATTAACTGCGACGACTGTCCAAAATATTACATCGGTCAAACTGGAAGATCCTTCAACCAAAGATTTAAAGAACACATACCTAAGAGACTTCACCATCAACAATCCTCTTATGCAGAACACTTAGTATCAGAACGTCACAGCTATACATCAATCGAGAAAAACATGGAAATAATTGAGATTTTACCAAAAAGCTTTAAGCTTGATGTAAAAGAAGAATTCACCATCTACAAAGCAAAAAAGACTGATCCCAACAACATACTAAATGATCAAACTTCTTTCAAATCAAATATTATATTTGATACATACATAGACAAACAAAAATGCAAAGAAATGTAAAGTGAAAGTAAGAAGAACATCAACATAGACAGCATTGTAGAAAATAATAAAAATAATAATAATAATAATAATAAATAATAATAAAACACCTTCAATGAATCTAGTTTGTGATAAGAGTGTGATGCTGGCCAGCCCAAGTACAATTTTAATCAGTTTTATTCTGTTTTATTAATTTTATCATTATGACAACTTTTAGTTCCGTCGATTAATAATACATTGGATTATGTGGTAGTTGCATACTATGGACTTGATGATGTTGTAAGGAACGAAACATGTTGTCTTTTGAAACCAGTGATTGGATAAGGTAATTTTATTTCATTACATTTTTCTATCCTATGTATAGGAAGATAATAACAACTTGAGGTGTAAACTTTAACTTAGACCATCACATAACTTCTAGCCTCAAATGTTAAGTGTTCCAGGATGAATACTATGCAATTTTTACTACCCCCAAAGCTTGCTGATTCAGATATAATTCCATCGCTAGCACAAAATTATACCTTTTTGTGATCTGGCACATGGACTTCGTTCACTTCTCGGTTAGTCTTGCTGTCAAATCTTAGGTATGCGGGATTAATTTGTTATATTTTTTACGTAGTTTTACTTCTAATATTAGTAAACGATCGTAGAAGAATACATTTTGAATTATTTATGCTAGTTTAACGAAACTTAACCGTTTGGATTCTATTTTCAGAACTGAGTTAATATAAATATCTGAAATTTCTCCAGACATTTTAACACTGCTCAAAGCTTTATGTTTATTTTTTCATATTATGATAACATCATTTAACCTCCTAACCAAGGGAGAGCCTATTCAACAAGTACAAAATAGTTGTTCGTTTTACATTTTAAAAATGTACTCCTTTTAAGGAGGACGACAACCAAATAAAGTCATTGTGTTATCTAAAAACAAAGAAAGGGTTCTCAATGAAAGTTACCTGTAACTCCTGTAGTTGAGGGAATACAAATATTTACAAGGTCCATTCAAGAAAACAAAACTAGGCATTAATAAACAACACAAATAAATCGTAGTTTTGAGAAATTTATCTACAAATTTAGTTAATTAATTTTAAAATAAATAGTAATTTGTATTTCAACATAAAATACCATTACTTCATTTGGTTTCTCTTTATTTTGTCTTCATAATCATCATCGTTGGGGAGGGGGGGGGGGGAAACTAAGGGGCTCCGAACCCCCAACCCCAACAACTTTTGGAGATCTGCGTGCTCCCAAAAAGTTCTATCACTCCAGGCCCTTACATTTAGTTTTGTCTCTAGATTTAAATTCAGTTTCCCATGCCAATAGAAAATATAATAAAAACCCTTCATTACTAGACAATACAAAAAACAAAATCAGCAACGGCACGCCAACATCTGGCAGTTATGTTATTTGAAGTGTGGTTTGTATTTTACAACGTGTCATTGCCCACAACTATTACGCTGGATGGTTTGACGGTTTATTCACAATTTATATATACCATTTGGTGTTCTATTTAATTTAATATTTATTTTTTATTTTAATACGCTAAGGGTATTTTGTGTTGAGAACTCCTCCTTAACCGATTAACAACTCTTAACCGATTTTCAAGTTTTTGGTGTGGTTGGATAGGGCTTGGTCTGTGGTTGTTTCCGCCAAAAATTGATGAGAGTCGGACTTAAAATAAGGGCGCTATCCACAAATTAAATTTGAAATTTTCCCATTAGAATAACATTGAGATTGGTTTGAGCATTTTGAACATCTGTTGACGTACAGCTGTAGTCTTTGGTGATCACTAATATTCACGGATCGGCCGGATTTCATTGATTTATAACTTTTGTATTCTATCAAAATAAATTGCTCGATGCCGAGCAACACGTGCACTAGTTTATTATTATTTGTTAATATTTTTAAAGGATTAATTTTATGTAAAACATGTTAATTTTTGGCAAAAGTACATATAGTTTGAGTTTGGAACCAGTTGCAAAACTATTAACAAAATGTATAATTATTATATAATAAAGTAGATATTTGTTACGTGAAGTTTTCTACATCACCGCAAACTATTCCTTATCGAGTTGCGATGGATTTGACTTATAAGCTTGCACTTACCCCCCTCCAGAACCTAGTTATTTTTGTATTTGTTACTACTGTGGGTTTTCCCTAGTGTTATATAAGAAACCGGCCATTGTAAAATTTTCTTTTATTACATCTCATTATAATGATCTTTTGTTTGTTTAGGAATAGAATCTCGTAAAACATATTGTTATTAGCAGTCGTTAAAGAATTAAAATTAAAAATAATTCAGGATATTAAGCTGAACTAAATGGTTGTTTCTATAAACCGACAATAGGAATTTTACAGTTGCTTATGCATGTATCTTCAAGGCCTCGAAGACCCTGATTTTATGTTTAAATGATATCATTGGTGTAAAGTGTTAACGAACAGAGCAAGAACATTGATCCTATTTTATATTTTATTCAACACACATTGTAATTAATTTATCTCTTCTACATTAACTAATAAAGTACAGTAAATAATTATGATAAAAGATTTTTTTTAACTCATCCCTAATTAAATCCAATACCTCTAATGGCATAAGCAATCAGCTAAATATAAATATTGCAAGTAAGCTACGTGCAATTTATAAATAATACTTATAGTTTTAAATTAGATTGAAAGCTAAGTTTGAATTCAAAGCTAGAATGTTTTTTCTTAGGGAACAAATTAAATGAAAACAAAAAATAATTATTTATTAAACTATAGATAGACTTATGCATGTGGTAATAAAGTTTAAAGAATATAAAACATAGTAAAAGTTTTTTCCCTCTAACAATATGTTTTCTAAGGGCCGCTTTCCCCAAATCACTTTAAAATAATCATGAAAAATGTCAATTTTAAATTATATGGCCAAATCTGTTTTATTCTTAGTGTTTTTTTTTTTTTAACTAGGTTGGGGAAAGCAGCTTTAAGAGTTGAAATTATATTTAATAAATGGTTTTATATTGTTCTACAACAAACTGATGATAAATTATGATTTCCTGTCCTGAAGTCCTGACCTATTCAATGTGGATGTTCATTGTCTTTCTTCCACCATGGTCATCGTCTATCCTACCACATGTGTTTTTAATGTAATATCTTCGATAAATTACTTGTATCAATAAATTTGTTAACATTATTCAACAATTACATTAGAAGACAGGCCATGTATTGTTTTAATTCAAGATTATGTTAATAACTGAATTGTATAAGTCCTAAGTATCAAGATGGCATTCGTATTTTATGTAATAACAATGCAGCTGGGTATGTTTTTGTAAATACAAACTGTTGTATGTGTGTTAAACTCTAACCTCGTTTTGCATAATTCACTGATCGCCTAGACAAGGCATTTTATCGTATTGGAATTTTAATCCTTAGTCACAACCCTCAGGGTTCATTATATTGGATTCCAACGTGGTTATAAGGTATGGGTAGGCCTTATTGAACTGTCTCGTTGTATTCACTTGTTTTATAAAGGTGCTCATATTAATAGCGAGAAAATAGTTGTGTGGGAAGAGGATTGTGTTGCTTAATATTGATAAACAAATTATGAACTTCCAGAAGAGTACCACACTCAAGAAGCTTTTAATAACGTTAATAAATATTGTATGGCATAAATATAAATGTAGGTTAAGAGCAACTAAACTACAATAAGCCTTGGGGTTGTGGAGGGAGGCTGTCTCGAACCCTCTGTACACCTACTGGAACTTCTCGCAGACGTGGTTAGTCATTAGACTTAAGGTGTATAAAAAGAATATATACATGTCGCAAATTCTGCAAAGAGCTTAATCACTAAAATAGCTTTACAAAGTATCTAAAAATGGTGGCTCTTATTCGAAGAACTGCAACGATATTCAAGCGATAGCCTCAGTGAGCATTAAATTTCACATACTGCGGCCATAAAGCTCAGTTTATCCTTTGTAGGCTATTCTGTTTAAACAAACCCAATTGCTCTCTTTGACTTGGAGTAAAAGGTTATTGGTTAAAATTTAGTAATACTGTATGTTGAAACTACAAAGCCATTGTAATATATTCTCAATTATTATTTCAACCCTTAAAATCCTTATTTTGACTTTACAAAGTGAAACGATCTACATAGTAAATTAACACAAATTTAAAATGCATTTGATACAGGTATTCATATATTAAAATCTCGAAAAGTGATTTTTAATAAGAACTCTGTTTTATTGATTTATCTTTTTTTGGTAGAAGGCATACCTGAATCAAAGAACCATACTTAATTAGTGCATAAGGTAAATCAAATATGAAGTCTCACACAGACATATTAGACCAAGTATATATGAATTTGCACGAACAGTGCTTTTCGCTTCTAGGGACCTCAAAACGAAAACGTAACATGATCCCGGCACAGATCTTACCATGAGTACTACCGTTTAGGGGAATTCGCTAAAATGAGTTGGTAGGATGAACTCAAAACTTTATGCAGCAACTCAAGTTTGACAAGAAAACTTGGTGTAACAATCTCACTTGCAAATTGGAAAGTTGTTTGTTGTTCAACGATCATTTAACAACGAAGTTCAAATTCGTTTGAGAAAGAAGATGCCTTTGGTGTTGAAATTGTTAGCGATTGAAAGACAGTTGTGAGAATACTCAACACTTTTTCCTTTGTGAAATAAAAACTGTTAACAAGACATTGTAAATGAAAGTTTTGGTTTACTTTAACCATTGATGTAAAGTTTACAAATTATTAGGAATAGTCGTGAAATTACTAATTCTCTTAACTTCTTCGCTATTGAATGCTATTTATAAAATATATATAACACTTTTTTTATATTTAAGCACTAAAACGCGAAGTTTTAAACACTTATAAACGCGTGTGCATGATTGTGATGAACTGATAGTCAGTAAGAGGGAGTTCAAGGTTGCATAGGTGGGCTATGTTCAATATAGAACGAAATAGGGTAGTTAAGGGAAAGTTATGTGTCAGTCGTAAAAAACTTATTTCTTTATGTTTTTGGGTCGCTGAACACGAATATGAGGTTTGCTAACAGATATTTTGCCTAGAACAATGCCTTTTTTACAAAATGTCGCATTTTTATGTTTTTGGCCTAAATCTTGGGTACAATGCATAATTACAAAAAAATCTTTGTTATTAAATGAAAGTAGAGAAAATGTAATACAAG
The DNA here is from genome assembly GCA_030545055.2 of Neoaliturus tenellus. Taxonomy (NCBI): domain Eukaryota; kingdom Metazoa; phylum Arthropoda; class Insecta; order Hemiptera; family Cicadellidae; genus Neoaliturus; species Neoaliturus tenellus. The sequence continues at coordinate 197,759,416 of CM061533.1, forward strand.
TTTTGCTCTTAACACATTTTTCCACGATAAACTGTAAATCTGCTAGGGCGCGTTGAAAATGAGCCATAATTTTTAAAAAATCACAAAAAACGCCATTTCTTGCCATTTAACGTTTTATTTTCATGGAAACGAGTGATGTTATGATGAATTTGACTGTTAAAGATACTAAATGTAATGAAATAGAAATAAAACAATAATAACTAAAACCATGAGGATTTTTATAATAAACTTTATTTACAAATTAATAACATTTGATTAAAACCAAATGTAAGAAATAAATGGATGTAGATGAATTACTAAATCTGCAGGTGGTCCTCTTCCAACCTCAATCTTCTGCAGGTTTATCGATCTCCATCCTTGATAGTAAACCCTGTAACTGTGCTGGGTTGCTGCGGCCGCTGAAGGTGGAAGCCCAGTTACTTTTTATGAAGCCTTCTTATAGTTTAGGAAGCGTAGTTGGTTCAAAGAGGTCGCGGTCTTCCCGTTGAAGCATTACACTTCCTATAAGAATCTTTCACCAGGTGATGCTGTGATTTGGGGAGAGTCTTCACTGTTTTTGAAAACACTAAGAACACCACTAAGTTCAGGAGCTTTTGTGAGTGCTTTCATAAAATTTAATTTCCCTTGGTTGAATGGTGCAGACGTCGTGTCACATCCACTCATTGCATGTACTCACAGAATATTTTCTGCAACAATTTCGTACTTGACAGCAAGGAGTGGGAAGAATGTTGTTTGTTATAGTGGTTCTAACGTGGGTCGATCCATCTGTTGGCTGATTCTGAGCCCTGAATGTTATACCCCCTGTTTGCCCTAGATGTTTATACCTATCGAGACATGAGAAAGAACGGAACTAATCGATAGACGTATCATTATGTCGCGAACCAAGATTAATGGACATGATATTTAAATTATATTCTATGAACATTACAAATTTAAAGATATTTTACTATGTTTTAAAGATTGTTTTCATTTATTAACTAACGATTTTTCATTAAATTTCAATCCGAGTTTACACGGTCCATTTGTGTACAGTGTTTTTTGTTTAGATTAATTTGATAGGACTTTCAAGGATAATTTTTGTATCGATGATTTTTGTTGCTAAATTAATAAACGGTATCAGATAACTGACACATACTTTCTCCCAACAATATAAAAATACCCCCGTCGCAGCAGACCTGCGTACTCAGCGAATTTCCAATGGAATTTAAGATTATTTACTTTCCCCATAAAAACACCATAGGATCGAGTATGTAGGTTTGCTGCCATTGGGTGTTGTTAGAAAATCTAAGGTAATCAATAATTGGTGAATGTAAACACAAAATTGTATCAAACTCTGGCAGTTTTTTATTTTCCCCATAAACCCCATGGGGGTGAGTATGTAGGTTTGCCGCCATATGGGTTTTGTAAGCAAGTATAAGTTAAACCTTATATAGATAATGTACATACCAAATTTGATTAGGTTATGTTAATAAATAAGCAAGATATAGGGTTTTCTTGATTTCCCATAAGAATAACATGGAAAACACATTTTTTGATTTGCCCCGTAACCAGTTATGCTATGATAAAAATTCAAAATACCAAATTGTTTGTTTTTTTAAGCTCTTTTAAATGGTTTCAGTTAAAATTAATGAATTTTAAAAATTAAGGTCCAAAAATGCCAAAAACCCATTTTTGACCCCTTTGAAACCCCATAAACCCCCGTTCCCATAACCCGAGAATGCTGGTTCGCGAACTCATGAAAATAGATCTGGTCTTACACCTCCATACCAAATTTCATCAAAATCGGAGGTCACCTTCAAAAGTTATCAGTACCACGGACACATAGATAGATAGATAGATAGATATATAGATATATATATATATACATATATATGAAAATGAACGAATGGTGTTTTTAGCTTCTGGGGACCTCAAAATGAAAAAGTAAAGTGGTCCCGGGCTTAGGTCTTACCATGGCTACTACCGTAATAGCGTATTCCCTATAGGGAAATTCGCTAAAAAGGTGTTAAAAGCTTCAAACATTAATGTCTTGATAGCTCAGTCAGGTTAACTATCAGCTGAGCAGCGCGAGTATGAATCTACGCGCGTCTGTGACTTCTAACAACGTACTGTGTTTACCGAAGAACGAAAAATTGAATTTTCTCCGCAACCCCTTAACGTAGAGCAATAATTTAAAATACTGGATTAAAAATACTGGTTTTTTTGAGCTTGATTTAATGGTTATAAGTAAAATTTATTAATTTCATGATAACAGCTATTTCAAAAATCCAAAAAATTGATTTTTTAAACACTTTTTATTGTATAACTTTTAAACGCGCATTTTCTCAGAGATTCGGGTGGTGTCATTTTATTCAGCATTTTTAATCTAAATAAACCACAAAATTTTAATCAAATTCGTTAGAACCGTTTTTGATAAATTTATATTTTTCACATTTTTTGAAGGTTTTTGGGGGTAAACTACCCTTAAAATAAAAAAAATCCAAAAAAATAAAAAAAATGCCTGGAATTATCGTGGGTTTAATCTACATACCAAAGTTCACCAAAATCGTACCTTTGGGGAATTCTCTAGCTCTGTTTATATCCAGACACACAGACACTTACACACTTTTTTGGACTCAGGGGGCACGAAAATGGATAAATTTACAAAAATTCAAATTCTAAAATTTTGGCGAAACGAATACTTTCTCCATATACACATTTGTAGGGTAATATCTAGGGGATATAAACATCATCAAAGGAATTCAAAAATTTTTACGAATTTAATGCTTTTTCATATACTATGGTATAGGGGGAGAAAGTAAAAATAAACATAACGTGTGTGAAAAGTGTTTGGTATATGATATTCAATTAGTCTCAGTGCTGTCATTCCATCAGACGATCTTCATGATCATTGATGTTATGTGCAATGTAAACTTGTGAAGAGACAAACTAGGATAGTATTGTTTTCTAAACAATTGAATGCCAATGACTTTATGCTCTTACAGTTGTATTGTTTTATTTGTAGAATAATGCCCATTTTTCATTCATTTTTGTTGCTAAAGTCAAATTGTTAGGATTATTAGTAATTTGTGATAACATATTTTTTAATGCAAAAGAAAGGATCAAGTAAAGTAACTTTTATAAAATATGTTAACGTCCAAACAAAATAAGAACTACTTCAATAATACATCTTACCGATGCACTTAAATAATTTAAACTAATTCTAAATTTCTAAATGTATTTTTTTCAAGCTGTGACTGTCTTGAAGGGTATGGACCTCTATCTATTACACGTGGTATAACTTTTGTTCTAGATTACCGAAAATCAAATAAAACATGCTATTTTCGACAGTGGCATAACTGATGTTTAGGCCTGCCTGCAAACTCGTTTTCACCCTCTACACCACTTACAATCGTCGTGGCATTTCAATGTACTGTAGCAAAACTCCACAAAAAAGACTGTATGTGAACAGGTCGAGTTTGGTGAATATAAGTTTTACCGATATACCACACCGGCCGTTTACTCAATCAGACCGTCGTAAACCACTCCATTCCATTTTGTTTGAGCTTCAACATAAGGCCGAAGCCTTATGGTGGTCCCCCTACCCTCACGGCCTACCTGTACCTATCTTTCGACATACTAGGCCTGAGTTCTTACAGGGGGATTATGGAATAAGTGTCCCAAATCATATTAAGGCAGATTAGACCCCCACAAAACCCGGAATTCACCAGGCCTGTGGTACTCAACCGACATAATGAACCCAAGATCAACAAACCGCTGTGAATGTCAGTGGCAGCACTATCCAACTACTTCTCAACTTTCGTTTGTGAGTAACGCCCCCAGATGAGGCTGGAGGGCCCCCCACAGCCGAAGCTATGTGCCGAGCATGCCGGAAACCACTTGCCCCCTCGAGTCCAATCTTACCATTTTAGGTTTTACTTGGGCCATGGGCATTTCCCAAGCGGGATAACTAGGTCTCTGGGTTCCTGCACGCTCAAAATTAGGGCGCCGGGGCCTTGAAACCACGACAGAAGTCGATGGAAGCCCCAGATTCCCGACACCCTGACTCATTTCCTTCTAGTGGGGAAGCTGAAGTGAGTCACCCATTAAGCGCGCGATTGACAAAGCCACCTCCACCAGGGCTGGGCACAGCCGAAGCTGACCTCCTTCAATGACAGAGAGAGCCACGCCCGTTCGCCCAGCTCAAGTACTTTTAGTTGGTATAGGGTAGTGGACATCCTAGTTCTAAGGGTGCATGCTCTGAAGTACAACATGCACACCTTTGCTGTTTGATCGCTACAAACCCCACAGCGAAGGCTCGGCAAGGACTCCGTGGGAGACCAGGCCTACTTGAATATTAAAGAGGGCTACGCCCGTTCGCCCAGACCCGAAGGACTGGTATTGGGTAGTGGACAAATTAGTTCTAGGGGTATCACGCCTTGAAGTACCCCAACCGTCGCGGACCACAGGAAGACAACCGCTACCGATTTAACCGCGATAAAAGTAAACCTACGGGCCCAAATATTGTAACATCGTCTATCACCACCGCCAGTGATATTGCAGAAAAGCTGATACAGTAGTAAGTACTACTGTCTAATGGCATTCATTCCAGTGTTATATCTAAGATCGGGCCGCGAAAACCACATAAAATAATTCAATGACAGCCAAAAATCTAAGTAAAATAATAATTTCTCTACTTTTCATTTTTTTATCATATGGGAAAAAATTGAGCTCACGCAATTTCAAACGATTAAATTGTAACATTAATATTGATAAATTTATTCTGTAGTAATATCTTGGACGATAAAACCTAACCACAATACTAACGGTAGTAACAAACAAAATACCGCCATCGCAGCAGACCTGCGTACTCAGCGAATTTCCAAAGGAATTCGAAATTTTGTATTTTCCCCGTTAACACCATTTTAATAAGTATGGAGGTTTACTGCCATGGGATGTTGTTAGTAAATGTTAGTTGTTAAGAACATAATGGTTAGGTAAGGCAAAAATCAAACTGTATTAATATTCCACATCCCCCCCCCCTCCCCCATAAACCCTATGAAGATGAGTATGTTGATTTGGCGCCATATGTGTGTTGTATGCAAATATCAGTTAAACTCTAACTAGTGAATGAAAAAACCAACATTTTCCAAGTTATGTCAATAAATAAGTGAGCTACAGGGTTTTGTTCATTTCCCATAATAATAACATGGAAAATATTTTTTCATCCGTAATCTATTAAGCTAAGTTAAAAATTTCAAAATATTATATTGTTTGTTTTTAAGATCTTCAAAAGGGTTTTAGTTAAAATTGGGAAATTTCTAAAATTAAGGTTAAACAAAATGTCAAAAACCCATTTTTGACCCCTTTGAAACCCCATAACTCTATAACACGATCATGCTGGTTTTAAAACTCAAGAACAAAGACATATATATTTGTAATACTATATAAATTTAAATAGTATACATACTTTTGTTCAAGAAAGCCGCATTGGCAGGGAAAGGGAACTTTCTACTTAGACGTAATGTGTTAAAATTTTTTGAAGCCAAACAATAAGGAAATTTGACTGAAGTAAAAAATATGAACTCAAATTATGGACAAACAAGATAATCATGTGGTTTTAAAATGGTATGTGACGAACACTATTGGAAGATTATTACTCCTCAAATGGGGGCTAAGCATCCGTCAGGTTTTTTCCATTGTTACTATCCTATGTTACGCTTATTTGTCGTTTATAGTTACATACTATGATTTCTTTTTAAAAACCTATTTTTTTAGATATACATTATATATATATATAGGTTTTAACAACAGACAAAACGAACTGGGTGTCATAATAACACACGAAGGTAATGAGTGTTTTAAGGCGTAGGCCTATGGTCTGATCAAAAGATATTGCTAAAATGTTTTAACAATAAAAATTTAACCTTCTGGAAACTTTCGTTGTGGAGAGCTGTTAATTTGCTAAGGTCCAAATCGTGCTATTTATATTTTATGATTAGGGCTTTTGCTCTTAGAAAAGACACTAATACCTTAATAGATGGTTATCCATTCTTGAATTTTATTATTGTTTTTAGAAAACATTATACACTGTATATTATTTACATTGGTAGTAGGTAACTTATGGACAGAACTAAAAAAGAGTTAGTATAACTAATTGGTATTAATACTGTTATTATATCTAGGTTTGTATCTTTATTTTTAAATAGAAAGGCCACCACTTTTTTGTTGCCTCGATATTGCTTCATAAAAAGTTAAAAATTAATGAGGTTTTTTTGTTAAGAAGCAAGAAGCAAAAGCAATACTGCAGTTATGAAAACAGAGTTGGTACAGGTGTTTGTAGATGTTGCACACGCCATTCATAATACAAACGTCGGTAATAATGCAGACTCTAAACCATTGTGATCTATAAGGGCCAAGTCTTTAATTGCGATGCATTGAATAGCCTATAATTCGACATTTGTGACATTATTGTGACCTATGATCAATATTTTCTTTGTAATTACTGTACTTTACGTTCCCCAAATTATTGAAAACAGAGCTGGAATGTTTATTCAATTTATCAGACAGGTAAAAGTATAACCAGTTATATTCGTATTTATTTGGCAAACTAACAACTATGATTTCATAAAACGACTGTTTTATTACTTAGCCTTATTAAAATGTCAGAAGGTTTTGAACTAATAGTATGGCAAAGTAAGAAATCTTAAATAGTTAATACTGTGGTAGTGGGATAAAAAGTTAAATGGGAAAGCAAAGAAGGAATGAAGGCATGCTAGTAACAAGTCTCTAATGGTATAAGAAGTGAGGTGGTAATGATGGTAACCCTGTTAAATACAACTGTTCACCCACGAGTTTGCAGCCGAGCTTTACCGCCGTTATTTCCAAGATCCCGGGTTACATTAAAGGATGTGAGGAAGCGGAAGCGTGTTGTAATACTAATGCCTTGAAGCACTTCGGGTTCAAGCTTACAGAAGAGCGAGATTTTTACGTTTGCTGTGATGGTAATGTGGTTTTGCTTATAACAAACATATTTCAAAAAGTTAGTCATTAATTATTACATCAGATATTTTAAATTATTATTGTTCATTATTACATTTTGATGTTTTAACATCTTACATATTTTAAATACCGTACAACTTATCTTAAAGTTAAGGAAGTGGACTGTTTACAACATGGGAATTGCTCTTAGAGCAACTAATAATACATCGTTCATATACTTTTTATTATTATTATTATTATTATTATTATTATTTTTTATTGCATAATCAACAAAATGAGTGTCTGTATGTATGTCGTTTGTTGAAACGACATTAAAGTTTTTGTACAATTTTACAAGTAACTTATTTCTGTTGGAAGGTAATATTTTTATGAAAATCTGAAAGCTAGAAAAAATCAAATAAAAAAATCGATACATTTTAATTTTTAAATAAAAGAAATAATACTATTCTTTTATAGCTAAAAATCGAAACAAAATAACTTGCTTAAACAGTTTTAAAGTATCATCCACATAAAGTGTTGAATCAAAGGCAGTTACTAATTGGCACTATTTTCTGTTTTCAAACATAATGGTAATATTATTTGTTTACACAAATAACTAAAAAAAACAACTATGCAATTCAATAAAAATGAATTTATCTATCGTTCAAAAAAATTATAAAAAGTAATAAAATTGTCTATATAGTAATTTTATGTTGGAATTTAACACATTGGTTTAGTGTTTAAGTTAATCAAAAGTGTTTCAGTTTCAAAATGTCATTTAAAAAATGTATACAAGAATGCAGGCTCATATAAAAAATGTTTAAATTCTAAGGAGAAAGAGAGAGAGAGAGAGAGAGAGAGAGAGAGAGAGAGAGAGAGAGAGAGAGAGAGAGAGAGAGAGAGAGAGAGAGAGAGAGAGAGAGAGAGAGAGATCGTTGGTGGGGTGAATGAGCACGTATCGAAGAGAAATGAGCTCTTATAAATCAGCATTTCAGCAAATAGGCTAATATTAGCTTTTTTAATGATTTAATTTATTTTCTGATGAATGTCTCAGCTCTCCGAGTTCAGTATTCTGTTTAAAATTAAATTATTTGTACCACATACCTAGACTGTTTTAGTCAAACAAGTAGAAATTCCATTAGAAAATGTATAAAATGCTTTCTGGTCATGTGTTTTATTTTAACACTGCTTGCTGTACAAAAGTTACGGATTTGATATGAATAACTGTATAGGTCTCTTTGTTGCCTATCAATATTCTTATGACAGAGTCTTTCAAAATATTGAATTTCGGTGACGGATTGTTTGTGCTTATATCGGCGTATAATGTGACGTTGGATCACTCGTCAACGGGCAGCTGTGATAAGGCTCGCAGGAAAGGTCACACGTCAATGTGTAATGTGAAGAGTGAATATATCGCTACTCTGCATAAATGTTATTCAGCCAAAGAAAGACGATGTTTATTAAAGTAAAAAAGGCGATGATTGAAATATGTCCTAGTAAAAAACCTTAAGCTAACAAAGTTAAAACACAAATACACAAATGCAATAATAATTTGTGTATAAAAATTTCTAAGCATTGAGAGTTATTTACATTGCGGGTGGAGTAATACCTTGGTGAATCCCATAGGCAAAGCACAACGACCTCCAGCAATATCCTGGGTCACTTGAGATCGGTCTGGCACCGTCAAAGGCTATTTACAAAATACAGTGAATGTAAGAACCAGTGGCCTACATTACCTTAGTTGCTCCTCATTGGGAGCTAACTCACAGGTTCTTAGAACCACCGCTTTGTCTCAAGTTTGTCCCTTGTCAACATATGAGCCCTTGCGCTCCCGTGTGGGTTATACAGTGTGCATGTTAGAGAGATCGACAAACAGTTCAACATGACTTATAGACAATTTTTTTTCTAGATACGAGATTTTATTAAAATATAAAATGTATACAAAAATAAAACAAAAAATTTAAAGAATTATACAATAATTTGTTATCGACCTAATATAAGATTTGTATTCCAGCACCATCCTGGAACTCATTGGCTGATCTCCACTTCTTCCTGCTTCTTCTAAGACACATGCTCGTTGCCCTTAGTATTGCGCATGTTAATCTTGTCCTTAACCTGTTTATTATTATACTGTAGGGCTTTTGCCATTTTTCAGACAGCCTCTCTGCCATGGCTCTCAGGAGATATGTGAATTCTTCTCCGAGTATACCTTCTACAGAAGTAACCAGTGGAGTAAACGTTGCATTCCTGCTCTCACTAGCCGCTAGGTATTTTCTCTTCTTTTCTGCCTCTGCATTTTTCAATACTTTTCATGTGTAAGGGAAGCATACGATGGGGCATCTGTGTCAACGACACGAACATCAAATAACGCCTCCATCTGCGCCTCCCATACACGTCTGCAGGCTAGATCAGCTTTGAGAGCAGGAGCATTTAAGTTTCCTTGCTCTGCAACCAAGGGTTCATTAATACAGTTTCCCCATGCCTGGTTCATCATACTGCCTAGGGTATCTCGTACTTCGTTGTGTCTTTTTATTATTAGTCCTCCAATGGGGCATTTAACGCATGATCTGTGTTGAACCCTTGGCCGCAACCTTCACACTTGGAAGGAAGATTAATAGGTGACTTCCCATATCTCAATGCCAATGAATCCCTAAATTCCTGCGGTGACAGATCTAAATTTAGTTTTTTCAATGGGATGCACGAAAGCCAATTACCGTATTTCGCTTTGGGATTGGAAGTACGCCTTATTATTTTTTGTCGACACTGTGGGAAGGATTCTAAACTTTTACTAAATATTTCTTCTTCTATAATGTTTTTCTCTTCTTTGTATGTTTTCGTACTTGATTGTAAGGCATGTTCATGTGAACTAAATTCAAGTTCGTTTCCCATTAATAAAGCTCATGTTAGGATTTCACATCCTTTTTCTGATGTTTTAAACAATTTGTAAGATTGCGATGTAGGATCACTTAATCCTATTCCTCCTCCTTTTACTCTTAAATGCAATATTTCACATTCTTCTTTAGTGATTTCAGAACCAAAAAGTTTGGGGAAAAGGGAGGATCTGATTGCCTGCTGGATTGGCTCAAACATGTCTGACTGAACGTCAACTACCCTCTGAAAAAAAATCCATTCAGATTGTAGGGACTTTGTTGCGACAGCATGTCAGATTGAGGGTGTTTCTATGCGATTTCCGCTATTTTGTCAACATGCTGAGTCCAAATATTTATTTTTTCCATGGCATATTTTGTTTTTTATATTTCACAGCCAACATATCCTCCTAAAAAATTTGATCCTTTTAGAATTTTCATTACTGTTACTTTATTTAGTGCTTCTTCAAGTAGGTCTTCATCGTGATTCCAAATTAATTTTGTTTTGTTTACTTTAGGGAAATATCCATACTTTGGACCACTTTCAGAAAGCTTTTGCCACCAGTTCATTACATCATCAAAACGTCCTTGACATGAAGAATCGTCTGCATACCATACTTGAGATGTTTTTGGTAATTGTTTTAGTTCTTGAATAAGTGGCAGTGTTGCTAAGCCATACAGTATCATCGATAAGGGATCTCCCTGAGTAACTCCTTCTTGGCTGTACATTCTATTATGACTTCCCGGTATTACTAAATCAGAACTGCATTGATAAGTATTGTAAATAAAGGTAGCTCCTCTAGGCCAGTGTAATCTTGCTTGCCATAATGCGTGAATCCTGTTGATATTATTAAATGCATTATCTGCATCAACTAATAGCATGCACCATTCATTGTTTTTGTAATAGTTTCCATTGAATGACTTTCGCATAAAGTGTATTGCACCTTCTATGCCTGCTTTGAGGCCTCCGCAAAGCTGATCAGTGCCAAGGGCTAATTTGGCATCTTCTCCAAAAGCATTTATCATGCATTTGGCCAGAATACGTCTAAGGCATTCTCCTATTCCAATGGGTCGTACACCAGGATTCTTGTCTATAGCTATTGGTCTATTCGCCATTAAGGCTCTTATTGTATACCACGGTACAATCTCTTTATTTAGTTTCATTGCTAAAGTAGCTATTGCTGGTCTCAAATATGCACTTTTCTTGCCATGGCATAGTAAAAAATCGGTCCAATTTTCTGAAGAACTTCCTCCAGGTCCACCACTTCCATGAAGCTTCCTGGCTACTTTCTCAACGTGTTCAGTTGTTATTTCGGTAGACACAAGTTTTGGAATTTCTTTCATATCTTCTGGTAATTTAAGCATGCTTATGTTCGGGATTATGGGATCTGGGTGTTTTTCTTTCAATAGTTCGAAAACCGTACGACCAGAATCACCAATAGTACTACCAGGATCTAATATTCCACCCATATTGTTTTCTTTTACTAATCTTGACGCTTCTCTTATTTTCCCACTTTGGACAAGCCTATTGAATGATGTTTCTTTATAATCATGTTTTACTATGCATGAGTCAGTAATGTTTTACTGAATATAATCATTTCTGTCTAGTTTTGTACAGTTATGTTTTAGGGATTTGTCACATCGTAAGGCTTCATTTATGAGTTCATCATATCGCCCATCGTTCCATTCATTGGGTCGTCTATCAATCAGTCTTCTTATATCTATTAGTCCTCATAGATAACATCTTTTGCTTTTTTTTACCATTTTCTCTCTTTGTAGAATGACTGCAATGTAACAGATTACTCGGTCAGACGTTTCTTTCCCGCTTGCCAGCAACAAGATCTCATCTGCAAGCTTCTCTACAAATCTATCTACAATGCCCCCACTTGGTAATTCGTAGTGCAATATTTTGAGAATTAAAATCCTTTCCCAACGATCAGCCCATACTGATGATTTATGTGACTCGCTTGTTTGTGTCGGGGTTTTCCCAAATGATTTTGAAAGGTAATCAATGGAACCTTAAAATTTAACATAAATAAATTTAAAATTGAACATATTAAAATTGATTAGATAAGTCCAATGAAAATTATTTATAATCTCAGACAAATCAAAGTCTGTTAAACTCAAATGCTTCATCCTTCATTTTTATTTTTATTTTACCTTTTAATATTGATTGTTTACTTTTATATAATACTAGTGGAGTGTAGGGGCAAAGGCCCCTAAAAATCAAAATGGCGATGTCTCCAAAAATAAGTTTCAATTTACCATCTCCTACTGTATTTTTCTCAAGCTGTAGTGTGAATTTACACGTTTGGGTTTTCTAATAAAATATTTCCTAATTTTGACGAAACTTTTTGACGGTATCAAATCAGTAATTTACGAACAATTTCCCCTGTATTAAAATACAGTAGTCTATTTTGTGGAAAAAAAGAAAATTATTGCACTATTATGCTACCAAACATAGTAAAAGGTATTTTATACCTTATTTTATTAAGGTTAAAAATAGTTTTAACTTTAAACATGTTCATGATGAGTTTGTAACTCAAATAAAATAGTTCAATACATCATAGGCCGATTAATACTGTACACTCCTTCACCCTGGACCCCTGTTCCCCCCATTCCCACAACCGCTGTGACCCCATGCCTCCCCGTGCTCCCGGCTCCCGTTCACCTCTCCTGATCCGTGTTACCTGTACCCCCTATGCCCCGGGGCCCGACTACCTCCATGCCCCTGTGCCCCCTGTACCTTCTTGCCCCCTCGTAACCCTGTGCCCTTCATTCTCTCCTGCCCACATGCCCCCAGTTCATCCCCGTGGCCCCCGTGCCCTCTATTTCCCTCATTCCTCCCTCATGTCCCCCATGCCCAACCAACTTCCTTCCCACCGACGCCTCTAGTAGGCCCCACCACTTGTACCTTCATTCCCATGCATTCATACCCCCGTGCCCTATGTCCACCATTCCTCATAATGCAACCTATATCCCCATGCCCTCCTAACCCCAGTGCTCCCGACAACCCTTGTGCCCCATGCCCCCGCGCCCAGGTACTCAATTGCCCACTTTCCCACCGTTTTTCCCAGTGTACCCATGCTCTCTATGTCCCCTAAGAATCCCCATTGTCCCCATGTCCATCTGCCCCCCCCCGTGCCTGGTGCCACCAATGACCCTCTAGTGCCAATTGTGCCTTCCAACTCCCGCTACGCCACGTGCCACCGGGCACCCTATGTTTCTGTACCCTCATGCCCAACGTTGCTCCCCGTGCAACCGTGTTCCCCATGCCCATCTACACCTTTTGCCACCAACACCCCTACTGCTCCTTGTGCCCCATCACCCCCGCCGCCACGTGCAGCAGTGCATCCCCATGCCTCCCCACATTGCCCTCCATGCTTTTGTACCCTCATGCTCGCCTTTTCTCCCTGTGCCCCTATGTTGTCCATGCCTCCACCGAGCAGCTCATGCCCTCCTGTCTCCAGTGCCACCGGCACTCTTCGTGCCTACGTGCCCCCATATCCCCGAACTCCACTATACTGCCCGTGGTCCCCTGCTGCCATCCCCGCGTGCCTCCCCGTACCTCCGTGCCTCTGTGTCCCCCGCCATTTCCCCTATTTCTCCCATGTCTCCCCCGTCCCCATGCCTCCTTACGCTACTAACTACTAAATAGCCGACATTCACTGAGTAAAGACAATTAACCATTATATAAACCATGCCACGTCTAATATAATTTTAAATTTTTTTATTTTTAAATTTTTTATGTTGAATATACCAATCATTCTACTCCTATTTCCTTAATGACATAGATGGGGTCAAGAAGATGAAATCTCCGGTGGATCCATAATCCGTTCATGACTATTATAGTAGGGGACCCAAGCCCTCAAAATCCCAATGAGGTGATACCCGAAAGATATACTCTTGAAACCGATTGGACTTTTTTTGGGGACACTAGGGGTCACCAAAACCAATGTTGCCACGTTGAACTCTGTTGCAAAAGTGGTTTTATCATGTGTTAAACATATGCAAATTTAAGTGATTTTTTAATGTACTTGTTGGATAATAATAGTCATAGCTCCGTTGTTTTTCGGTCTATTTTGATAAATTAATGATAAAAATGTTCACAAAAAGTAGAAAAACAAGATTAATGCATTTTAAACGATTTTATTACACCGGAAAGAAGTTAAAAAGCCTCCAAAACAAAAATAATTGTTCAAAAATATACTTTTGTTTGTTTTCAATTATGTTTACGTCATACCAATGGTTTCGATGTGACTAAATATGATACGAATAGATAGATCAGGTAGTCTACATCAATTTATGTCTCTTATAGTTTTTTCCTATGAAGTGCCGTTTTCGAGTAAAATGTAATTTTACAAAGTTTGTCAGGCCGAGAGCCGCTGTTGGCGGGTCTCGACGTAGACCGCCGCACAGAGCAAAGTTATCAATTCATCTATTGTCATTTTAAGACTGAATAATGTATACCAAGTTAATATTAAATCTAAACTGTTTTCGTTGTACCTGCTTAAACATGAACTTCAATTACCCTGTTGCAGCAGACCTGCGTACTCAAAGTGATTTTAATAGTTTCTATAATTAATTACCGTCACAAAATCGAGTCTTTGTGTTTGCATTCTAGTAAATTTTGTCTGCAGGGTTACAAATTTAAAGTAATTAATGGATAAAAAATGTAAATCGTAACACAATTTTTGACTATCGATGCAAACACCATAAATTAAATCTGTAATATGAATGGTTAGTTGTTTGTAGATATATTATAAAATATTTGAACTAATATTATTTCAATACAAAAAAGGAGAAAAGAGATTGTCTATTTAGTGACATTTCATTGATTACTCTTGCCAACTCTGCATAAAATTTTATATCCGTATACAAAATTCAATGATAATCCTCCCATATCAGCAGGCAAGGATACTTAAACCCAGGGCCGCCGAGAGGGGGGGCAAAGGGGGCAATTGCCCAGGGGCCCGGGCCCCACAAGGGCCCGAGCCGGGACCGAAAAGAAAAAAAAAATACTAAAACCATTAATGCATTGAATAAATCTGTAAGGATAAGGAACAAACGAGCAAGAAAAAGAACGAATGTAAAATGCGTTTAAGGCTCCGGTCTACCCGAGCCCGAATGCCGACTCGCGGCCGCGGTCGTAGCGCTAGGCGAGTTTTATTGATGCAGAGGTTTACGGGAATCGTGTTTTAAAAATAACTAATTAATATAGAGATTGGCTCTTATTTTCTTCTAAAAGTACAAAGACGGATCTTATCTTCTGTGTTTTTAGAATTTTTAAATACAATTTCTTATTTCAGTTATAACTGTCTAAAATCATCTGTTTTTCTCTAGTGGCAAGTTTTATAGTTGTAGAGGTTTACGTTGATCGTGTTTTAAAACTAACCAATTAAGATAAAGATTGGCTCTTAACTTTTTCTAAAAGTAAAAAAAGGATCTCGTCGGCTATCTTTTTCGAATTTTTAAATAAAATGTCTAGTTTTAGCTATAACTGACTAAAATTAGGGCCTATCTGTTTTTCTCGATGCAAATGCAAGGGTTATTTTAGAATCCGGTTATCTTCTGCTAAATGCAGCCTAGAACTATAACTAAGGTGTCATATTAAAGAAGAATAACAGTGCTAAATTTCCTTAGCTACAGTTTTTTATAATCCCACTTTGGTAGTTTCATCAAAATTAGTAGAAAACTTCAGTTAAAAATCGAGAAAAACAGACGATTTTAGACAGTTATGGCTGAAATTAGAAATTTTACTTTAAAAATCTAAAAAGATAGCCGACGAGGTTCTTTTTTCTACTTTCAGTAAATGTTAATAGCCAATCTCCATCTTAAGTGGTTAGTTTTAAAACACGATCCCCGTAAACCTCTGCATCTATAAAACTCAAAAAACAGTCGATTTTAGACAGTTATAACTGAAATTAGAAATTTTATTTAAAAATTCTAAAAAGATAGCCGACGAGATACTTTTTTCTACTTTTAGAAAAAGTTAAAAGCCAATCTCTATCTTAATTGGTTAATTTTAAAACACGATCCCCGTAGACCTCTGCAGCCATCAAACTCGCTTAGCACTACGGCCGCGAGGCGGCATTTGGCATTGTTGTTCGGGCTCAGGTAGAACGCATACTTATGCGTTTTGTATAAGTATGCGTTTAAAATGATTGACAATACAAAACTTTTCCTTCCACACCCGGAAAGCATTCTAGACTCTACCCTTTAGTTATTTGTTATATCTGTGCCCTCGGTCTTCGTTCACAGGTCCAAAAATTATAAAGTTAAAACTAACCCCGTTGTATCCAAATGTTTAAATTGAGCTTCGGCTATTCATGACTCTTCCCGCATTAGTAGCTGGAGCTGAGCGGTCATTTAGTGCTCTGAAAAGGATTAAGAGTTTCAGTCGTTCAATGATGGGGCAACTACGACTGTGTGGCCTAACTCAACTTGCTATGGAATCAGATCTTGCCCTTGCCCGTACCTTAGATTTTAGGGATATAATTGAAGAATTCGCCAGCAGAAGAGCTCGAAAGAATCTCATGATGTAAATATTTTTTATATTTACTCCAGTGTATATATATTAATCCATTTTCAATGTCTTAGTTATGATTGTTTACGCCCTATTTGCTATAACCTAATAACATCTAGGTATGTCAAAATATATTTCGTATACGTAGGAAGGTTATGTTGTTGTTGTTGTTGTTGTTTTTTTTCACGCGGAGAGGGGGCCCGAAATCTATATTGCCCAGGGGCCCAGGATTTCTCTCGGCGGCCCTGCTTAAACCTTTGAATTAGGTTCATGGCACTATTATAAAATTAGTATTGATTTAAAATCACTATTTTTTACCTTTTAACAACGGATTTTGATGAATAGTTTCTTAAACAAAAAAAGGCCTTTGGACGTAAAATTACTATTGTCATGACTTTATTATTTGGTTAACCTTAATATATTACTAAAACTGATTTTTATTTATCAACAATAAATATCAATATTAACAATATTAATATTTTAACAATATTGGTTAAAATATCATTGAAATACTGTAAAATTGACGTGATGTTTTTTGCTACTACTGTCATATTTTATTCTTTTTGTTTTTGTATACAGTTCATATTGAAATGTAATCATGAATGCACTATCCCTGTAAACCAGTATACTGTATTACATAGTATAAACATGAAAAGAAATTGCAAATAAAATATATTTCCAGATTAATGTAGCGAATGATTAAAGTACCTTATTATTGTTCCTTATATATGTTTAAAATATATTGTTCCTAAAACAAATTTTGGTTGTTGGTATGTATTTTTGACTATGTCAAATTTACTATTAATTTTTTATAAAAATATTATTATAGGTAAAGGTACGTTTAAGCAAATGATAAAACACTTAACTAAGGAACGATAAAGCACTTTCGGACGTAAGTCAGAATTTGGAAATTTACTTTTACGTTTTTCTTGATTATAATATTTTATATAGATTAATCATTTTATAAATTAAACAAACAGATTCTTGGTTCATTGTCAGTTTCAGTTAAATCATTACATCAGATTAAAAGACAAAAGAACAAATTTACAAATGTAAATTAAACGCCCAATAAAGGTAAATTTTAAAATAAAATCAAAATTTCCCCTTCCTAAACATATTTTTTATTTAAATTAATCAAATTTTTATCTCATACGGTAGGAAAAAAACATTAATTGTTTCACCTATTTTGCAATATATAGCTGAATAATCATAGTATTGTAAATTAGTAACTTTGACAAGTAAAAATCGAAAAATTGATCGCTTGAATTTGAATGCCAACCTGAGAATCTTTTAGCCCATCAGGTGAGCTCGTCCGCTACGCTCACTCACCTTAAGTCATTATAATCTTCTAGTCTTTTATTTTCAATCTTCCCTCAATACTTTAAACGAGAACAGATATTTATAAAATTAAATATAAATTTAATCATATGTTCAAATAGCAAAATTTTTGCTTCTGTAAGAATAACATGGCAACTTAACTTTGAAGTCGTGTGGAGCCCCATCTAAGAATCTGGGGAAAAGTGTCCTGTTCTTTCTTTTTTCTCTAGTTACCTCCTCCCTTGAATTTCCAGGAAAATCAGTTCAGCAGTTCTTGAGTTATTAATGGTGTAACTAACACGATTTTTTATATTACACCTATATGGATTTTTAAAAATTTTCAAAATTTTACTTTAGTTGTTGAGAATAATGTTTCATATAACAATAGCTGAAAGTAATGATATAAACGACAAAGTTGTGAGAAACCTTCTTTTAAGGAAAGATTAGGCTAATGAAGCTTTTTACTTACAGACCTATTTTTTTCTTGTGTGATACTTGTAATTCATAATTAATATTCGTTTGGAATCAATGAATAAAGGGAATTGACATGTGAAAATAAAATCAATCTTGTAAAATATTTGGAGAAACATTCATGCACAAAAAATTGTATTATCCACAACCCCGATAAACCTAAACTGTTTGATACTCAATAAAGTTTTATAAATTATGTAGGCATAATATAAATTACTAACGATAACGAAACAGAGTTGTTAATCCAATGCATTGAAAGTTCAAAATAGTCAATACACAATTTCTTTGCTTAATCAATCAATATTAATACACACCATCTTAGATGAATATAGTGAAAGTTAGTTTATTATGTGTGAAAGGATGATAAAAAGTATACTTGGTTAACACCATTAAAAAACTAGGGGGCCCATTCACAAAATTCGCATTTTGTAATGTATTCCTTTCCGTTTGTGATAAACTTAGCTACAGTACAATTCAAAGGAATTATGCCTTTTCGATTATGCGTAACTATATTTATGTTGATTATGCAGTGAAAACGAACTATTTTTGTTTATAATATGTATTAAAAATTTATCTGTAGGTAGGCATAATCTGTTGTTAAGTCACAATTAACATTTTAAAATATTTTATGAAATTTGGTCAACATTTTAAAGCGCCCTTTAAGAACTAAATCAAAGGCTTGGGGGGGCAAAGTCCGAAACTAATTAACCTTAACCGGGCGAAGCCCAAATTGAATGACCCGGGCTAGATTAAAAAATGGTACATCAATCTTAAAAATCGGTTGAGTATTTCGGGAGAAAAAGGGATGTAACAGACAAAACCCTTATATAATTAAGAATAATGACGGTACATTATGGCAAGAATATCACATTTGTTTGTAGTATAATTATACAACATTTTATTGATATGAAGAACTGTGTTATCGAAATAAATTGAAAAATAGACCGGTTTACAGGGATTTAATATTAATTACATGATCCTTCTTTTTAAAACTACAACTATTTATGTCCGACTAAATTAAAGAATTTTTTATTAAAGGCTGTATGAAGGTTGTAACATGGATAAACTTTGTTCAGTGTTATCAATAGTTATCAACGCTTAACAACGAAATGTCACAAAATAGTAATTTTTATAGTCTGAAAGTAATACAGAACTTTTTCAAATATAGACAAACCACTTTATGTATAATTTCAGTTAAATTTTTAACCTTGCAGAAAAATTAACAATCCTACAAACCCAAACACTCAATTTGGCGAACACAATTTATTATAGAAACAATTAAAAACACTTTGAGTACGCAGGTCTGCTGCAACAGGGTATTTTCAATTTATGTTCAAGCGGGTACAACGAAAGAAGTTAAGAATTAATATTAACTTGGTATACATTATTAAGTCTTAAAATGACAATAGAATGATTTATAACTTTGCTCTGTGACGCGGTCTACGTCGACGAGACCCGCCAAAAGCGCGCGGCCCTCGACCTGACAAACTTTGTAAAATTACATTTTACTCGAAAACGGCACTTCATAGGAAAAAACTATAAGAGACATAAATTGTTGTAGACTACCTGATCTATCTATTCGTATCATATTTAGTCACATCGAAGCCATTGGTATGATGTAAACATAATTGAAAACAAACAAAAGTATATTTTTGAACAATATTTTTTTGTTTTAGATTCTTTTTAACTTCTTTCCGGTGTAATAAAATCGTTTAAAATGCATTAATCTTGTTTTCCTACTTTTTTTGAACATTTTTATCTTGAATTTACCAAAATAGACCGAAAAATAATGGAGCTATGACCATTATTATGCAACAAGTACATTTAAAAAATACTTAAATTTCCATGTCTTTAACACAAGATAAAACCACTTTTGCAAGAGAGTTCATCGTGGCAACATTGGTTTTGGTGACCCCTAGTGTCCCCAGAAAAAGGTCCAATCGGTTTCCAGAGTATATCTTTCGGGTATCACTATCTCGCTTATTATTTACGATAGAGGTGGTTGGGTCCCCTACTATTAATAGTGTTCTCCTGTTTTTTATAGTGCATTTCCAATTTTAAAAAAGTTATAAACTATGAGGTTATCTTAACTCAAAATATCTGCTCAATAACCAGCTGAGTTTATGATAAAACACTGGAACATCTGCTTAAAAACACGTGTAAATCTAAAAATCTTCTTCCCATTAGATTAACATTGGAACTTCAAGGTCCAATGGGGCGAAGCCCAGGTAATTTTTGATAATTCTGGTATTTTTCCTTGCGTCGTTGGCCTTCAAGCTTTAAAATGAGCCATCACACGTTACCCTATCTTTCTTCTAACTCGAGATATTTCGTGGGGAACGATTCGCTTCCGGAATTTTATATATATATATATATATAATACATATAACGATTGTTCATTAAATCCCTTTACTTCCGCAGCTAGGTCCTATTGAAATCTCCCTTTTATTCAATATAGGAGTTCTTACATACCCAAGGTTTCGAATTCTTCCTCTCGCCCCTGTCTCTCTGGTCGTTTCCTGGCTCCCCATCCGTTGGTTGTCCCCGTCTGCTTTAGGACTCCGTGGGCTGTTGTAGAGGACGCCTAAGGACTAATCCTCTGCTGTTGTACTCCTTGTCTGTTAATAGACTAATCGTCTGCTGGTATACTCCTTTTCTGCTGATGGACTAATTGTCGACTGGTGTACTCGTTGTCTGCTGGTGGACTAATCGTCTACTGGTGTACTCGTTGTCTACTGTTTGACTAATCGTCTGCTGGTGTACTCCTTGTCTGCTGGTGGACTAATCGTCCACTGGTGTACTCGTTGTCTGCTGGTGGACTAATCGTCTGCTAGTGTACTCCTTGTCTGCTGATGGACTAATTGTCTACTAGTGTACTCGTTGTCTGCTGGTGGACTAATCGTCTACTGGTGTACTCGTTGTCTACTGTTTGACTAATCGTCTGCTGGTGTACTCCTTGTCTGCTGGTGGACTAATCGTCCACTGGTGTACTCGTTGTCTGCTGGTGGACTAATCGTCTGCTAGTGTACTCCTTGTCTGCTGATGGACTAATTGTTTACTAGTGTACTCGTTGTCTGCTGGTGGACTAATCGTCTACTGGTGTACTCGTTGTCTGCTGTTGGACTAATCGTTTGATGGTGTACACCTTGTATGCTGATGGACTAATCGTCTGCTAGTGGACTAATCGTTTGCTGATGTACTCCTCGGGTTGGTGGACTCGTCTGCAATTGGACTCCTTGGGCTGTCGTTTTGTGTTCAGACGTATGTAGAATAGTAGAGCTGTGGGCCTGTGATGGGGTTTCCTTGGCCTTAACTTGCCCAACACCTCCTAATCTCTTGGTTTCCGACTAACGCTCCTTTTACCTTCCTAACCCATTACTTTCTTTTTCCACTCTAACTACTTCACCTCACCTATCACCTCGTGATTAGTTTTCCCCGTCAAAGTTACTAGTCCCGCCTATCAACCAATCAAATCTCTTTGTTCCATAAATTAGTACCCTCGCGTAGAGAATGGCTGATAGCAATTCATCAGCAAAATGTTTGGGCAATAATGTAAGTGTTGTCGAATTTTGCTTGAGTGTCTGTCTACAGTTACTCATCTCGGTTCCATACCACTTGCAATAAAAAAAAGTGCTTGTTCAACATTTATTGTTGTTTCATGTATTTTACAGACTTTTGAGTGAGGATATATTCTATTATTTTTTGTTGTTTGATGTATAATGTTAAACTTGTTATATTTACAGTATAATATCGCTACACCTGAAATAAAACGAATTGATGAACTGTTTAGGGAATATGCTTAGATCTTATCTGCTCCATACAGCTGCCCGTGCAGACAAGGTACTTACTCTCCACCTTCCATTATTGAGGCCGCCACTACTGAAAGGATCGTCACTGCTCTGTTTCCTGCACATCCACAGCGACCGCTGGTTGACTTTGAACGGGTGAAGAACGTTCTGCTTTTTACCATTGAGAAGTTGAAAACCTCCGTTCTCACCCTGAAGAGCAACAAAGCCCCTGGCCCTTACTGAATTCCCAGTGAGATTCTAAAGAAGGTTTTCACTATTAGTTCCGGGTTGTTGCTAAGAATGTACAATGCCTAGTTGGTTGAAGGGATGTTCCTATTCCCCTGGAAAACCGCCAGTCGTGTGCTTAATAGCAAATGGTAAAGGTGATCCTGAGCTGCCATCATCCCACAGACCTCTTTGCATGTTGGACACGGCTGGAAAACTTTTAAAAATTTATTAAGATGTTAAGTATGTGATCCCGCCTGAGCTGCTGGGGATTTCTGCCCTCGTCAGTGCGACTTCAAAAAGGAACGACGAGATCACCGAAGTCCAGAAAGCTGTTGAGAGCTGAAAGCCACAACCGTTTCTCCCGCCTAGTAGTGTTTCTTGTTACGCTTGATGTCAAGAATGCCTTCAACTCGGCGGGATGGGTCGATATGTTGGATGCGCTTCGCAACACATTCCAACGTATCTGCTTCGCGGCTCATCGAGGAATACCTCCGTTCTAGGCGTCTATTATACGACACCTGAGATAGAGCACCGAAAATGGAAGTCACCTCTGGTGCCACGGAGGGTTAATAATACTCGGTCCGGATCTCTGGAATATCGCTTATGACAGCCTCCTGAGATCCAACTTCCCAGAGGATACCATTTTAGTCGGACACTTCCGTACAGCGTACAAGGCTGCTAAGGTGGTCTTTTATCTTAGTAATCTGTTGGCCAATGACGGGGACCTCGTCCGCAGTCCAGTTCATGCTCCTTTACGGGGCAGAGGTGTAGGCAGACACTCTCACCTAGAAATTTTACAGGTTGCGACTCGCCCAGGTTCAGTGTCAAGCTGCGCTTCAGGTGAGTTCTGCCCTTCGGACAGTATACGAACATGCGGTCCTGTTGGTTGCTGGTATCATCACTGTCAAGCTCTTGACTGGAGCGAGGAGGGCTATTTATCAGAGACAAGGCAAGATCGGTATCGATGCTGCAAGATTCAAAGGGCACGCCCAAACTTTCCAGCAGTGGCAACTCAGCTGGGAGCATGATACTCGAGGTCGATGTACTGCGCGGCTAAGTGAGCAGGTCCAACCATGGAAAGGGGTCATGGCGATGTAGACTGCTACCTC
Organism: Neoaliturus tenellus; assembly: GCA_030545055.2. NCBI lineage: Eukaryota > Metazoa > Arthropoda > Insecta > Hemiptera > Cicadellidae > Neoaliturus > Neoaliturus tenellus. The sequence goes on from CM061533.1 coordinate 197,782,682, forward strand.
ACGCAGATCCTGACAGGTCACGGCTATTTCAATTTGTACTTGAACCTGATGAGCAATACCGGTTCATCGCGTTGCATCTAATGCCCGGGCGTTAACGACGACGCTGAACATACCTTCTTCCGCTATCTGCGTTGGGAAAGGGCAGACCTGGAGGCCTCAAGAAAATTCCGTGTTTTTTCGGTGGACACGGTCTGCGAAAATATTATGGAGGATGAGGAGAGCTGGGATTGCTTATCACAGTTCATCCGGGGCATCCACCATGGGAAAATAAAACCAATCTGGGCCGTGAAGTGAACGACCAATTCGTTCATTAAAAACGATAATTCAATTTTCCGATAATTCCATTTTCGTTATTTTGGAAATAACGAAAATCGCTTGAATGTTTTTGATTTCTGTATTATATATTAAGAGCACTTACTATTATTTTAGCAAATTTCCTTTGGAAATAAGCTATTACCGTCGTTTTCATGGGAGCTGCCGTTTATACAGTTGAGGGGACACCTCTGCGATTACATAATTTTATATATGAAATCGTAACCTTTTTATGTGTACTTTCCGGATACGTAGTGATTATTTGTCGGAAACACATTTAAAACTGCACAAATAACGATTTACTAAAAAATTTAACATGGGCTTATATGGGAAATAAAATTTTTAATTTTGAGTGCTTGTGAACAGGATAACTAGTGCAAAAATAGTCTGATCATCATGAAATTTGGTACAGGCATGTAAAGTTAGATTCTCTTGGATGAGTTCGTGAACCAGTATGATCGGTAGACAAACAATTTTCTGATCATCATGAAATTTGGTACACTTATGTAAATTTTTCCATTGGAAATTCGCTAAGTACGCAGGTCTGCTGCGACGGGGGTATTTTATCTTAATATTGTTTGTTCACAGAATTTAAATAATTGTTTTTATTGCATCATCCGAACTCTCAGAAAATATGATTATATTGTAAAAGAACCCCTGAACGGACTTTGTGTGTTAGGGGCCCTATTTTTTAATACTATTCAATTTTTTTTTTTTTTTTTTTTTTTGTAATCGATATTTGTTGAGTTGGCCTGGTTAATTATAAATGTCGTAACCATTGTGAATTTGTAAAATTATGTACTGTATACGGTTCAGAAAATAAAGATTTGTTTATTTATTTATTAAACTTTAATTTTTGCTTGTTTACTTGCAATGCAATTTTGCATCATAAATAATAATAATTTAATCTTATTATGTAAAAGAATCTATTGTAAAAGCAGAGTAATTTTGCTCGGTTTGACACAAAACAATAACTGAAATTAAAGGATAACAAGGAATTGTTTACTGAGGCGTGCTTGGTTAAAAATTTGTAAATATATAATAGTCAGGTTACTTTTGCTGTGTTTTTTTGGTTTTTCTAATAATTCAAACCATGTTAAATATAATTTATTATTGCCAAACTGAGTAAAAAATGAAAAATTAACAGTTTTTAAACAGTTTTTTTAGTTTTTTGTTGAATATTATTTTTTTAGATTACTAAGCTATAAGAATCGATCGTTAGCAAAAGAAATTTAATGAAAGACAACGAGTCGATGTATTATTCCTCGGACCTCAAAGTGTTTCCTGGAATCAAATAATTTATTTATAAACCATTCACCATGCGAATCCAGACAACTCATGATAACCTAAATGAGTTTTTTCTTTATTTTCTTAAATAAATAAATAAATATATATATATAATCTTCAATCACCTTGTTGTTTGGCCTCTTTTTATGCAATTTAAAAATTTAAATTTGTTTACCCTGCTTGTATACTAAAGCATTAATGAATTTAAAAACTTGTTATGCAAAGTTCAGGCATTTTACTTCAACTTTAACCCCTGTATAACTTTATAGAAAGTTGCACTATATTCTTCAACGAGATTGCTATACATAAAAGTCAAAATATTATCTCCGTTACATCAGTTCTGGGTACTCAGCCACGTACCATAGGATTATATTTTTCTTTTCTTTTTAAAATAAAAATACCGTTTGAATTCAGCAAACTGAGTAAGCATGACAAGGTTCTATTCACCACCTGGTTAACGTAATAAAATATCTTATAAAGTTAGTTACATATTAAATAAGAAATATTAAAGATTGTTGAGTTCCTCTTAGAATAACACAAGAACCTCCTCTATAGAATAACACTTTCCTCTTTAGAATAACCACGTGTTGCAATTAACTCTGTAACCATTCCAGCTAATATAATTTATTTGATTTTTTTAACACTAGGTTTAAGAAATAGAGGGCATGACTATTAAAAAACAATTTTAACGCAGTTAAGTGTCCTTCAAATCCCTTTATACGATTTAATTTCAATGTCATACTAACTAAATCTGGAGAACGCTACTCAACACCTTTACTCACAAATTCGATAAAAATTGTAATTTTGTTCCAAAAGTTAACTCCAAAGGGGAGATTTTGTAATCAACTAGGCCTAGTTGGGTTTTTTACTCCAAGGATTTTTTTTTAATAAGCTCCAAAGTGTATAAAATTTGAAACCTTCCTTAACTATAATTTTTAGTTCTCTCAGTGTATAAATTTTAAGAGAAAAATTCCTTCTTTATGCTATATATTTTTCATGTCAATTATGTACTTTTTTATTGTATCTTATCAATTTATCTCTATAAACATTTATATACAAATTGAAATGATAAATTTTTCAACGCAAATTTGTTTGATTTTATCCATTTGTCTTATAGTTATTTTTCCTTGTATTTTAGATTTTTATAGCTAGTTTTAAATGTTCTTAAATATTATTTGGTAAATCTATATATTAATACGCAAGCAAGTTTCATTTCCTCCTTTTTACTCAGCTCGTGTACATCGTAGAAGAAATCCGAGCATACCGTTCGAAATGTATATTCCTCTAGATGAGCATTTCCTCACATTCTAATTCACATCGGACTCCAGGGCTACGCCCCACAGGCTTTCAAAGTTCCAATGTTAATCTTATGTAGAAAAGAGAAATGAATGAATCATTAGACAGCTGCTGTAAAAACAATTGCAAGAAAATTAGGAAGGACAGATGTTTTAGTTCTAAAATATTTTTAAGCTTCTTGGGTCCAGATTAACTGAAATTTTGATCGAATTTCGATCAGGAGGCCATCTCTAGTTTTTATAATTATGTATGTTCTATTAAGCATAAACATGTACATTTCGTGTCATAATTAAAAGTAAAGAAAATTTACAGCAAAGAGCTCTTATATCCAAGATAAAAAATTAGGAACTGGGGCTGGAATCAGAGAATTGGAATTCACCCCACAGTTCGTTATCCACTGGGGACTGGGTAGCACTAACAAGGGCAGTGGTGGTTTAGCGGCCGTAGCGGTTGTAATTCACCGTACACTGGGGTATTTCTACGTACTCAGTTTCTCCAGTTAGTAATGTTGAGAACCACAATAATCCGTTTCCTTAATAATCAATTAATTTGTATTTTTAACTATTAAAATTTAATCATGTTTATTCTCGAAAATGCAAGAGAGTTTTTATCAATTTATCAAAATACCTACATTTGTATAAATATTTTATAATTGTGATGGATTTAAAATCATTGAAATAGTTTTTATCAAATAATACATCTTCCCTTGCTCATGTGTTGGACGGCCAATTATGGTAAAAAAGTTAGGTTATGATAATATCACTCTGAGTAGGCCTATGGCACAATTCACTATAAAACGTATGTACTTTTAGATAACTTACATTTATTATTATTTATTATTAATACATTTAACCTTATTGCAGCTTGGATAGTTCTTTCAAAGTAGACTAAATGATTTATTTTGTGAATAGTTCCTTCATTACATCGGTTGCCGTCAGACTGGTATTTAAAATCTAGGTATTTTTTTTATTTTTATTATTTATTTATTTATTTTGATGGCTGAATTTTGCAGCTTTTGCCTGTTGAAATTGTTTTTAAACATTAAAATAAAATTTTTAAAAAGTTGAAGACATGTTACACATGCAACAATCTTTGATTTTCTAACAATAGTAAATATGCAATGTTCCAATTTCGTACCTAAAATAATTTAGGAATTGAAATAATTAAATCATGAATTTATTTACCCAAATAAAAACAAAAATACAAACTTATTAATAACTAGGAAATTAACTGGTCACTACATCCAGTATCTGTGGCCAGTGAACATATTGCTTATCAACTAACAATAATGGTCATCTCTTATCTGTCTCCAATTATCTTAATATTATCATTAATTATTGCCGCTGCCTGTAGCGATTACCTAAAACAACCTTTTTATTTGACGGGAAACATTAATCTAAGAAATATTCCATTTGTTTAGTTTTATTCGAAGCTATTACAATAAATAATATAATAAAAGGTCCTTAAATATTAAATGAATGCTTAAAAAAATTCTTTGTGGACTTTTGGTGTTTTAAATAATTTATTAATCCAATACAGCTTATGTTATAACACAGCTTAATAGTTCCGTTATTTCCACTTTTTCGATAAGATCAAATACAAGTAAAACTTTAAAGACAAACATGTTTTGGATAGGCATACTGTTTAACTGATCACAAAGAGGGAAAAACTGTCTCTTAGTCTTTTTTTTATTAACTATAAGAAATTATTTTAAGTTATTCTTAATCTATTTATAAAAGTTTTAAATGTTCCACCCCAACATATTAGACCATACTATAACTTTTTTTATCAATGAAAAATAAAGAGATTTTAATACAGATACATTACAGAGGTTTCTTAGAAAATAAAATTTAATGTTTGATTTTATTGTCCATAATTTGAATATGCTTCTCCCAAGTCATTTTTTCATCAAACGTTAAAATAAGATATTTAAATCAATTGTTTTTTCGAGCTTCTCCCAATTACAATGAATTCGTTGATATTTTTTACTATGTTGAATTATTGGTGATGCAAAATCAGTCCCGAAAATAAATAAACGGTATCAGTTAACTGACACATACTTTCTCCCAACAATATAAAAAGGATGTTAAAAGCTTCAAACATTAATGTCTTGATGACTCAGTCGGATAGCTACCGGCTGAGCAGCGCGAGTTTGACCCTACGCGGGTCTGTGACTTTTAACAACGTAATGCGTTTACCGCTAAACGAAAAATTGAATTTACTCCGCAATTACTCGACGTAGAGCAATAATTTAAAATACTGGATTATTTAGTTTTTTGAGCTTGATTTAATGGTGATAAGTAAAATTTATTTCAAGACAACAGCTATTTTTAAAATCCAAAAAATTGATTTTTGAAACACTTTTTACTCCATAATTTTTGAACGCGGATTTTCCCGGAGATGCGGGTGGTGTCATTTTATTCACCATTTTAAGCTTAATAAACCAAAAAATTTTAATCAAAATCGTTAGAGCCGTTTTTGAGAAATTTTTATTTTTGACGATTTTTGAGTGTTTTTGGGGGTAAAATACCCTTAAAAATCAAAAATTCAAAAAAATGAAAAAAACACCTGGAATTATCGTGGATTTGGACCTATGTACCAAATTTAATTAAAATCGGACCATTAGGGCTTTCTCTAGCTCTGTTTACATCCTGACACACACACACACACACACACACACACACACACACACACACACACACACACACACACACACACACACACACACACACACACACACACACACACACACACACAGACAGACGTCACTCCGAAAACCACTTTTTTGGACTCAGGGGGAACCAAAATGGATAAATCCACCAACAACTCAAATTCGAAAATTTTGACGAAAACAATACTTTCTCCATATACTATGGTATAGAGGGAGAAAGTAAAAATTATATACTTTGTTTTGCTAGCGTTAACTTGCATTTTATTATTAACACAAATCTTGCAACATTTTCAGTTCGTTCATGATCATCATTTGTGAATTGTTTTTGTGGGAATAAAGAAATCGGCAAATGCTTGGATTTGACCCTGAAAATAGTGTAACAGTAACAGACAGGGGGGCGCTGAGGCGACCGCCGACCCGTACTTGCTGCTCTCTGTCAGACAGGAAGCTTAGGAGCAATCGGAGCGCCACACCCCCCCTCCCCCCCCACCCGAAACCAACTTAGAAAGCGGAATGTCATGGTTAACCATGCCAAAAGCCTTAGAGAAGTCAACAAAGAAGCCACTTATTTTATTACTATTATTAAAACTTTCATAGCCTATATCTAACTCGTAAAATTAAGCAGTGCGTCCTCCGTGGATTTACCACGTAGGAACCGAACTGTTTATCTGAGAAAAACTTAATTTTATTTGTTGACCGTTAATTTTTCTAAAACTTTAGAAAATATTGAAAGTATACTAGGCCTTACATTGGTTAATTTAATTTAATTTAATTTCTTAAAAATCGGTGCGACAATATTTAATTTTAACATAATTGGAAATATTACTTTTATAGAACTTGAATAAAAATAGGAATCAAAACAGGTCCAGTAAACTGAAAAATATTTTTAACAAAAGACACGTTGAATCTGTCATATCCTGAAGATTTTTTTTTGTTTTCAGTCCTTTTATTACATTAAAAATTTCACAATCTGAAGATGGTTGTATAACAAATGGTTACGTCTTATTTGCGGACAGTCCAGATTGCGGACAAGGGCAAAACCTTCCAGATTGCGGACAACCCAAAAATGTAGTAGAATGCACCAATTAGATTTGTCCAGTTTGCGGACACATATTTTAATCCTGTCATAAAAACCATTTAACCAAGGAAGCAGGTAGTAAACGCACGCTGTAGGTGTTTGTGTTATTATAAATTTATTTCATGTTATTAAAAAAATTAACAAAAAGGAAAAAGAAAAAAAATAAACAAATCTAATAATTGTTACTAATAAAGGGCTAAGGTTACTTAAATGTATATACAATCTTTAATTTTCTTAGTTTCTCTTTATCAAGAAAATTCGTCCAACCTAACCTAACCTAACCTAACCTAACCTAACCTAACCTATCCTAACCTATCCTAACCTAACCTAACCTATTAAAAATATGTAAGTGGCTTGGCAATCTCAGAAGGGGAAACATTTACACCATGAACCGAGACCTGTCCGCAAACTGGAATCTTCCCACCCCAAGGGCCTTGTTTACCCCCCACGTAAAACCAGACATGTCCGCAAACTGGACTGTCCGCAAATAGGACTGTCCGCAAATAGGAGGACACCTAACAAATTATTAGCAGTGATGCTGTAGACCAAGCTCGGCTAGCGTGGTGACATTGTTATCTGGTTGTACAGTATTCATAAGATAATAATTAACTTTATCAGCAACACTTTGGGGGTCACATTCTATGGTGCCATTCTCTAACTCCAAAAATCAAAAATCTGATTAAGTTGGACGCCAGATAAACTATTAATAATCGCCCACTGCTTAGTAGGCGAGGTTATAGGTGCAGTTGAGTATGCATGAAAAGAGTCAGAGATTTTGACTATTGATTTTGGTAATGGGGGCCTAGGTGAGTATAAAAACCCATGTCGTCGCCTCCAAGGGTGGTCGACAACTTAGGGGCGGGGATGCCCTTGTTATTGAACGTAAGTAAATATTTTTTTTATTTTGTAGGTAATAATACGACCTACAAAAAAGGTAATTAACAAATTATTGTATAGTCTCCATTTTTAGAGATACAAATTATTTTTTAAATTATTTTAAGTTATTTAAGATATTTTAGAGCAAATACTAAACATTTGTTCATTATACGTTGTAATACAATATTATATATAATTCAATAACATTACATAAATGTATTATGAGAAGTATATATATTTAAATGTCATAAACAAGTGCGTCATGCCTGGCGACTGCGACTGTCGCGGTCCGGGCGGCGAGCGGGAATCATGTCTTACGAATTGAGTCATTTGTTTACTTCAGTTTCGGTAAAACTCTCCTTCAGTGAAGACGTGGTGTGTTGTGCGACGGTATTATTCGTGTCTGTTTTTTAAATGATTTTAACTCAACAGTTTGCTTTAAGGGTGTGATAAGAGTACTGTGCTATGTGTACCTACCAAGTTGTTTATAATGGCGATTTCTTTTGCAAGTGACAGTAAACTGGTGAAAGCATTCGATTTAAAACTATGTGCCATATGTCAGGTGAGTGGCAATACTCCATTAGTAGATAAACCCAAAGAAGCAAGTTTTGAAACATTATCAAATGCTATTAATAGACGAAGCGATGAGGTTTCTGAAAGGCTATCCCCTTTTTTAATTAATTAAGATTTAAAACTACTTAGATGGCATACACTTTGTTACAGTACGTAGGCCTACACAAGTGAAAATAACATAAAACATAATGAGTCAAAGTCACACAAAGAACCAGAAACAGGTTTAGTTTTAAATAGTGATGAATCAGGTAGGCCCATACTTGATAATAGGAGATGTACCACTCGAAGCTTAATAAATAAAATACCCCCGTCGCAGCAGACCTGCGTACTCAGCGAATTTCCAATGGAATTTTGGTATATTTTCAATTTACCCATAAAGTCCATGGGGATGAGAGTATGTAGGTTTGCCGCCATATGGGTTTTGTTGGTAAATATAAGTTAAACCCTACCTAGTGAATGTACATACCAAATTTTATCAGGTTATGGCGTTCTTTTTATTTTCCCTATAAACCCCATAGGAGTGAGTACGTAGGTTTGCCGCCACATGGGTTTTCTAAGCAAATATAAGTTAAACGTTTCCGAATGAATGTACTTACTAAATTTTATCAAGATATGTCAATAAATAAGCAAGATAGAAGGTTTTCTTGATTTCCCATAAGAATAACATGGTAAACATAGTTTTTGGATTTTCTCCATAACCATTTAAGCTAGGTAAAAAATTCTAGATACTAGATTATTTGTTTTTTTAAGCTCTTTTAAATGGTTTAAGTTAAAATTGTTGAATTTTATAAACAAAAGTAAAAAAAGGAAAAAACCCCTTTTGAAACCCCATAAAACCCCGTTCCCATGGTCCAATCATTCTGGTTCGCGAACTCAATCTAGTAGATGCTGGCTTACACCCCTGTACCAAATTTCATCAAAATCGGAGGTTCCGTTCAAAAGTTATCGTGTTCACGGACACATACATACATATATATATATATATATATATATATATATATATATATATATATATATACATATATTTATCAATTTGAACGAATGGTGTTTTTGGCTTCTAAGGACCTCAAAACGAAAAAGTATCATGGTCCCGAGCTTAGGTCTTACCGTGACTACTACCGTAATAGCGTATTCCCTATAGGGGAATTCGCTAGAAGATATGCTAAAATGTATTTTTTGCCAAAAAGTTACTAAGAAAAAAATAGTTACTTTGTACAGAGTGTCGGAAATCCCACTGGCACAATAACTGTTAGACATTAGTAGACAAAATCAAGATTCTGTATTTAGGAGATTAAATACGTGTACATCAGTAAATGATATATTTGCGGCAGATGTTTTATACCATGATATATGTAAAAAAGAATACTTTCGTATATCGTCAGCTTCTGTACAAGAGAACTCAAAAATTATTGACTCACCAATACAAAATGCATTTGACTTATTGATTTTAGAAATTGATTCTGAACTCCAATCAAAATGTTTTCCTTTGAGTTATTTGGCATCAAAGATAAAGCGACTTTGCGTAGATCCTGACGCTAATGTTGACAACAGATTAGTAATTAGGGAAGATTGAATTAACTGATGAAGATTATGTGAAAATGAAGCGTTGTATCTAAGAATCGTTAAAAAGAAGGGGTTAACCTGCAATGAGAGTAGATTTAAAATCATATCAACTCATCCAGCATTATTAAGAAATATTGCATCCTTTCCAGCAACAAGTGACAGCGTGAAACTCCATATACTTCGCAGTTGGGCCCAAGTTCAAGTTTGGAATAGTGCTTTACATGCAGACATCACCCAACTAAACATTACAAACTATGGGTTTTATGAAGACTGTTCTGGACTCATTCGCCTTGTGTTGATGACAAAAACGCCGCTGCCAGAAGACCTGATACAGTACCACCATGTAAATGCAGAAAATTTAGCAAACATTGTCCTTGTTTCATGAGAGAAGTACCTTGCTGTGGATACTGCAACTGTATTGAAAATAGTTGTAACAACACATATAATTAAAAATATCTGCCAGGGAGGGTAGACCACAACATCTTTACCAAGTAAGTATTTTTTTTTTTTTTCAAAATAAATCTTAGTTTTTAAAATCAGCACTGCCCGGGAAAATTTTTTTCTGTTCATGGATTTATGATTTTTATGTATAGTAGGGGTATTTGGCCCTGAGAAATCGATTGGAGCAGGTATCAAGGCTGGGAAAATACGGGGTTTCTTCTACAGCCCTTCAAAGTGTCCATGTTATCATTAAGGACCTTCTTTGTATCTTCAGTTAACCAAAACAGCTGATTCAAGTTGTTCTTTTTCATAGTAAGATTTGTAAACAATGGATGTTTTATTTTTAGGTTATCTAATACTGTTTTATTCTATTCGAGCAAAGCTCAATATCCCGGTATTGTCAACACCTGCTACTAGGTGGTGTTGGTATTGTGCATTATTTTTGACCCCTTTCAAACCCCATAAAACCCCGTTCCCATGCACCCACATCCTCCACCGTCACGCCAAACGCTGCACCTAAATCCTCCTCAGTCACGCCGTTCGCTGCACCCACATCCTTCACTGTCACGCCGATCGCTGCACCAACATCCTCCACCGTCACGCCGATTGCTGCACCAAGATCCTTCATCGTCACGCCGATTGCTGCACCAACATCCTTCATCGTCACGCCAATTGCTGCACCAACATCCTTCATCGTCACGCCAATTGCTGCACCAACATCCTTCATCGTCACGCCGATCGCTGCACCAAAATCCTCCACCGTCACGCCGATTGCTGCACCAACATCATTCATCGTCACGCTGATCGCCGCACCAACATCCTCCACCGTCACGCCGATTGTTGCACCAACATCCTTCATCGTCACGCCAATTGCTGCACCAACATCCTTCATCGTCACGCCAATTGCTGCACCAACATCCTTCATCGTCACGCTAATTGCTGCACCAACATCCTTCATCGTCACGCCAATTGCTGCACCAACATCCTTCATCGTCACGCCGATCGCTGCACCAACATCCTCCATCGTCACGCCGATTGTTGCACCAACATCCTTCATCGTCACGCCGATCGCTGCACCAACATCCTCCATCGTCACGCCGATTGTTGCACCAACATCATTCATCGTCACGCCGATTGCTGCACCAACATACTTCATCGTCACGCCGATTGCTGCACCAACATCCTTCATCGTCACGCCAATTGCTGCACCAACATCCTTCATCGTCACGCCAATGGCTGCACCAACATCCTTCATCGTCACGCCGATCGCTGCACCAACATCCTCCATCGTCACGCCGATTGTTGCACCAACATCCTTCATCGTCACGCCAATCGCCGCACCAACATCCTCCACCGTCACGCCGATTGTTGCACCAACATCATTCATCGTCACGCTGATCGCCGCACCAACATCCTCCACCGTCACGCCGATTGTTGCACCAACATCCTTCATCATCACGCCAATCGCCGCACCAACATCCTCCACTGTCACGCCGATTGTTGCACCAACATCATTCATCGTCACGCTGATCGCCGCACCAACATCCTTCATCGTCACGCCGATCGCTGCAACAACATCCTCCATCGTCACGCCGATTGCTGCACCAACATCATTCATCATCACGCTGATCGCCGCACCAACATCCTCCACCGTCACGCCGATTGTTGCACCAACATCATTCATCGTCACGCCGATTGTTGCACCAACATCCTTCATCGTCACGCCAATCGCCGCACCAACATCCTCCACCGTCACGCCGATTGTTGCACCAACATCATTCATCGTCACGCTGATCGCCGCACCAACATCCTCCACCGTCACGCCGATTGTTGCACCAACATCCTTCATCGTCACGCCAATCGCCGCACCAACATCCTCCACCGTCACGCCGATTGTTGCACCAACATCCTTCATCGTCACGCCAATCGCCGCACCAACATCCTCCACCGTCACGCCGATTGTTGCACCAACATCATTCATCGTCACGCTGATCGCCGCACCAACATCCTCCATCGTCACGCCGATTGCTGCACCAACATCATTCATCATCACGCTGATCGCCCCACCAACATCCTCCACCGTCACGCCGATTGTTGCACCAACATCCTTCATCGTCACGCCAATCGCTGCACCCACATCCTCCACAGTCACGCCAATTGCTGCACCAACATCCTTCACCACATTGAAGACACCTTCCTTCAGGCCTTCGGGGTCAATGGAATACCACCGACCTCAATATTACTCCTCCGCGTATATTGTTCAAGAGTTCGGACGCGGTTCTTCAAGTCAATAACTGAGGTGTTTGGTACAGTTTTTTTTTTTTTTTTTAATTTTATATTTTCATTTCCCTTCTTTAGAGATTCGAGCTCTGTTTTTAGTTTTTCCATTAAACTATTAAACTAACTGCGTATAGCAGACGAATATAAAATGAAGAAAGATGAATACTACATTCATGGGAACATTAAAATAAAAATTATGATGTTTGGGGAAGTAATTTATACCCACGTCGTATATTGATGGAAAGAAAATTTTGAGGGATAAAGTGGTAAACAATTGAAATTTTAATTACAAGCATTTTTAGGATATGTAACTAAAAAATTTGTATGTAGATTTTGCACGCAGCTTTGTTTCGCGCTGCTCTAATTCAGTCTAGGGGTGCAAAATAAAACTTCTCTCGACTAAGACACAATTTAAACAGGTTTCGTTTGGTAATAGGCAAACAAGTTAATCAAGTACTATGTAATATATATATTTTTAAGTAATGAAGGTTAAGTACCTGCTGTCTGCCGTGTGATCCAAGTAATTCTTGGATCACACGGCAGACGGCAGGTATCTATCTATATATTAATAGGCAAGCATGTTTCGTTTCCTCCTTTTTTCTCAGCTCGTGTACATCACAGGAGAAATCCGCGCATACCGTTAGAAAGGTATGGTCCTGTAGATGAGCAGAATCCCATTCTAATTCACATCCGACTCAAGGGCTACGCCCCACAGGCTTTCAAAGTTCCAATGTTAATCTTATGGAGGAAGGAGAATTGATTGAATCATTAGACAGCTGTTGTAAAAACAACTGCTAGAAAAACAGAAATAACAGATTATCCATTTATGAAATGTTTTTAAACTTCTTGGGTCCAGATTAACCAAAATGTTGGTCGAATTTCGACCAGGAGGCGATCTCTAGTACTTATTTAATACACTAAGGGTTCTTTTGTCTTACAAAAGAATTTTGTACAATTTTCAACCAATTTTCAAGTTTGGTGTCATTGGATAGGGCTTGGTCTGTAGATGTTTCCGCCAAAAATTTATGAGAAGGCTCTATCCGCCATTGAAATCTCAAAGTTTCCAATTTAAATAACATTGGGATTGAATAAAGCATTTTAAACATATGTAAGCATTAAAGCTGTAAGTACGTTTATTTTTGGTGATTAAAGAGATTCACAATATTGGATTGTTCGGATGTCATTGATTTAGAGCTAAAAGTAACTTTTGTATTGTATTAAAATAAATTGCTCGATTTCGAGCAACACGTATACTAGTTTAACATTTATTATTCGCCTACGTAATCAGGGAAAAAACTCAACATTACAAAAAAATATTTAAATAAGATATTCATAACTAACTTTTTGTATTTTCCTCTTTTAGTTGAAAACACAATGTGGTCATTATAGATCCCGCTCAGCAATAAATCACATAGTGAATTTCAATCTTTTCGCTGACATATCAATCACCAAATTAATAATAAAGGCAGATTTGTAAAAAAACCTGTATAATAATGCAGTTGCTGTATAAACCTTAGCAAATAAATTATATTTTGGAAACAAATATTTATAGAATAGCCCATAAGCGTCTATGGTATCTAGATAATAAATATTAAAATAAAAACACAACCCCTTTACCTTTGGACCATTGCATTTATATTTTACTGGTGGAAAAGTCTTTGTCAATAAGGCATTCCAATCAGGTTTTCAGCAAATTGTGTCATCGACCTGTTGGCATGATATCAACCAATCTTAGCAGTCTAGTTTTAGTGTCACTTCCTATAAAGGCGCTTCTAGAGATATTTCAACCAAATATAAATAAACATTCTAATTGTTCAATAAATTTTGTTTTATTTAAGATTAAAAGAAAAACGTTAAATATTTTAACAGGACTAACTTAATATCGGGTGTCCTAGACCACACGTACAACTTTTTTTTAATTTACAGAATTGTTTTTTTATAAAAGACTAGCTGTTGCCCGTCACGGCTTCGCTCGTGATTTAATTTATTTTTTAGGTAATAAAATCTCTTTGAAGAGCAACTGAATCTTTTTCAAATTCCATTGAAATATTGATGTAGTGTGGGCGGAGCCCTGAAGGAATTAAATGCAAAACCTTAGCTTAATGAGCACCTATGAGTAAAAAGGATCGTCCGTGTCAAATTTCAACGCCGTATAGGCTCTAGAGTAATTTTTAAGTCCTGTGAGAGCCTTAAGGAACTTCAAAAACTATATTTACAAAGCTTTTTTATTAGGGAGTACCTATTATCCACGATTAATTTCAATCCCGTAGGATTTATGGTAATTTTTATATTCTGTGGGGCGGAAACCTAATGGAAATTTGCAAAACTGTTGCATAGTGCGCTCCAATGAGATAAAGGCGGAACCCTAAAGCTTCAAAACAATTATTTGAAAACACTTTTATTATTAAAAACCTATTAGCAAAGAGGAGTCCTTGCCGAATTTCAACTCCTTAAGCTCTGTAGTAATTTTGAGGTTCTGTGTGGGGTGGGGCCCTAAAAAAATGTGCAAGCAGATTTTATTAAGCACCTATGGACAAAGAGATCACTCCAATTTTCAACCCCACATTCCCTGTATTTTAGGAGATGTGTCGCTTCCTAAAGTTGTATAGGTTAAAATACCCACTATATGAGGTCACTGTCTCAAAATAGTGATTTAAATTTGCTATAAGGATAACATTAAATATATTGCAATTTAAAAAGCCTGCGATGTGGGGTGGAGCACTAAAGGAATTTGGCAAAAGTGTTTCTTAGTGAGCACCTACGAACAACGAAGACCGTCCATACCAAATTTTTAACGCCATAGGCCCGAAAGTATATTTGAAATCCTGTGGGGAAAGCAAAATAGCTTTCCAAAAGCATCTTGTATTGAGCACCTATGGGCAAAGTGGATCTTCTATGCTAACTATCAATGCCTTAGGTCGTCTGGCTTCTCAGATTAGTTGTTGACCCTGGGTTATTTCACCTGTAACTTGAAACTTTATATATTCACTACTGCTTGTCCATAGGTATTCCAGTTAACAGTTTTATTAATTAATAAACACTTCAAATTGTCATTGTCGATTTCGGCCGTAATTTTCAACTAAAATTAAATTCCATGAGCTCGACATCGTAGATAGGCCTAAATATTCCCTCCTGTTTTGATAAGGCAGACACTCTCTTGTAATGAAATAAACGTGCATCAGCCTGTCCCAGTTATCAGAGGCATGTTTGACGAGTTCGGCTCGTATATTGCGGCAATCTGAGATAGACCCTTTCATAGCAAAGGATAATGCAGACAAAAGACAGGCACCATCACCAGGCATAGTTTGAACCCTATGAGGGGCGAGAGCACTGTAAGTTTCTAACAGTTCAAGGTTCGTCATCACCTTTTATTGTATTAACTTAACTAATAAACATTTTAGACCATATAAATTGTTTACAAAGAGATAAAAACATTGTCATATGGCTATGTCGTCTCTTAAATTTATTAAATAACAGCTGATAGCTTTGAATCTTCAAGAGTAATTACATCAAATCTTTGAAGTCGTGTAGGGAGGAGCCCTGAAGGAATTTCGCTAAACCGTTTCTTAGTGAGCACCTATAGGCAAAGAGGAACTTCCATCCCAAATTTCAACCCTGTAGGTCTTATAGTTTTGGAGATTCGTTGTTTCCTAGGTTTGTATTTTAAGTGCTCCATAAGAATAACATTGTAACGAAATTTTGAAGTCGTGTGGGGCGGAGCCCTGCAGGAATTTCGTAAAACCGTTTCTTAGTGAGCACCAATGGGTAGAAAGGAACGTCTATACAAAATTTCAATCCTGCACGCTCTATAGTTTTGGAGATTCGTTGTTGCTTTGATTCGTATTAAAAATCCCCCATAAGAATAACATTGTAACGAAATTTTGAAGTAGTGTGGGGCGGAGCCCTGACGGAATTTTGCAAAACCGTTTCTTAGTGAGCGTTTTTGAGCAAAGATGAACGTCCATGCCAAGTTTTAACCCTCTAAGCCTTATAGTTTTGGAGATTCTGTGATACGTGAGTGAGTGGTATTTGACAAATATATAGTAGATTGTGCAATTATAAGTAAACCATCGATTGACAATAATTTCAATGTACAAAGTGTACCAAAAGTAACATTTTCAGACCTAAAGCCACTATTTTTAAATACAAACCCCCACTTGTGAATTCGTGTTTTAAGACAACATTATAATTAAATTTTTACCCTTAATAATTACGGTTTAGGAGATAATGGCTGTATGAATTTATATATTTCCCAACAGTAATCGTTATCTTAGTTTTCAGCTCAAGCGGCTAAACAGTTAGTCCTATCAAAGATTATTACGATGAACTGCAATTTTGGTCCAGTGACTTTTTTTTTACCTTGCACCATTAACCTCAGACAACTTTTTGTGAAATCATGTTTCTAGTTTTTCTACCCTAGAGACGAAACGGTTGGTCCTATCAATAGTTATTTTGCTTCTAGGGACTAAAGTACAATGTTTTCTCCCTGAAGGGAAAGTGTTGTCGCCCGAAGGCGAAGCCGAGGGTGACAGCTTCCCTGAGGGAGAAAAGTACTTTAGTCCCTTAATGCAACATTTTTCCTCCACCTACACGAATAAAATTTAGGCCTAATAGGCCTACCGTAGATAATTTAACTTTACCCTCATATGATCCCTTGTTCCGTCAAGCTAGATCTGTCACATCAACATAAAAAACACACAACACGAAAAAAAATATAATTTAAGCCTAGTCAAAAGTTTTACGTTTTGGACTTCTTAGGTTAATAGCCTACCCAAGCAAAATGTAAACAAACACCTACACTGCCACGGCCATCTCTAATACTAGAGATGCTGATCACCCACTGCTGACTGGATGGTCAGCAGTGGGTGAGCACAACAATGAGTAACGAAACAAATACAAGTAACAGCTGACTGTGGCTCATGTTCTTTTTAATCTCTCTTTTAATGTTATTCTTATGTAACCAACTTTAGCCCCGTGGTACGAAAAACTCGAGTTTTCCCTAGGTAGAAAGATTAAGTATTCAAGTCACATGAGATAGAAATTAGTACTTTACTACTCTATTCCAAGGAGTAAAATACGGTTTTAGATAGTAGGTGGAGGAAAAATATATTACTGAACGTGATCGAAAGATCTAAAAAATTGCTAAAGTTTTGTTCATCGTGACAGTCTGACGTATCACTTCGCATTATCCCTCAAAACAGAAGTTTTTTTGTGTTTTTTTTAATGATTAAGACTAGGTTATATATCACAAATACTACACTTAGGTAATATATCACTTATGTTACTGTCGGGGCTGGTGGTACTAATTTACATACTTTTAGTGAAACCCCTATTGTATTTTAGGAACTATTTTTTGTGATCTGTATGGGACTTTGGTGAGTTTGATACCGTTTATTAGGTCTTATATTATTTCGTTTTAATAGTATTTTTATTGTTTGACTGATTTATATACAACTATTTTATTCTATTTATTTATCAGTACCGTATTTCATATATTGTAAAAATATTTTCAATTTTTCAGATCTACAGCCAAATGGTTAGTAGTATAATAATCGGAGATATGATTCATTTCATAATTTGTCTTTATGCTAGGAAGGTGATGCAGGAGATGGTACTTCCCTGGCGATTTGTTTGCTACTGTATGGCTTGTATAATTTAAACAAGTAAAAATATGATATTGCACCCAGAAGTTACACAAGTATACCCTGCTTACTTAAGTAAAGTATCAAACATCATTTACATAATTAACACTTAATATGTTTAAAAAATTGGCAGAACCAACTAGGAGGTATGGGGGCGGAAACCCCATTGAGCCGTAGGCGAGTTATCATTTATATGACCCTATTTGACTTTATTCAGGTGATTGTTATTGCTGTGTTATTTAAAAATAATAAAAATCATTGTTGAAAGGACATTTTCCAAACATTTATGAACATAGTTACATTGTATGAATAATGTAACAAAACTTATAATAACAAAAGTTCTTAGGAAGCAGTGCACAATTTAAAATTATATCATTCGAGCTTGAGTTTGTGCTCTAATGTTGCGATCGAAAGAGTTTGGACAATGAAGAGAGCTGCGTGCCTCTCTCAGCCCATTTCACTAACTCCTCTTAGTCACGTTCCTGGAAGCGCTCCGAGATTGTTTTGCTCACTAAATAATGTTAACCTGCACCCACATCCAGTAATTAGTAATGCCACACGGCATTACTAATTAGAAATGATACAAATTTTTTACCACTACCATTAAATTTCAAGCAAAGAACTTTAATTATATAGTAATATTTTTCATAGTTTTACCTTATTGAAAATGTAATTTAATTTGGAAATGGTACTGTATTTGGAAATACATTTTGTATGTGTATTTTTAAAAGTATATTTTTCAATCATATTTCTACGAAAATGAGAAATCTTGCTTAGATAAATTACTTTTTCGATAGACATGAATATTTTTCATACTCAATAAAAAGTATTTATGTAAGAAAATTACTTACTTGATAAAGTCAAGTTCCATCTGTCTACTAATTTAAGTTTATACGTGGTCTTTCTCAAATTTGATTGTGTAGCTTTAATTTTATGGCAAGGAAATCTTAACGAAATTGTTTATTTCTTATGTATAATGTATATGTATATGTATGATGTTGAATTTTTTTTTGTTGCGTATTGTTTGAACGGCTTTCGAATGTTAATCATAACTCCACAAACCCTATCTCAAAAGGTAGCGCATTTTGGAAATTTGGTAATTTTCCAGGCCTGTTCCAGATAAAGCTCGTTTTAGAATAGCAATAGGGGACTGCAAATGAAGAGTCCCAAGAAAACGTTCAACTTAATTTGAAATGTCTTGTTTATCTTTCAAAACAAGAGAGTAAAAATGTCCAGACCACAAACCAAATAATTGTCTGAGAGATAAATGTCATGCAGCTACACTAAAAGGATATCACCTAAATTTAAACATTATTTTAAACAAAATTTTAACAATATTTCGGATTATTCAACCTTTTGAGGTATAATTTTTGTGGTTGCTCTTCATTCAAAGACCTTTGTAACATGCCAATGCAGTTTCTACTAGGATTTCCTGTATGGGATGTCCCCCGTACCGTGACACCGCTGGAAAGATGACAACATCGGTATTTTTCATCTACTATATGTCCCCAACAACAATTAAAATTCAAATATCCTTAGACTTTTAGTGCATGCTCAACCGCTTTATTGATTGGACTATATCTGCATTTAAAAGTTCAAATAATTTCTCTCTCTATCATACGAGTTGTATGATTCGAAAGAAAAATGCAAATACGACGCTTTGTTGTTTTGTAAAACCTGTTAAAGCATCAAGTATTCCAAAGTTACAAAACATCTTTCATAACTGAACTGCTAGAGGCTGCTTGAAATTATTTACACATGAATAGTTTTAACTCTTAACAAATAAATAATTTCAAAACAAATCACTTTTAAATTTTGTTATTTCATATTTTAAATGCCTCTCATTCAAAAACTAAATTGTTAGAGCAACCTTAACACTATTTATTTTTATTTCGCATTATTAAATTAATCTTAATTATTTTTCTTTCTTCCTTAGGGATTCAATTGGCCATTTATTATTATTTTTTTAAGGTAAGGAAATTGAAATTGTTGGAAGCAGCAATCAAATACCAAACGACAACTTAAAACCTGGGGTTCTGGGTGGATACGGTGGAGTCTACCCTCGCCTTGAGTAAACTCCCTATGACCGTCTCCGCCAACTTTTCCCGCTGGTTCGTCCGGGCTATCACCAGGACCGAGATCATATTCATGGCTTCGCGCTGTGTTAGGAGTACCCAGTACCCCAGGAAGGAGAGTTGACGCTGAGGGCCCAGTACAGACTTGGGGGAGATCCACAGCCTCTCAGAGTCGGCATAGCAAGCGTGGTGGAGAAGCCAGTCGTCTAAGTAAGTGACGAAACCGGCTCCTGTGGCAGCAGAGACGTGGTGGAGGAAGATAAAGCAGCTGGAAGACTCCCGGAGTTACAGCGTGACCCATAGGGAGGCGAGAGAGACACCGTTTTTCATCTCTGATATATATTTCATTGAACATGTTGTGCACAGGGCTGATTTGCAGTTGGTGGAACTCCGAGCGCAGGTCTATCTTAATGAGAAAATCACCAGAAGGAATGTCACACATAAAAGGTATGTTTCTAAGTTACTTGGTTATTTATTTATTACTGATTTTTTTAATGAATCCAATAATTTATAACCACCCTGTACTTTATCCCTGGATAGTAGAGGGACACTATGAATAGTACCTCAAGTTAACAACAAAATCTATTTTCAGCAGTATATGAAGTAATAAACCTTACTTCAAGCTTAACACATTCGCTGCGGCTAATAACAACATAAAACCTTCCCCAGGAGCTGAAAAATTTTATTGTACCAAAACATTCCTTTATATGACATAATTAACGAACAGAGGTCAAAAATGTTATCCGTTGTGTTTATGACATCATTTCGTGACGTCATATTTATGGCACAGTACTGTGCCATCAGCATACAGGTGAAAATAATGTTTTAAAATTGAAAGAAGTATTTGTTTATTTGAGTAAAACACAATAAAGATAATAAAATTATGAATGAAAAACACAAAGGGGGGTTATTTAAAATGTTTTGAAATTAACGACACTAATCTATCCTCATTGTTTGTCACTAAACATGGTATTTTTCGTAGCACGGCATAGGGCATAGTCCGGGCTCCCCAGGGCACTGCGCACAAAAGTATAGTGTTCGTTTGGTTTTTGAGGTGCGCTAAAAATAGTTACAAGCTCGTCTGTCTACAACAAAGGCAAACTTCGCACTGACAGGAATGGTGGCAATGAGCGCAGGAGTGGCACTTTACTGTTCCCGCCGCTACAGCGCTGCTGTCGCCGCGACGCGGGAACTGCTCAGCCCTGAAGTTAAGCCATACCTACCCCCCACGCTAACGTGGTATACAACTAACTCCGCCAGGAGCTAACCTCACAAAATACAAATGATGAGTGCATTGTAGCATGGCACAGTACTATGCCATCAGTGTGAGCGTACAGATTTTCATGGCACAGTACTGTGCCATTAACAGCGAATGTGTTTTAAGCAAAGAGTAGACTTAACACTCAACCTAACTTATAATGTTTTAAACAGCACGACTTGCTATTTTCCACTCAGGAAAAGACTAAAATCTGTTTACTATAAGACGAATACTTTTAATGATATTTATAATTAGTACCAGGGGGACCGAGCTTAAGCTCGGTAAAATTATTACTATCTTTCTCACACAAAGCTTGTTCGTTCCGCTCACTCGCCCTATTCCTTTTTAAGATGAGCTCGTTCGCTTCGCTCACTCGCCAGGCCAGAGGGTGCTGCACTTTGATACAATTTTCCTAAACTACAGAGTAAAGATGTAACACATTGGTTTATATCTACAGTTATCAGCTGATGTTTGTTCAATTTGAAAATCTCCATAAGGATAACATAGAAACTTTAAAGGGCTCTAGCGCGAAAACCGGATTTTTCCCAGCTATGGGACCAGCTCCAATCGATTTCTGGTTTCCAAAACCCCCATATTCAATAAAAAAATCAAAAATCCTTGGAGCGAAAAAAAAGTTTGCCCGGACAAACGGAGCTTGTTTTAGAGTATAAGATAAGATACCAGGGGGACCGAGCTTAAGCTCGGTAAAATTATTACTTTCGTTCTCACACAAAGCTCGTTCGCTCTGCTCACTCGCCCTTTTCCGTTTTAAAGACGAGCTCGTTCGCTACGCTCACTCGCCAGGCCAACGGTTGCTGCACTTTGGTATAACTACAGAAAAAAGATGTAACACATTGGTTTAAATATCTACAGTTATCAGCTGATTTTTGTTCAATTAATAAAATCTCCATAAGGATAACATGGAAACTTTGGAGGGCTCTACCGTGAAAACCGGATTTTTCCCAACTATGGGACCAGCTCCAATCGATTTCTGGTGGCCAAAACCCCCATATTCCAAAATTTGAAGGAAATCGTCGGAGCCGTTTTTGAGATAATTGTGCAAGCAAACAAGCAAACAAGCAAACATTGCTCGTATAAGAGTATAGGATAATGAATTTTGTCGTCACACAACAATCATAGTTGTTACGTGAATACTCCTACTAAAAAGAAAACTATAAAAGATAATGTTAAAAGATAAAAAAGAAATTTCACAGAGAACATTAAATTATTTGTTGTAAATTCATTAGGATTGAATAAACTATGAGGTAAGGTAAATTCGTATCATACCATTATGTATGTAAAATATTATTACTTTCTAATTAATAAATAATGGATACTTATTTCAAAGTCTTTCCAAGTTTGATTGGAAACCAATTTAATCACGAGGAAACTTTAATACATCCTTTGATGGAAAACTCTCCTACGGTCGAAAATGTTAATTCACCGCAAGAGAACAATTCAAAGGAGAAAACCCTGCTCCTGGCCTCTTAATCACGTTCTTTGTAAAATTTAAGTCTATTTACTGATGTTCCAGCAGTTTTTACGAAAGGTGTATTAGATTTTCGCTTTAAAACTAAGGGATATTTAAATTACTTGTACTAGGGAATAATGAATATTTAATAATAAAGCATTTTAATTACTTAGGATAATTTTAAGTTTCTCGAGGTATGTAATATTTTTTCTCCAAAAATTATATGATACATTTTCTATTATATAATTTATTTGATGAACCAGTAGAATGGCTTAAGAACTGTTTTATGTATGTAATAAATTATATGGAATATTCTAAATCACACCATAGTAAAACAAAGTTGAGGAAGTTTCGGGGCCTAAAATCTGATCCTATCTTTGAATGAATTTGAAGCTGAAAGTCCATTTAAAAGTTTTTTTAATATATTCGGAAAAACTGTCATTCACCAATATAGGATTTGGCAGGAAGGCTTGGGTAAAAAGTTTAAAAGCGTAGTTTCGAAAGTTTGTTTATGCATTTAATTTAAGAAATAAAAAAGCATTTCTAAATCATTAATGAATTTCTTCTTAATACGTAATTGGACATCAGCTTGTTTGACTAATCACTGATAGGAAATGAAAGCAATAATTTAATCAATAATGTAAAGCTACAATCATAAATGAGTCTCGAACAAAGATCTGGGGTAAATATGAGGTTAATGTAATTTGATTTGCCAATGCTCAGAAAATGGAAAACCAATAAAGCAAAGTAAATACAATATACATAAGTATTAAAAAGTAAAAATGATTCTTCATAAACTCTTCTTTAGTAGTGTAGTAATCTCTTCCATACCCAATAAAAAAACACATAAATAGATTTTAAGCATTAGTTTTAATCTAATATCAACATATCAATGATGAACAGGTAGTGCAAAAATTTGGAAACATAAATCACATTTGGGCCACAGTATATGACTAAAAATACAAGTGTTAGAAACTGCTGAAATTATTTCTAATTCATAATCGGCTGTCATATGGTTTTGTTTTTGTTTATGTTTATGTTAGTGGAAGTTTAAGGATAATATAAAATGGATTGCTTTGAATGTTTTTTTGATAAAATAAAGTTTTATTTTTATTCACAGATCTAGTTTTTCAATTGGAGTTTTTAACAAATTGCGACCAATTGACAGGATTTTGATTTTAGACTGGTTAATTATTAATTCAGTAAACAGTTATGGAAAAGTTAAAGAAAAACAGGTCTGTGGAGAGAGCTACAGTTACAAAGTTGTTAAAATGTATGGAAAATGAACAAGATGAGCAGGAAATAGAGACGAATTATATGATTTTAGAGAAGAAATTTAACTTATTAGAAGACTTGGATAAACAAATATATGACCTAATGCTTGAAGAAGATGTAGAAGAAAGTGACTTATTGACTGAGGTTGAGACTGCAGAAGACTATGCACATAAATTCTACAGAGCCAAGATTATTTGGGACAGACGTGTGAAGGCAAAGAACAACGACACTGAGAGTACTGGTACTGATGGTAGTTTGAAGTCTAATGAAAGTTTAAACTCAAAACGTAAGTTGAAGCTTCCTAAGTTAGAATTACCTAAATTTGGGGGTAACATTAAAGACTGGTTAAACTTTTGGTCAATGTTTCAAAAAATTGACACTGATCCTAAGATTGCGAATGAAGATAAGTTTAAATACCTCATACAATCTACAGTACCAGGTTCCCGTGCTAGACAATTGGTTGATAGCTTTCCACTAACTGCGGCTAATTATACTAAAGCGGTAGATAGTCTCAAGTCTCGTTTTGGAAGAGAAGACCTTCTAATAGAAATGTATGTAGGCCTAAGGGAACTATTGGGGCTGATAGTCTAAAACTTAAACTCTAAGACTAAACTTCCTTTAGAAACGCTTTATGACAAAATTGAGTCACAGCTTAGGGCGCTTGAATCCTTGAATGTCACCTCAGTAAAATGTTCAGCAATATTGTATCCTCTCATTGAGTCATGCCTACCAGAATACCTTTTAAGGATTTGGCAGCGCAGTGGTACGTGCGATAGGGATGATAATTTGAAGTCGCAGTTAGACAATCTCTTACTATTCTTGAAAAAGGAGGTAGAGAAGAAGAACGCGTAAATATGGCTGTGACAAATTTTGGCATGAGCTCTGGGTTGAAAAGTAGTTGTAATAATCAAAGTAGACACAGTTATGCTAAGGACAAACCTAAGCTGTCAACTCATGAAGGGTCTGTACCAACTGCACACGACCTAGTCAGTTTTCACAAGAAAAATGTAGAATCTCAATGTGTGTTTTGTGGTAAGGAAAACCACAGAAGTGAAAATTGTCAAAGTGCAAAAGGTTTATCTTTGAAAGAAAGACAGAGGCTTTTGAAAAGTAAGAATGTCTGTTTTTCTTGTCTAAAAGTAGGACATCACTACAACAGATGCAGGTCAAATGTCAAGTGTCACAGTTGCGGACAAAATCATGTAACATTAATGTGTTACAAAGACCAACAGAAAGGCAAGGTGGATTTAAAGTCCAAAATTATTCATGCAAACCTAAAATCAAGTGATGTATAGTCAAGCAGTCCCTCTGTAGAAAATGCTCTATCTAACAACAGTTCTGTAGATGTTAGTCTGCAGACTGTAGTAGTCACATTACGAGGAGTCAACCACACGAGAAAGGTACGTGCACTTTTTGACAGTGGTTCTCAACGCAGTTACATTCTTAAAAGTACTGCTCAAGATTTAGGCTATGTTCCATTAAGAAGAGAACAAATTGTACACTCTTTGTTTGGAGGACCTTTGTCCGGACCTCAAAAACACAATGTATATAAAGTCAGAGTGCAAAATGAAAGTGGTACTTACGCGTGTAACTTTGATGTGATGGATGAAAATACTATTTGTAATGATATATCTCCTGTTAAATTTGGGCCTTGGGTAAAGGAACTTGAACAAGCTAACATACAACTTAATGATTTTGAAAATGGTCCCATAGAGTTGTTGATTGGCGCAGATGTTGCTGGAAAACTAATGACTGGTCGTAACCTAGTCTTAAAATGTGGGCTTGTTGCCATGGAAACTCTCCTTGGTTGGACCTTAATGGGAAAGTAACATCTGTAAGTAAGTCTACATTTGATAGCAGTACAATGACTGTAACTACACTGCTCATTAATAAATTTAGCATTTCAAATTTATGGGCATTAGATGTACTTGGAATAGAGGACCCAATGGAAAAAAAGACACCTCAAAGACTAGAACAGGAGACAAATGAATGTATTGATGATCTAGAAGCTGCACAAGATGAAAACAAAACCAAACGTACGACAAGAAGTCAGAAAGATCTCCTTAACTGAGTTTGAGTCAAAAAGACATTGCTTTAAGTTGAGTCAAAGGTGGGGAGTGTGTTAGAAACTGCTGAAATTATTTCTAATTCATAATCAGCTGTCATATGGTTTTGTTTTTGTTTATGTTTATGTAAGTGGAAGTTTAAGGATAATATAAAATGGATTGCTTTGAATGTTTTTTTGATAAAATAAAGTTTTATTTTTATTCACAGATCTAGTTTTTCAATTGGAGTTTTTAACAACAAGAATAATTCGCAAGCGCGTCAGCAACGAGGCG
Organism: Neoaliturus tenellus; assembly: GCA_030545055.2. NCBI lineage: Eukaryota > Metazoa > Arthropoda > Insecta > Hemiptera > Cicadellidae > Neoaliturus > Neoaliturus tenellus. The sequence goes on from CM061533.1 coordinate 197,809,119, forward strand.
ACCAAGTTTGTCAAACTAAGTGTGTCTAAAACAAACTAGAATGCAGAGGAGCGGCATTGAATTCCGTCTTCTAAAACAAACTTGTCACATCATCAAATAAAAATTCTCAAAACATATTGTTTGATAACAAACGTATAACAAAAACAATATTTCTCCTGGCTCAGGAAGTTTACTGATAAAGTAATCAGTTTTATATTATTGTGTTAATTAAGGAAGAAAACAACATTTCATTTCTAAAATAAACTATACAGAAAGGCATGAAATTGTTTTCAACCCCCTTATCGGATAAGGGTTAACTTGTTTTTTTTCTTTTTTTTAATAAGATTTCCTACTGAGTAACTAATGATCTATTTCAAAATTAATATTTCAAGTATCAATTCAAAATGAAGATTATTGATTTTTTGCTAACATATTTTTACCATTATGTAATTTTAAAATTTTTAGCACAGTTCAACAGTTTAAAATATTCAACAGTTATATGTATCGTTGTTGTAATTGTACTTTTTGGAATTGGGTGTGATTTCTGTTTATCCCTACTAAACCAAAAAGAGTTTAATCAGTATGGTTTGATTGGAGTTTTTTAAGAACTCTCCAGTATTATATACTGAAGTACAGTTCAGTACTCCCCAGCCAAGAGGGAATTAAGGACTGCGGGCTGAGGACGAGGGTAGCGAAATTAGAGAATAATTAAACACTCATAGATAATCAAATATTAACTATGGTTATGATAAGTTGTCCTACGGACCGTTTCCATTATGGTTGGATTGGTTCAGAATTGCACTTCTAACGCATTTAACAGACTAAACTGGGATGACATTCAAAAGGAGTCCTCAGTCAATAAAATATATAGTATGATTTTAAATGGAAAATTTAAAGAGAGCATGGCCGCTTGCACTTGCGAAAAAAAATATTTGAATGGAAATGGATGGAAACACAAGAGTAGTTAAAACAGCAATTGGAGAGTTTAATCGACCAGTTCAGAGACCTTATCCTATCGAAATCAACGGCGGAGAAATCAATACCATAAGAAGATAAAAATGAAGAAAGGATTAAAACTGGAACACCCCCATCAGAAAAGAAAAATTATTCCAAAGTGGATATAACACATTCCAGAAGTGAACGAAAGTTTAAAATCCAACAAAGACTCGATCTGTTGGAAAGTTAAAATTCTAAAGACTCAATCTGTAAATAGTTTTACAGAGTTGGGAGTATGTGGGGAATTTTCATTTTGACTGTCTGTATGAAATGTTTAAATATTTTACAATATAGGTATTGTACAATTTATTAAATCAGCTGTCAGATGTAAATTTATGAAATTAAATTAAATGAAAAAGTGCTTTATTAAATTATAACCATGGACACACAAGGACAATTATAAAATGTTTTCGTATAACATAATATTTAGAAAATAAAACAAAGTAAAAATATAAAAAAATAATAAAAAAATGTCTTTCCTTGCCACTTGAAACACAGCACTGCAAACAATGGTAACTAGGACCGTCTGTTTGGTTGACCCAAACAATATTGAAAAACACTTGGTTACACTTGTGTATGAGGCATCTATATATTAATACGCAAGCATGTTTCATTTCCTCCTTTTTTCTCAGCTCGTATGCATCGTAGGAGAAATCCGCGGATACCGTTACAAAGGTATAGCCCTGTAGATGAGCAGAGTCACATTCTAATTCACATCGGACTACAGGGCTACGCCCCACAGGCTTTCAAAGTTCCAATGTTAATCTTATGGAGAAAGCAGAATTGAATGAATCATTAGACAGCTGTTGTAAAAACCAGTGCTAAAAAAGTAGGAAGAACAGATGTTTTAGTTCTTAAATGTTGTGAGCTTTTTGGGTCCAGATCAACTGAAATTTTGATCGAATTTCGATCAGGAGGCGATCTCTAGTAAAATAGTAATACTCAGCTGTAAATTTAAAATGTAAACAAAGCCATGTGCTTTTGTATGTAGGATGAAAATCATATTAGAAAAAAAACAAGATTTAAAATAAAAGATTTTTATGTTTCGACAACTTATTACAAATCATTGTATCCATGGTCTTAGTTAAAAATAAAATGTTTAACTATTTGTTCCTCTCTTGTTATTATAAAAAGTGTATAGTTGGTTTTCTACAACTAATTTAAATTAATTGAAGATAATATTTCACAAGAATTATCGAAGATTAAAGGTTTGGTAATGATTTTCTAAGCATTAACCTTTCTATTTCTACTAGAGATCTACATAGTAGGATTAAATGAAAACTTTTTTATGAATAACCTACGAAACTTCTAACCCTAACTTTCACTCTCAGAGAGTTAGTTAGTTTCTCTCATAAAAATCTCAGATAGTTGTTGATAGTACTCGCAGAAAACTGTCTAGGATTAACTATCTTTTAAAATTCGCTGATTGTGTGAACACATCTTTGAGTACCTCCTGAGAGTACGAGACTCTCTGAGAGTGAAAAACTCTCACGTGTAAACCAAGCTTAACAAGTATACTCCCTTTTGAATCGTCTCAATAACAAGCTTTTATTTTATATAAATCTACACTCTAATCTGAGCTGTTTTAACAACTTAAGTAAATGTTTAAATTTACTCGTGATCTGATTGGGTAAACTAATTGAAAGAGAGAAATAAAATTCCTTGTTTTAGCCTGACAGGCTAAATGCGTATCTTAGAAACGGCTAAGCTACGATTAAATGGAGTACTTCTTGGTATTGTTTTATTTCTTGGTTCATGACACCAACACGTCCTGGAGCGGATTTCAAGGTAAAGTATGAATGCACGTCGGGTGTGATGAATGACACCGCTTTCACGAGGTGTATTTTTTTACTAACAAAGATCAACTTATTAATCTGTTGGGATAATATAGTAGGCGTCACGAAAATGCGAGCCTGGATTTAAAACAGTGTTGCCGATTTGTGCCGACTAATCCAGCTGTTGGTATCTGTTATTAATTACTGCAAATGTAAGAAAACCAGGAAACAAAAACAAATCGGCAACATCTCTAGGTAAGACTAATATAAATCAAATTCCAGCTGTTTAAATTTCCAAGCTCGCAATTTCGTGGCGCCTAGTAATAATATTTATAATTCACTTATAAATATATAGACTTTTAAAATTATGTATGCACGTAGAGAACATGCTAAAAAAATCTATCTATATTCTTATTTCTTTAAGGGTTTCGTCTGTTAAGTCCCTTTTTCTCTCGACCTACTGAACCGATTTTTAAGATTGAGGTGTCATTTTAAAGCTTGGGATATACCGCTGTGACGAATCATAATTACAAAGGTCATATCGTTTCGGGCTTCGCCCCCCTTGCCTTTGACTTATTTCTAGAGGGCGCTTTAAAATGTTGACCAACTTTTTTTGCAAGTTCTTTCATGTGAATTGTAATTTAACAGCTGATTACCTTCAGATGAATTTTGAAAGCCAGATAGTAAACAAAAATAGATCTCTGTCACTTCATAATCAACATTCACGTACTGTAGGTGAGTTTCACACATACCGAATCATAAAATGCGCAATTTGCGCACGGGCCACCTCGTCAAATTTGTTCACTTAAATGGTATTTTTGGGAGTCCTTCGAATGTAAAGACCTTGTTTAAAAATTACTAAAATGTATGACCCAGGCCTCTTTTAAATGATAGTTTGATTTTTCGTTTCAAAAAATGAGATCTTATAATAATCTACCGTAGAGTATTCTAGCAATGTATACCTAGTTTCGGTGGAGACAGCTGATGTGAATTGGTTGCCTAGCAACCAGTAACACAAGCAATACATCTCGTGAGGTTAGTTATGTTTTGTTATTGATGAGGGAATAAAATACAGTGACCGGCTCACGAGAATGCACTTGATCCATTAGTAAACAATCATATGGAATAACAATTCAGCCATTCTAATTGAATATTCACCCATGTGTATGTACTAAACTAAAAACATCGTCTTGTTAAAAATATATATATATAAAAAAAAATAAACATTGTCTTAAGAGATAATCTGAAACGTTTACCATCAAACATGTGTTCTGTTTCAAAACCTTAGCAATTCTTAACTAAAATGTCATTAGTTTATTCTTATCCCAGGTTTTGTTTTGTTATTTTACTGCCACCTTAAAACTAGAACTATGCATATGAAAATAATTGCTACTTTACAAATAGAAATAAAATTAACCTGTTTAACAAAATGGATGCTATTTTTCTATATAATAAATTGAAGTGTTATGTATTGTAAATAAAACGGTCATTGGAGGGTTAAATCTGGAAGGCAAACTAAAAACACTAAACTTCTCGTATCGTTTACAGGGGCCGAAGTTGATTCTGACAGTCATCTTTCTACTAAATGTTTAATGGGTGGACACTAAGAAGAATATCCACACTCCACTCATAAACGTTTTAATTATAACGTAATTATTATTTTTTCACCAAACATTTAATAATAAACTAAAAGGAACTACATGAATATTTTTGGTGATCCGATGTTACACCACGCTTGGTCCGTACCCCGTTTGTTCCCGGACATGATATTGACTGCAAACCGTCCCACTTGTTCCGTGGCAAGATGTCCTAGTGTAATGAGTCCCGATTGTCTCGCGCTGCGGCTAGGGCGACCGTATATTACTTTTGCTTTACGGCACACGATGACGCCAAGTAGTCTACCAGGAAACCCAGTTGTTTTGTCATTTTAACAACTGTTTTATGTTATTCAACATTTATTGATAGTTGTTAATATAACAAGTTTCTTTTCAATTATTTTGATACCAAATTTGATATAAATATGCTGAGTTAATTATTAACGAAAAATAAAACACAATTTACATTATGTGAACACATTTACACAGCTTTGATTAATAAATGGGTCTTGAAATTTGATGGATCATCATACTGTTCTAGGTTATACACTTTTTTCAAGTCATAGAGGTTTGATGAAAAAGTAATATCTTTTAATTCGTTTTTTAAACATGCACTACTGCAACAACTTAAAGTATTGAAATACATCTACAACTGTTACAAAGCATAACCTTTTTTAGTTGAAATTCCTTTCAAATTACAATAACACCTCGACTCCCGATGGATCCACACTCAGGAAAACACTGATCCGGATGAGGCTACAACGCTCGTCTTGCAACATGTGATTCACAAAATAATAATAGTGGGTTTTTTTGCGTCTTGTTCGTCGAGATATTTCATGCAACGTATAAACATTAGAATTGAATCTGCCGAAATTGGGAAAGCTTTAATGCGTTGCGGCCGTCTTTCACCGACGAAATTAACATAATGAATTGGCATTCTTTTGCCATTACAGTAGCTGACAATTAGCTACCGCTTTTCAGTGGTCCGATCGTCACTTAGATCCGATATCATAAGCTATGAACGAGTGAACGACAAGAGTCATATCGGTGATATCGGCTCCTGTAAAATCAACTTGTTGCTAAGGAATTTTCACTCGATACTAATATGTTTTGATTTGTCATAATTAAACAATCATATGATTACGAAAGAAATGTTTTTAGAAATGTAATACAACAATGGATTTTAATTTTAAAATGTGATCCATTTCGATCCATATGATCTTGAATATTCAAGTGCATTCTCCTGGGCCGGTTACTGTATTTTTTCATTTGTTTAGAATTTATTGCATAGTGTAGTGTGATAACAAAAATATAGTTCGTAACTCTGCCAAAAAAGTTTTGCCTACTCCCGGTCGTTTCAAGTTCTTCACTTCATCTCAAACTTTAACACGATAAAAACACCATTTTCTTACCTTGTAACTATTTTTGTGGCTTGCTGGTTGGCTATGAAAGCCATAGTATATTTATATGATATCATTGACTATGTACACTACCGTGAATAGATCTCTCATCCAATGCATTTAGTTTGAAGCAAAAATTTGGGAGTTTCGTGTACGCTGGCAATAGAGTCGCTGCAATAGAGTCGATGTTGTTATTATTTAGCTGAATTTACAGTGCTGCAAAAACATTTCATCACAACATAAACAAAAACCTCCATCATAAAATGATTAATCCTTGATTGAGAAAAGTGGTAGCACTGACTTGCTTATCATATGACTCTTGTACTTCCATGTACACCCGCACAAGATCACACCACTGTCAATATGTTTCGAACACGCCTGTGCTATGAGAAGTCTACTCACGGTACCGTAGTGTACCGTAAATAAAATTATTAAACTAAAAACAAATTAGTTAAGTAATGAGAATATTATGATACAGGATTCATTTTATGACATTGATGAGATATTTCGAATACTCAATTCTATCCCTTTATAAGGTATGTTCGGCACATCTCAATCTCGGGCGTTCATAATACAATACTTTCTAAAATTATATCCTCATACTCTGTTGGTTAAGTTTTAAATAATTAATTATATCTATAAAAACTAATGTATTTCCTTGTATCTTTATGTCTTTGTCATATCTGCACGAAAACTACAATTTAACCAATCTAGCTGAAATTTTATACAATTTGGTGAGTAGGCCTATAGCAGGTCCTGCATCTGCACTCGTCTCCGCGTGTAATCACGTGATCAAGCCTAAATGTAACTTTTCTACGTAAAGCAAGTCGGTGTGAAAATATGTATTTTACATGTAAACTGTATTCAATTCAATACATTGGCTGGGTAGCTGGGTGGTTCTAGAGCTCACTTTTGGTTCTGAATGTTGCAGGTTCGATCCTGAGGAAAGTGTGAATTAGCGTTTTGTATTGTCCGATACTGGACCCTGAGCCTTTGGACATTGAGCTTTTAATAATTGATCCTGGCAAATGAATCAGCTGCTATTTGACAGTACCAAACCTCTACCTATTACTCTATCACACTCACCCTTCAGTCATTCTCACCTTAAAATACGCACCACAGAGTACATCGGCATTTCAAAGAAAGTATCTAAGTAAGAGTATGTAATTTAAACATTTTTGAGAAAAAACACGTATATGCGTTGTTTACCATCCGTTATGACAACTCATATACAAGAAGTAGGTTAGTGACTGAAAATGAATTTTAAGTGATTAATTAAATTTTTGTATTTTTCTAACAATAAAAATGAAGACGGGCTGGAAAGATGGAAGAGGCTAAGAGAAGAGTGTATTTACGTGCAAATGATATAACTGTTTCACATATTTGGTTTTTTTTTATATAAAAAATCCCCTCGATTTTTTTGCTATAAATTATAAATGTTATAATCTTTTTATGAGGTAAAAATTATCTATAATATTTTAATTTTTAATGTGTTAACTGTGTACATATAATGAATACTAAGGTTAGGAAGATGTATTTGTAATGTAAATTTAATTTCAGATTAATGAATGTGTGGTTCGAGAACAATTCATCGCAGGATATTTGCTAGGGGACCTTTATTCAGATTGCATTTCCAGTTCTCTAATATTATCATAAATTGAGAACAAAATGTAAAATTTACATTTAAACTGCCTAATCAAATTAAGTGCTAAAAATTCTTAAATTCTACGAAATAAAAGTATTTCATTAAATATTCGTAGCAACACACATAATAATGATGTTTCTATATGTCTAAATAGAGTTTTAAAAACGTAGCTAATTGCGATTTTTAAAACATGTTTGATTTAAATTGCCATTCAATGGACACCTCTCATTCAAACAGTGAAATGTTTATTTCTGCTAAACATTTTAAGTGACAAAAATTTCATTTATGAGCAGTAGGCCTACCTGTCCTGACCAAGGCGTCATAAAGTAAATTTCCTCTTACTACATAATAAAAAAATATTTGAGACAAAATGTAGAACTCGATTATTTTTAACATCATTGAAGTAGTAAGTATCATCATAGTTCTTTCATAAAGTATATGAACTAAAAAGCTGTAAAGATACTTTAAGTTAGTTTGTTGAGGATTTAAAACCGTCCAAACTAGAGATAAAGTCTTTCTATCTCGAACTCACAAAGATTTTGGGGCAACTTTGGTGTATTGAGTTTATAGTGACATAAAATTCACTCACCAGGCTTTATGTCATACCTTTTATATACGTTCACTACTGGGTTAGAGTGGTAGTTAAATCACACGTGTAAAAAATACCTGAATATAACAACTAAAAACTTTAAAATTATTTTAAATATACTTAATGATTACGTTGTAATACAATAGAAATCGTTGTCTTTTACACAAAAGACTATTATTATTATTGTTGTTTTGTGATTTTTTTAATAAATTACAATCCTATACTCTTATACGAGCAAAGTTTGCTTGTTTGCTTGCTTGCTTGCTTGCACAATTATCTCAAAAACGGCTCCGACGATTTCCTTCAAATTTTGGAATATGGGGGTTTTGGCCACCAGAAATCGATTGGAGCTGGTCCCATAGCTGGGAAAAATCCGGTTTTCGCGCTAGAGCCCTTCAAAGATCCCATGTTATCCTTATGGAAATTTTTTAACTGAACAAAAATCAGCTGATAACTGTAGATAAAATAAACCAATGTGTTACATCTTTAACCTGTGGTTTTAGGAAAATCATACCAATGTGCAGCAAACCTTCCGCCTGGCGAGTGAGCGGAGCGAACGAGCTTTGTGTGAGAAACGAAAGTAATAATTTTACCGAGCTTAAGCTCGGTCCCCCTGGTACTATATTTTTAACTGATTACATGATAGACAATGTAATTCTGAAAAACATACACAACAAGATAGACATATCAGTCATCACGTTGAAACTAAAGAGTAAGCTTATGCTAAATCGTAACCTAAACAAAGCAATTTGCTAGTGTGATTTTTTTAGATTTGATAGACAGGAACTCCTGAAAATTAAAAATTCTTCCTTTACAAAAAAATTCTCTAAGAATATTCTCAAAACTGAAAACTCTCATGTCCCATTATTACCGGGTAAAGTTTTGTAGAAAAACCCAGACCGGAATAACTTAATCCCCTTTTGGAAAGAACCAAAAAATGTCTGGGAGTGCTGATATTGTCACCATACCTAGTAGGATACCTATGATTTCCCCCAACAACTGGAAAATCCTTGAAAAATTTCATCACGGAAAGGATTCTTATATATGAAAATGTAAAAGAGAGTAAGAATACCTATTGAGCGGAAAACTCCTCTGTACAGAGGAGGCAGTCATGATATGAACAGCCTCTTTTCTGGACTAGAAAGACTTTTGAGGTATGAGGAGACTCACAAAAATTTATTCCATGTCATTGCATAAAAGAATCACCCATTATACAGGGTATTTCATAACTTACTACCAATATTTTAGGGCGTTGTTCGTGGGTTAGAAACATATCTAAATATCATATTTAAATTGTCCGTAAGTCTTTAGTTACTCACACAGCCGCCATTTTTTTTCACAAAATAATTTTTATTTCCCTAACAGAGTGCTGTATTCAGTTCATTTTAGGTATGAATCTTTATCATATCAATGTAAATTTCCAAGAAAAAAAATTAATTTTCTCCACTATATATTTTCAAAATGGCGGCCATTTTAAATTTTCAATCTCAAATATCCCAAAATCGGTAAATTAAAAAAAAATTGTACATGACACAAAAAAGTTGACAACTTAAATTATCTAACCAATGGTACCAAGTTTGTACGGATATGACAACAAATAACGGAGCAATTGAGGAGGTCTATGTAAAAAGGGCGTATGCCGGTATAACGCCCTTTTTGCGGAGATGGCGTTTTCAGATGCCTTGTGTTTTCATTTGTAAGTCTGTGAAATTTCATGTTTGTATCTCTTTGTTACACCATCTACTGTCTGATTGTATCAGCTGATGTTTAGCCCGCCTATGTAAAAAGGATGTAAGGTCTATGTAAAAAGGACTTATAAAAACATGTCTATGTAAAAAGGGCGTATGAAAAACATGGCGGCAAGCCATCTCCTGAAAAAGGGCATATGTAAGCATTTTTTGCAAAAGGAATTTCTTTAATATTTTAAAATAAATACTCCTACTTGTAAATATAAAACGAATCACCGATAATTGAATATTATTTTATTAACAATAGTTGAAGTTGCCTAGGTTTCAGGTTAAAAGATACACTTGAATGAAGTTTTGCACACTCCATATCTCAATTGTTGGTTTTCAGTCATCAGCCCTTTTTACATAGACCTCCTCAATTGCGATTTTTCTCCATGAAAACATTGATTCTGCTGTTAAAATGGCCTTAATCGGCATTGATTTGTATGCAAAATTAATGTTTTTATTGAGAAAAAATCTCAATTGCTCCATAATTTATTGTCATATCCTTACAAACTTGGTACCATTGGTTAGGTAATTTAATTTGTCAATTTTTTATGTCTTGTAAAATTTTTATAAAATTTACCGATATTAACTATATAATTATTTCCTTTTAAAATCATGTTAATGATTATTTGCCACAAAATAATTACAACAATGTTATGGTTTGGGTTTTATAATAACCTACCTTAAAAAATGTCATTTTTTAATGAACGGAACGGAATATTTACCGCACTACTTGGCAGGCGGAACTGTTCTGCCAAACAACCAAACTTTCCGCCAACATCATAATCCAGTAAAAATTAGTAGTTGAGAGTCTACACACCAGGGACCACTAGCATCTTCATCCCCAGACTCTTCGATATGTCAGTGTCGCAACTGTACGATGATGTTAATAGACTATGACGCTATCACAAGACACCTTTCAAACTTCTCTTGATTTGTTTTGGTAAAAAATTGTTATAAAGTGATGATAGGGTGGGTAAGGATGAAAATATTGGGTAGGCAACTATCTGGGGTGTTAGTTTATTTTGAATTTAGTTTGAATTTAAATTAGTTCTTTTTTAACACATTTAAGTCGTTACGATGGAACCACGCTTTTGACATTTCTTCAGCTCTAACGTTGGCATATGTTGAATCGTATTTGCTATGATTATGGTCCTATTGTTTATTTTCTCCAAAGTTTCACCTTTGCTTACACATATAAATGTGTAAGCGTATGAAAATTTACTAGGTATGCAATGCAGTTGTCTGCTTGCAATATTGAGCGGAGCGACTATTCTTTAGATCAATAATAGCAAATGTTTAATAGGTAATGCAAAAGTGAGCTCGTTTGTTACGCTCACTCGCCGTCAGGGTTTAGCTCGTTCGCTGCGCTCACTCGCCATTTGGGTCAGCTCGTTCACTACGCTCACTCGCCATCAATTTAGTTCGTTCGCTGCGCTCACTCACCTTTTGGGTCGGCTCATTCGCTGCACACACTCGTCGTCAGATTTAGCTTGTTCGCTGCGCTTACTCGCCACAAGTCTGCAATACTCTAATAATTTATGATTACGCAGGTTTGCTGCGATATTAAATGGTGTGTTGTCAGAGATTTGCACTTCCTCTCCGTAACCGTGGCATTTCATTCACGTACAAAGGTAAACAAACCACTAAAATATACAAAACAGCAATTAATTTCACATAAAACTATACTGTATTCACAAACAGCTGATAGTAACAGTCTGCAGTTAAATTTGATCCTTATAACAGCTGTATAATCAACACACAGTAAACAAACCAAATAAAATATTTCTCCTATTAAAATAACATGGTAACTTTAAAGGGCCGTAGGGCAGAACCCTTATGTCCGATTTGGACCATTTCAGATTTATACCTTCCCATAGATGGTTACTATGACCGAGCAAAATTTCGTGAGGATCACTCCACCCGTTCAGGAGGAGTACTTGTAAATAAAAAGCCAGAGTGTAGTATAGGAGCTTCGCTCGCTTCGCTCGCTCCGCTCAATTAACTGTTCAAATTTATTAGTTCAATTTGCTTCAATTCAAATTTCATTTTTAATTTAAAGTCGTTTGAAGTAGGTTTGTAGCATGTGACAAAACCAATATTATAATTAATTGGGCTGGCAGTTGCCTCTTCCCGCCTGTTTGCTGTTGTAGCGGCTCCCGTGAAGTCACTTTGATTCTTAGTGTTTTGGATTCCTGGCTGAAAGTATTCAATTAAAGAATAGTTCATAAAAGCAATTAATACTTTTTATACTTCGATATTGAGACATAAAATTAATCTCCTGCTTACTTTAAGGTAATACGCCCGTATATAAGTGACAATAAAACTATGTATGAGTCTGTCCCTATAAGTTTGGGGGGGGGGGGGGGCAGAAAATAGATAGCCTACAGGCGGCATTTTCCTAAATCCGGCCCTGAACTCAGCTTACTCAGCTCAGCTCAACTCAGCATGTGGAGATCCTATGACAAGGTTCTATTAACAGATAGATAGCTATGATTCACATGTTTATTGGAATGTAAATGGAGGCTTAGCATTTGCTCGGTAAACTTAAACAATTCTTTGTAGTCCTAGTAATGTCGGACAGAAACTGAATGCTAAAATGCCAAGCCTAAAAGTTTTTTTTTCCTTTCGAGACGAGCTCGTTCGATCCACTCACTCCCCTCCACGATGAGCTCGTTCTCTTCGCTCACTCGCCTTTGATGTTTTAATGTAATCTTAAGTTTCACTTTGGTATGATTTTTTGAACTGTAACATGTGGATTTTACCTACACTAGAGATCGCCTCCTGATCGAAATTCGATAAAAATTTCAGTTGATCTGGACCCAAGAAGCTTAAAGACATTTTAGAATCAAAACATCTGTTTTTCCTGTTTTTCTAGCAGTTGTTTTTACAACAGATGTCTAATGATTCATTCAATTCTCCTTTCTCCATAAGATTAACATTGAAACTTTGAAAACCTGTGGGGCGTAGGCTAGCCCTGGAGTCCAATGTGAATTAGAATGTGATTCTGCTCATCTACAGGACTATACCTTTCTAACGGTATGTGCGGATTTCTCCTAAGTTGCATACAAGCTGAGAAAAAAGGAGGAAACGAAACATGCTTGCGTATTAATATATAGATTATTATATGCTGATTTCATTATTGTGGCTATTTTTTTTTAACTTTTGTCTTTCACTTTTTAAATTTCCAAAATATTATTGTCTTTCAGTGTTTTAATTTATCATGGTCTCTTGTATCCCGTCCAATATAAATGTGCGGTCGAAACACTGATTTCAATTCTCCCATTCTTTTCCGTTCCTCCCACTGAAAAGAATTAAATCAATCACAAACAATAATAACTAGGAGTACGCTCGTACCTCCCGTAAGCATCTATTCGAAGAAGAAATTAAAAATTTTGCATTAGGGATTGTCACATTCAAAAAGTTTGATCCCACTTTGTAATAATTTCAAAAACAACTAAAATCACTTGTAATAAAAAAAATATACATATATATAAATAAAAAACTCACTTTTCTTATAATTGAGCTGAGCGAGCGAAGCTCCTATACCACACTCTGGCTTTTTATTTACACGTACTCCTCCTGAACGACTGAAGTGATCCTCACAAAATTTTGCTCGTAGTAACCATCTATGGGAAGGTATAAATCTGAAATGGTCCAAATCGGACATAAGGGTTCTGCCCTACGGCCCTTTAAAGTTACCATGTTATTTTAATAGGAGATATATATTTGGTTTGTTTACTGTGTGTTGATTATACAGTTGTTATAAGGATCAAATTTAACTGCAGACTGTTACTATCAGCTGTTTGTGAATACAGTAGTTTTGTGAAATTGTTATTTTGTTTATTTTAGTGGTTTGTTTATACCTTCCACACAATATTTTGGACGACGCACCATTTAATACAATCTTGTAAACATATAATACCACATCGCACCAAACCTGCGTAATCAAAAATTATTAGAGTATTGCAGACTTGTGGCGAGCAAGCGCAGCGAACAACCTAAATCTGGCGAAGAGTGTGTGCAGCGAATGAGCCGACCCAAAAGGTGAGTGAGCGCAGCGAACGAACTAAATTGACGGCGAGTGAGCGTAGCGAACGAAGTGACCCAAATGGAGAGTGAGCGCAACGAACGAGCTAAACCCTGACAGCGAGTGAGCGTAGCGAACGAGCTCACTTGAATTACCTATAAAACATTTGATATTATTGATTTAAAAAATAGTCGCTCTGCTCAATATTGCAAGCAGATGACTGCATTATATACTTAGTTAGGCAGTACTTAGTTCGTAGTTACTTTTAATTTAATGGATTTGTGTCATACACATTGTTTTATATGCATTTACTACGATTAGTCTTAAACATTTTTACAGTATTTTAATTATTTAGGATAGTACAAATAAGTTTGCTTGCCCCATGTACACAAAACAAATTTTTTTTATAATTAGGCCTATCACCCCAGAGAACATTCAAGAATATTCACACACTTAAGCCTACAAAAATTGTTTTGTTTATCCTACAGATGTAAATTTTCACTTTTAGTTTGAGGTCATTCATAACCCATCTTTAGTCACCAAACCCTATCTTTTATACAGTATTATAATTTATGAATATTTACGCCCACTTGCACAATTATTGTACATACGGTTGATGCGGTGACGATATTACAAATGTAGCAACATACCAGCAAACTCAGTAATTTTCGATCAGAGTTCAGTTTTTTCCCAATAGACACCATAGGCGACGAAGGATGTAGGTTTGCTACCATGGGCGTGTTGTACATAAATATACTATATATTTGTCAAATATCACCCACTCATGAGTCAGAGAATCTCAAAAACCAAAGGGTATAGAGGGATGAAATTTGGCATGAACTTCTTTACTCAAAGGTGCTCACTAAGAAACGGTTTTGCAACATTCCATCAGGGCTCCCCAGCACAGAATTTTGATTTTGATCTAACGTTATTCATAAGGCCAATTTTTAATATATTGTATACAATATATATATATTATCTTTTTTCGGATATATATATATATATATATATATATATATATATATATAATATAAATCTAGGAAACAATTAATCTGAAAAACTTGATGATGTAAGGGGTTGACATTTGTAATGTGAGATCCACTTTGCCCAAAGGTGCTCACTAAGAAACGCTTTTGAAAAGCTTTTTAAGGGCTCCACCCCAAAAGACTTCAAAATTACTTGGAGGCCTATGGGGTTGAAATTTGAAATGACACTCTCTTTTGTTCATAGGTCCTCACTAAGAAACACTTTTGCAAAATCCCTTCAGGACTCCACCGCTCCGCCCCACAGGCCTTCAAAATTTATGTCAAAATTACTATAGAGTTTACGCAGTTGAAATTTGGCATGGGCCAAATAGTGTTCTTTTGTAATAGTCACTCTTTGCTGATAGGTGTTCACTAAGAAAAGATTTTTAAAATATTTTTTTAAGTTCTTTATGATTCTACCCCAAAAGGCTTAAAAAATATGATGTTATCCTTGTGGCCAATTTTTAAATGTGAATCAAGGAAACAATGGATCCCAAAGATTGTAGGGCCTACAGCACTGCAGGGTTACCATTTGTAAAGGACTTTCATTTTTCTCATTGGTGCTCATTATGAAACGGTTTTGCAAATTTTGTTAACAGCTCCGCCCCACGGAACCTCAAAATTGCCATAGATCCTAGCGGGTTGAAATTTAAAGTGGGCAGTGCTCTTTAATAATAGGTGCTAGCTGAGGTTTTGCAAAATCCCTTCAGGGCTTCGCTAACACAACGTCAATGTTTCAATAGAATTCTTAAAAAGAAGACTTTGTTACCCTTCAAAGATATTTTGTTATCTATAAAATAAAATCCCGAAGCCATGATGGGCCACAGATAGTAAAGGAACCCCTTCCCATTAGAGGTACATACTGAATTTGATAAAGTTTTGGTATTTATTTTATTTTTCCCATAACAGTGTGCAGGTAAGTAGGTAAATTTGCCAACATATGGGTGT
Organism: Neoaliturus tenellus; assembly: GCA_030545055.2. Taxonomy (NCBI): domain Eukaryota; kingdom Metazoa; phylum Arthropoda; class Insecta; order Hemiptera; family Cicadellidae; genus Neoaliturus; species Neoaliturus tenellus. The sequence goes on from CM061533.1 coordinate 197,824,834, forward strand.
TGTAAGCAAATATAGTTTACCCCAGATAACCTACAGATATCTATCGGTTATCTATGGTTTAACCCTTCCTAGTTTAACCTAGTTTAATTAAGAACGTGAGTTACAGTTTTGAGTTGAGTTTCCATAAGAATAACATGGTAAATGTATTTAGGGGTTTCTCTGTAACCAATTATGACAAGTTTTAAAAATTCAAAATAATTTTTTTTTATTTTCAAGTTCCTTCAAGTAGTTTAATGGTTACTTAATAAAATTGATGGTGTTGTGATGCCTTCAGTACACTATCGCCAACTTGTTTGGGCAAATGCTGGAGCAAAAGTTGGGTTTAACTCGCTCAGCGAACTCATGAAATACACTCTCGCTGTCACTGTATGAGCTGATCTCGAAACACTTAGGCAAACAGTGAAGCAGTGAAGTTAGGCATTACCAAATCCTTTTTCAATTTAATTTCAGTAACAGCATGATTACGCTTACCCCTCATACAACCCCTCACATCTGGCAGATTGCGTATATCTTAGATGTGCTCATGTGTCGGGCCCCACAACACAGACTCCGGATGATAATAGGCCTACTCAAGAAACTCTAGGTTTCATTTCACCACTCCCTTTATAACAAGCAGTTATAAAATAGCACCAAAGAAATTAATACAAACCAACATACTCCAACTTTGGACCAGAATAGAAGAACCTCATGGCAGTATGTACTGGGTCACTGGGTGGATTCATGCTGAATGCTTGGGTCTGCTAGCGTCCTTTGATTTGTGCAAAAACCGACCGCAGATGGAGCAAGCAGGCGAGCACGACATTGGAGAAGCGAACCATGGTGAACTAAGTTGAGCGGCGTTAAGCACACCCAGCACACTTAAGTGCTCGACCTTGCTTGTCTTTATTCGACAATAGAGTACTGCAGGTTACAAACACTGTTACTGCAGACTAATTGCTATATTTCTCACCTCTAACTCTCGATATATATTTTTGTGATATTTAAAGCATTTTTAATTATGCATTTTCCTGATTTTGAGCGTTTGGTGTCAAAACAACAGATCTTATAAAAAATCTAAATAATATTTTTGGAAAATATTTATACAAACTTACAGTTTTGGTCATATGGTTCTGAGTAATGTTCGCTTGTTAAACCTCAAAACCAAAATTAATTGCATAAAAAAAAATATTTAGTTTTTATTATTTTTTAAGTTAAGGTCCAGTGACTATGTGGTTGGTCCAACTGAACAATCTGTGAGATGTTTTTTGAAGATCTTCAAAAGAGCTACAGTTCCTATTGGGAAATTTGCTAAAAGTAAATACCCTCATCTCAGCAGATCTGCTAAACTCAGTGAATTTGGAAAGGAATTTGATATTTTGTATTTTAACCATAAACACCATACGAATGAGTATATGTAAGTTTACTGCCATGGGAAGTTGTTGAAAATAAAAAATGTTGACCATATGAAGCCATATAACAAGTTTCATCAATACAGCAGAAACCCTCAAATCCGGCCACCTCGGGACAGGACCACCGGCCGGATTTCAAAATGGCCAGATTAACTGGCGGTTTATTAAACGTGTTAAATAGAGACCTGTGTTATATGTGTATTCCAACAATGAACAATTAGGATGTATTTAACAATGAAGGGTAGCACACTTGCCCAAACAATGTAATGTATCAACTTTTTAACCATCATGATTTGCTCCTTCTCAGAAGTTGTACCGCCGAAATGACGATAAGAAACGGACAAGGGGTCGCTAGCGATGAACCTGCGCTTAACAGACAATAATACTGGTCTTCTGTCAACGAAGGCCCTAACAATGGGACCGTAAAAGCGACAGAATTTGTCTAGTTACCTAACCTTAACGATTGGACCGTGTAACACCCAACAAAAAGATAAAAATCACAGATAGAACACTAACAAAAAGTTTTAGAAGATAGTCGTAGCCAAATAGTCCAGAAAATGCCAATTGAACTGATATACTTTAGTGACATATCATGGGAAAAGTTTACTCTTGTATATTTTTTCCGTGGGAACGTCCGGGGCTGAATATTTCATTTCCGGAATACCGCGGCCGGATTATCCGGCAGCCGAACCATCCAAGGCCGGGCTAGAGGGCTTCTACTGTATAAGTTTATAAATAAAGGAGGTCGGCCCTATTCTCCATATGATTGACATGGAAAAAGAGTATGCAGGTTTGCTGCCATGATAATAACAAATACTTCTGTCGCAGCAGACCTGCGTACTGAGAGAATTTCCTACAGATTTTGATATTTTTATTTTACCCACAAATACCATGGGGGTGAGTATGTTGGTTTTGGAAGCATGTAAAAAGTTGTACCTTTCCTAGTGAATTTACATACCAAATTTTATCAAGCTATGCCAATAAATAAGAAAGATAGAGAGATTTGTTTATTTCCCCAAGAATAATATGGGAAACTTGTTTTGGATTTTCTGCATAACCATTTGAGCTTTTAACCAGATAAAAAATTCAAAATACTAGGTAAATTGTTTGTTTTTTAGTTGTTTTAAATTTTTCAGGTTAAATTTGTGGAATTTGATAAATTAAGGCCAAAAAAGCAAAAACCTATTTTTTACGATTTAGAAAACCCTTAAAACCCTTTTAAGAGTCTGCGCTACCTGTGTCATCTTGGATTTTGAGTCCCATAAGAACAATGTTAAATTCAAAAAATTACTGTTGTCTTTGAAACACCATATTTTAATAATCTTACATCGGATTTGCATGAAACTTGAAAATGTTCACCATAAGGAAATAGCGGAGTGAAGCAGAATGAAGAGGAATGAATGAGCGGAGTCAATGAATGAAAAAAATCTTCAAATTGCGCGGTAAATCCAAAAATGACATTATGATTGGGGGTTCATATTTAAAAATTTTTATTTGACTGCCATATTGAAAAATGGCAGCCATTTACAAAATATTTATTTACTTAATTTTAAACTTCTTTAAAAACAAGGGAGTGTTCCCCTTTTAAAGTTTACTGTAAGATGTATATTTTACAAAATCCCAATAGTGGCACAGTTAAAAAAACACCCTGTATAAACAAATATATGAATTTAAAGAACATAGTTTATGGCTTCTGGGAACCTCAAAACAAAAAAGTAACATGGTCCTAGGCGTAGGTCTTACCGTGACTACTACCGTAATAGCGTATTCCCTACACAGGAAAATTCGCTAAAAACCAAGATTTTTTAAACATAAATAGATGGATCTCAACCAAATGAAGGTAAATACTATGTAGGTCCTACCAAGCTAATACCAAGACTTTTTAATATCTCGGTAACCAATGGATATATAGAAAAGTTTTAATGTACTATATCGTGTGTTTTTTTCAAGCTAATTTCTGTGGTAGAAATAAAAATTTCAAATTTTGCAAAATTACATATGAAAAACGAAAAAACCCTTTTTTTGAGGTAAAAAAACTACCCTTTCCGGTAGGTCAATAACTGTGATGAACTCATCTTAATAATGGTAGGATTACACATCTCTCCCAAATTTGGTCCTGATCGGGCTGTTTTTATCATCGTTTTTATCAATGGATGAAATTTTGATTTTGCAATTAAAACTGTGCGATGAAATTAATAGAATCAACAAGTTTCATTAAGCCACACTACTATTGAATGGAAATATCTATAGATCTGATGGATATATCTATCATATCAACAAACTTACCAAATCAATCAATACCTAGCCTAAATAATAACTTTATACGATATCAATTAGTAATTACCGTAACTTACCCCTATTTTGTTTAGATTTTTATTTCCACATTTAGGCTTTAATAAAAAACAAACCATTTAACCTAACATAATCAATATCAACAAAACCAAAACACAACTAATCATAATGACATAATAAAAAACATAGAACCTAAGAACAATTAGGCCTACCTATGTATCTTACTTAAATGTGGATTTTTCTGGGCTTAGGATGGTTCCTCATGTTAATAGATTGTAGTTGAGGTTAATGTTAGTTTTTGTTAGAGTAAATTTTGTCATGCTAAGTTAAATTTTGTATTTTACACAGTAATTTTCAGTCCTATTCAATTGAAATATCGATATATATTTTAATTCAATAGTAGTGTAGGCGCTGTACGAAACTGTACCCACAACAACGATATTGAGGTAAGATATAGGCCTACGAACAATCAAACCTAACAATCTAACCGTAAGCCTCCTTCACTTTAATGGAAAGCAATATTTATAGCAACAAAATCAATTGTTTTTGGAAACATTTAAAAGCCATATTCCCTTAATACAATTTGGTAAAAAATACCTTGCTGATTCGTATTTAGTAGCATATTTGTGTGACGACGCTATATTATGAAGTCTGCATCTCTTGACAACTAAGACCTACAAATAAAAACTTAGGCCTATAGGTAGTTTGTTTTGTGTTTTCCTTCAATGTAATTAGGCTATATTACCGTACTTAAAATTTGGGCGAAACTTCGTTACCGACTCCACCATTAGGCCTATTATCGATGTGGAAATTTCAATATTGTGATAATATTGCTATTTTATACGATACAATTACACGATACGTTTAGGATTTTATCACCTGATAGTTTTGTTATAATATAATTAAACATACCATTTGACAATAAAACAAATTTAGGCCTAAGTTATTGAAAACAAGTAATTGAAAAAAAAAACAAGTAAATATTGAAACTAATGTAACTTGTAACATTATCAAATAACAACAAAAAATAAACTAACCAAGTTTATTGTGTAGGTGTATCTTAATTGTGAAAAGAAGGAGACTTCGTTAGACCTAAAGAGGCGTCACACAAATGCTGCCAAATACGAATCAGAAAGGTATTTTTTTGGCTAATGTAATCGAGGTAATAAGCCTATGCGTTTGAAATGTTTCCAATCACCATTGATTTTGTTGTTATAAACAACGCTGTCAATAAAAGTGACGGAGGTTTATGGTTAGACTGTTAGGTTATATTATTATTATGATACATTTCTTAATTCAATATTATTGTTTTGTTGATTTGTTTTCATTGCACAATTTTAATCGCAATAGGCCTATAAAAATTTTCACATCGATAAAAACGGTGGACTCGGATAATGAAGCTTCGCCATAATTTGTAGTTGTTTTAGTTATTTTCGGTTACTTGTGTGCAGTATATTTGTTTTATTGTCGCAGGACATTTTTAGAACAACACTGAATCAGGAGGGTACCTAATAAAATCGTAACTGTATCATGTGATTGCATTATAGATAAAATAGCAATATTTTTGCAATTTTTAAATTTCAACCATTGATAAAAACTATGGAGTAGGATATCAAACTTTTACCGATCTATCTAGGCCTGTCTCTAATTATCCACTAAAAACATACGTTAACATTCTCAATTACTCTTAGAAATAACCTATATGGTAACTGGCAGAGATCCTCATTAAGTTATATTCGACTAACTTACTGTACATGTCAAGTAAGCTCTGCTTTTTACACCAAACATTAGCCTAGTAACTTAAGCCTCAAGTCCTTCACATAACACCCACAACAAGTTGTCTTCCGTATTAAGTTACTTAGGCCTACCCAACCGGGACTTATTTTGGTTTATTTGAAAAGCAAAATATGTTCCATTAAATTAATTTTAATAGGGTCAATATGAATATAATTGTTACAGTTAATTGGTTTGGTTAACATATTGGCAGATTCACAATTTGCCAACCAGCACTTCTGAGTTAGGCCTACTTCAAAGTGAATTAATTAGCCTACACTATGAAAGTAACAGGAATGATACAAACATAGCCTTTATGGTATTCTTCTGTAATTCATGATTTATACTGATTTTCAAGGTGTACGGTACCCACTAAAATCCAAAATGTAATGAATACACATTGATACACAACCTGAACAAAGAAATAAAACAAGTGACCCCCTGGCCCTAAAAAGGCTTTGCTTACCAAAAGTTGTCAACGTCAAGAAATAAAACAATCTAGAACTTACTGTTCAATTTACTTCATAAAACACTTTTTAAAGAAAAGACATTAATTAGTTGTGTATACAATGTAGTTGATTTTCGTTACTAAATTTAAACTTAATTGGAGCCGACAATATGACATTTCACATAACCTCAACTTTGTTTATGTTTACAATGCGATGCGACTACTTCACTCCGCTCATTCGCTCCGTTCTGAATCCAATAATTTGGACTGGCCTGGAATATAGTCGGTCAATAGACCAATCAGAAGGTCTCAGTCTTGATTGTTAAGACTCGAAAAGACGTTGCTAAAAAGTAAACACAGCACCGACCACTAAAAATGTCTCCAATGCATTTCTTATGGGAAAAATTAAAAAGTCACATTTTTAGATTATTTTATTAATATCCAACCAAATACTTTCAACAACGAACTCGTTCTTGAGAATTGCATTAATAGTCCAAGAGCCAGCGACGATCTGACCTTCGTCATTTTATAAAACCTGAAAGTTTACCTGTGTGTACCCCTTATGGTAATATAAACGATCCTCTATTAAGAAATTTGAATAATGGTTACTTTCAGAGTTATGAGGTGTGAAAAGTGTGAAAATTGCACAAAAATTTCGTCATAGTATAAAAGCTGAAATTTACATATGTTACTCAGGACACTCTCAAAAGATGTATTCCTGGCTGTCAGACACTTTGTGCGGTTGCAACCCCTGTCTGACAACCCTTAAAGTGCGGTGAAAAGTAGGTCAGACTTCGTCATAAGTATAAAAGCTGAAATTTACATATGTTACTTTGGACACTCCCAAAAGACGTATACCCGGTTTTCAGACACTTTGTGTGGTTGCAACCCCTGTCTGACAACCCTTAAAGTGCGGTGAAAAGTAGGTCAGACTTCGTCATTTTATAACAGCTGAAATTAACATATGTTACTCTGGGCACTCTCAAAAGATGTATTCCTGGCTGTCAGACACTTTGTGCGGTTGCAAACCCTGTCTGACGGCCCTTAAAGTGCCGTGCAAAGGACGTCAGACTTTGCAATAAGTATAAAAGCTGAAATTTACATATGTTACTTTGGACACTTTCAAAAGACGTATACCCGGTTTTCAGACACTTTGTGTGGTTGCAACCCCTGTCTGAAAACCCTTAAAGTGCGGTGAAAAGTAGGTCAGAGTTTGTCATATCAAAGCTGAAATTTACGTACGGTGTTACAAGGGAAATTCCCTCAATACCTTCCTGATTTCCCAGATTTTTTAAAAATCAGATGTTATTTTAACTACGCCGTTAATATTAAAAGTAGAAAATAGCACTTATGGTCGTTTTACTTCCCCTACTTGCTGTTGGAAGCGCCTTGTGTTATATATCAAGTGTCAAAATTAGAATATTTGTTTACGAAAAAGCTAAATATTAACATAAAGTGACATAAGATATTAAACAGATGTAGTTATTCTCAGTGATTGTGATTGGTTAAATTCTTTACCGTGGGAGGATCGGGAAAATATGGGATTTCCTATCTGCTTTTTGACTGCACATTTATTTTGAACAGGGTATAATGAAGAGTAAACTTGGGTCAAATGATCATTTAAGTTACCACTATTGTTGAGAATTTTTATATTGTTAAAGGTGATTTGGTAATGTAGGCCTATGTATTTTTAATTAAAATAATTGACAGTTGTAATAAAGATTTAATGGAAAATTTTAACCTTATGTTGGCTGGAACAAAAACACTATCCCTCTCGTACCTAATACCTTGTCCTCATTGGAAACGTCTAATGAGTCCAACAACACATAAAAACTATCACAATTGTCTGATGACAGTCAGGAATACATCTCTTTATAATGTCCCATGTAACGTATGTAAATTTCAACATTTATACTTATGACGAAGTCTGACCTACTATTCACCGCACTTTAAGGGTTGGCAGACAGGGGTTGCAACCGCACAAAGTGTCTGACAGCCGGGAATACGTCTTTTGGGAGTGCCCCGAGTAACATATGTTAATTTCAGCTTTTATAAAATGACGAAGTCTGACCTACTTTTCACCGCACTTTAAGGGTTGTCAGACAGGGGTTGCAACCACACAAAGTGTCTGACAGCCGGGAATGCGTCTTTTGGGAGTGCCCCGAGTAACATATGTTAATTTCAGCTTTTATGAAATGACGAAGTCTGACCTACTTTTCACCGCACTTTAAGGGTTGTCAGACAGGGGTTGCAACCGCACAAAGTGTCTGACAGCCGGGAATGCGTCTTTTGGGAGTGCCCCGAGTAACATATGTTAATTTCAGCTTTTATAAAATGACGAAGTCTGACCTACTTTTCACCGCACTTTAGGGGTTTTCAGACAGGGGTTGCAACCACACAAAGTGTCTGACAGCCGGGAATGCGTCTTTTGGGAGTGCCCCGAGTAACATATGTTAATTTCAGCTTTTATAAAATGACGAAGTCTGACCTACTTTTCACCGCACTTTAAGTGTTGTCAGACAGGGGTTGCAACCGCACAAAGTGTCTGATAGCCAGGAATACGTCTTTTGGGAGTGTCCCAAGTAACATATGCAAATTTCAGCTTTTATACTTATGACGAAGTCTGACGTACTTTGCACGGCACTTTAAGGGCCGTCAGACAGGGTTTGCAACCGCACAAAGTGTCTGACAGCCAGGAATACATCTTTTGAGAGTGTCCTGAGTAACATATGTAAATTTCAGCTTTTATACTATGACGAAATTTTTGTGCAATTTTCACACTTTTCACACCTCATAACTCTGAAAGTAACCGTTATCCAAATTTCTTAATAGAGGATCGTTTATATTACCATAAGGGGTACACACAGGCAAACTTTCAGGTTTTATAAAATGACGAAGGTCAGATCGTCGCTGGCTCTTGCTCTATAGGAATATTCGACTGAAATTTGAGGCCAATCTGTTACTTCCATCGAGCGTAATCGTCGGACAAAGAATTAGCACTATGAGTCACTCTAGGTCTATTCTTCGAATAGACAATTATTCCAGCTGTTTAATGAATTTTGTCATTTTATGCCAGTGTTTTACTTTTTCGAAAACAAATATGCTTATTTTGACGTTTGAGATGTTAAATAAGCGCTTCCAAAACCTACTAGGGGACGTAACATCAACGCTATTTTCTACTTTGAATTTAAAGGGTGAAATTAAATTAATACCTGACTGTGAAGAAAATAGGGGAATTCAGGAAAGCATTGTGGAAATTGTCCTTGTTATGAGTTTTACCTTTCGACCGTGGTAAGAAATAAAATTCTACCTTTCGACCGCTCATTAATTTTGAACGGGGTGTAATGTTTTATATTAATTAGCCTTGACAAGCCTAACAAATGTGACGTCAACTGTACAAAATGTATCATTCTTTCTTTGTCGAAAATAAATTCTCGATCCTTGGGTTGGCGGTACCGGTATATCGCCCAGTCTTTATGCCTCAGAGAAGCCGTCCCAATTATAAACATTTCAAAACACAGTTCCACAACATTTACAGTCCACTCAGCCTATAATCGTCTCTATGAATTGTACAACTTTTAAAAGTGGTATACTGTATCAAGTTATAAAGTATTTTACAATAATCATCTTAGAACGCTGGAAGTATCAAGCTTGTCTGATTGAGTGTAATTACTTCAATTGATTATTAACTTGGCCGGAATAATGATTTTATTTCTATGGCTACATATTGCCTATACAGTCTATAACCTTCATTGGGAATGGTTACATATTTGTCCAGATATTCTATTTTATTACTTTCATTATCTTTTTCAATTATTTATTGGTTATATGATATTTTGTGAACATAAAGTCCTGATATCTGAATTTTTATCATACTGATTGAAATTTTACAAGTGAATTCCAACAAAAATCAATCAATGTCGTACATATATTAAACTGGTCGTAATACTCGTAGTAGGCCCTAAGTTTCAACTATATAATCTATACTTATTTAATACGCTAAGGGTTTTTTTGTCTTGAGAACTCCTCCTACAATTTTCAACCGATTTTCAAGTTTTTGGTGTCGTTCGATAGGGCTTGGTCTGTAGTTGTTTCCGCCAAAAACTGATGAGAATCAGACTAAAAATAAAGGCGCTATCCTCCATTGAAATCTCAAAATTTCCCATTTAAATAACATTGGGATTGAATAAAGCATTTTAAACATCTGTTAATAATCAGCTGTAAATATTGGTTTGTTTGGTGATTAAAGATATTTACAATAGTGGATTGGCCGGATGTCGTTGATTTTGAGCTAAAAATAACATTTGTATTGTATTAAAGTAAATTGCTCGATTTCGAGCAACACGTATACTAGTCTTTTTAAATGTCAAGTTAAATTATTTGATATGGTTTGGCAACTATTCTAATGCAAAATTATTTTCTTAACTGTTATATATAAAAGCAATTATATGAATCTTCAAACATTCTTTACCTTTTGTTATCCAAAGGATGTTCCTTACACAGACAGGAGACTTGTATAACAAGAGCCTTTCATACAATCTACTTTGATTTAATTAGCAAGATATAATGTAACTGCAAAATTCTAAAGGTCTGTGTAAAATTTTACAACGCTTTGAAAACCTTGAAGGTCTATTCAATAAAAAAATAAAAATAAGCAGCTATTATATCATTAAATAATTATTTTTAATACGACGAGATGAAAGATTGAAGTCAGTAGAAACGTCAGTGGAAACAGTTGTGGTTGTCATTATAATAATTAAAAAGACAACCACCAATTATTATTATCAATTAATTTATTATTTTGTTGTAAAACTTCCTCTATAAATGTATTATTCAAAGCACTGATGTTAATTTAACATTTAATTATCGCACGAAAACTAACAACCACAGAGAGCATATGGCAGGCATATTACTATCTAAATTGTTGTTCTCTCGCGGGTAGAGGGAACTGTTCATAATGTCAGATGTACAATTGTATCATTGTTATAATTGTTTTTTAAAAACAATTATAAATTGTGATATAAACTTGAAGACTTAACAACTCAAAGTATAATATTTCTACCTCAAAAAATATTAAGGTTATCACAGTAAAATAAAATATGATGAATTTAACATAATCTTATTATTATTTTAATAATATTTTATTAAAACATATTTATTTTACATATTTTATTATTTTTTATCTAAAAAAATCAAATAAAAAAATATTCATTTGTAAAAGTACAAAGTTAACGTATTATTTTGTTTTTATGCATTTGCTTGGTTCCTAGAATGATTAGTTTTATGACCATAAAACTAAACGTTTCAGCATAACCATCTAATACTATTAGCGAATTTCCCTATAGGGAATTCGCTATTACGCGATAGTAGTCATGGTAAGACCTAAGCAAGGGATCACATTACTTTTTTTCATTTTGAGGTCTCCAATTGGATACCTCCAAAAGAAAAATGCGAGTTTTGTATGCTCACACTGTAAAGTTAAGACCGCATTAATGCAAACCTCCATTCCTTATCGGAAAGGGCTGGATTTAGGCTAACTGGCGCTGCTCTAACTTTTCCTCCGGCGTTTAGATTTTAGTCTTGGCAATAATCCCAGCCGTCGAGTCGTCTTGTCAAGCGATTAAGATTAACCATTATAGTAGTGGGGTTTGGATGGAGCTGTGACGTGATGTCATCATGATGACGTAAGCAACTATCATCGATGACGTCACATGACATCACACAAATGATTTCGTCATAATGATGAAGTCACTGTCGTTATGTAGGTCAAGGTCACGAAGAAAGACAAAAAGTTGTTTTTGCACTTTTGCGGTTCCTCAGATTTAGCGGTCCGACTTCTCGTGGTGTGCACATCGATGTGCCGATAATGGTTTTCAGTCGGTCTCGGTTAATCATCGGTTTTCGTTTCAGGTAAGTGAAAATTTTATTTCAAAGTGGGGTTGCTGGGACGTTTTACGCAGAGTCACGAGGGAATAATAATATTTTTCGCAATTTTTTAATTTCTCATTGAATTTCACTCAGAAATTTCAAAGTCACGGGGACTCGAACGAGGAATAGCAAGAGTGCAACATTTTTCCACTTTCTTCATGACCTTGACCTACATAAAGTCAGTGGCGTCATCATGGTGACGTAAGCGACGATGACGTCATCATGATGTCATATGTATGACGTCATGTGACGTCATCAGATGTGTCGTTGATGACGTCACGTCCTAGCTCCCCACCACTCATTATAAAATTGAATTATGTTATGATTTAGTTTACATTATTTTTGTTTAGAATACGTTTATGGAAAGTTGGCATCTTAAACTTTAAAAGTAATTAATTTGAAGTGTAAATTTGGCTACTTTGGGAAGGGGTATCAAGTCATTTAAATCCCCCCCCTCCTCCCGCAGGAGCTACCACGATAGCCGTTCCGGAACTGCTGGGTTTATAATGGTATCATTGGTTTACTTACTCTTTTTTATTTCTTTGGATTTGTTTTACAAATGGTAGGTGACCAAATAAGCGACGTTAGTTAAATATTTTCATATTAATAAATTTTTTTATTAATGTCATTATTTTTCTACATTTTCTTTTTAAAACTTTATGAATTTATATGAATTTACTTGCGCTTTACGATTGAATTTTTCTTTCGTTTAATGTTATGGCCAGAAAATGTATTCTATTTTGTTTACTTACAGTATTTGTATAATAATATTTATTGTAAATATTTATAAAATGGCGTAGCCGTTAGTCAATAGACAATAGACAAATTCTTTATCAACATAACATAGAGAAATGCAATGGCGTCAATACCTATAGTCTATACCTATATAAATGGAAGTAGTGTTTTATATGAAGGATATATCACAAGTTGTTAAGCATTCGAAGAAGACAAAACCCCTACAACTATACTTGGTTAAAAGCTCTTGACGTGAAAACTAAAAAAAATATGGATAGACCTCCATAGGGCACCGCCCCACACCTCTAGGTTACAATAGTTATTCTTACAGAAGCAACATTTTAGTGATGAACACATGATTACATTTAGGAATGTTAATTTAAGAACCGTTTTTCTTTTTTAACGTATTATGGGAAGATTGGTAACAAAAAATAATAATAAAGGATATTATGACTTAACTTGAGGCTAATGATCGTAGCGAACGAGCTCACCTGATGGGCAAAAATTCTTCAGTTGCGGCATTATAATTTGAGTACCGTTTCGAAACATGGATAAGTCAGCTAGTTAATAAATGAACGAAAACATGGACATTTACATGTGTACTTGTTCTGCGAAGCTATCTCTGAGCCAGCTTTACGTGTAGCTTTAAAAATGTTGGTGGCCTCACAAACAATTCCAACGATTTAAACCACTTTATTCTGCTCCTGTCGGTAGAGAGAATCCCCGTTTTAGCCCTAAAGCTCAGTTACCATTATAATCTTTCGCTGGAGAACGTTTATTTCATTCTTTCACTTACTGCGGATTATGTAAATACCATACGTTAAGTATTATAATATTATATTATGTAAACAAAAATAAAAACTAAATAAAACATAGTAAATATAGTTTTTTTTAAGATCTTAAGGGCTCCACACCACATGACTTCAAAATTAATCCAGGGCCTACGGGGTTGAAATTTGACATGGACGTTCCTCTTTGCTAATATGTTCTCATTAACAAAGGGTTTTGCAAAATTCCTTCAGAGCTCCACTGACATTACTTCATCGTTTTAATGTCATTCTTAAGGGAGAAGATTTCGTTGGTCTTTAAAAAGATTTTACTATCCATAAAATGGAAGCTAAATCCAAACCCAACAAAAACTGAGGTTGCTTGCTTCCACTTGAATAATAGACTGGCCAACCAAAAGCTTAAAATCGTATTCAACGGTGTTGAGTTGAAACATAATGACCACCCACAGTATCTGGGAGTCACTTTAGATCGGTCTCTCACGTTTAAAAGCCACTTACAAAAAACGGCAGCTAAGGTGAGAACCAGGACTAACATTGTCCATCACCTTGCTGGCTCCACATGGGGAGCTAACGCACAAGTTCTGCGAACAACTGCTCTATCATTGGTATATTCAACTGCTGAGTACTGTGCTCCCGTGTGGTTAAATAGTGTGCACGTTAGAGAGATCGACGTCCAGCTAAACAGGACCATGAGAGCCATTAGTGGTACACTCATGGCAACTCCTGTACCCTGGCTCCCGGTGCTGTGTAATATCGCTCCTCCTGAAATAAGACGAAGGGATGCACTCATTAGGGAATACATAAAGATCTTATCTGCTCCACAGCTGCACATCCATGATTACCTACCCCAGAATGCGGGCCGATTGAGGTCCCGAAAACCACCTCTACGAACAGCCTCCCAGTTGATGGACTCTAACTTCACCATCCATACAAACTGGACTTCCTCCTGGGACGCTTTTCAAGGTCGGAACCACTTCTTGATAGATGACCCGACCGTAGTGGTAGGTGGTATGAATCTTCCTCGGAAGCAGTGGACTATACTCAATCGTTTCCGCACTGGAGTGGGAAGATGTAATTATTGGAAGCACAAATGGGGAATGACACAAGACCAGTCATGCGACTGCGGAGCAGAGTATCAAACTATGAAACACATAGTCGAAGAGTGCCCACTGAGTGCCTTCCCCGAAGGATTGGCCGGTCCGCATAGCTCAAGTGAAGCTGGGCTGCAATGGCTTAGCGCCCTGGATTTAGCTCTATAAAGAGAGATCTAATTTTTTATTTTATTTTAGTGTTTAGATTTTTACTTATACTGACTCAGGTGCTCTGCACCGCAGAATTTATTTTACGAGTATTATTCTTAAACCATGGTGGCTGGCTGAATGAGCCATACGATATATATATATATATATATATATATATATATATATATATATATATATCCATAAAATAAATTCAGTCACGGGCGAAGTCGTGATGGGTTACAGGTAGTAAAAGATATAACTAAACGTATATTGATAAATTTCAACATTAGATCAAAAACACAAATCTCTGAAGTACTCTATAACAAAGTTCATTTTTAAAATTTATTTATTTAGCTTATTTATTTACTTATTATTTATTTAGTTACGTATTTTTTTAAACTATGCATTGCATACTTTCTTAAAATGTGGTATAGAACCAGGAACAATGTGGCCCAGAATGACACGGTAAGTTCTGGTAAGCAATTAGTGCCAAGGCTTTGCAACTAAAAGTTTTGCAATTATTGCTTTACAATAGTTTTGGGCTTTTAAAATAATCCGGGTTGTATATGAACTAAGCCATGTGTGTTTCTTATCTAATATATTATTCTGTAGGTGAAAACCTTTTAGCAAAATTGTGAGCGTTTTACAAAATGAGGGAAAATTATCGGGTTTTCATAATATTTGCTCCCAGCAAATGATATATTTTTCAAAGAAGACACTGTAGACAGTCTAAAAGAATGGAAACAACAAAAGATGACTATTATCCAAGAAAGAGATTTGGGAAGGCTGAAGAGGAAGATCTTCCTTATCAATTAGGCCTCTTCCATTCAAGATCGACACAGAAAAAGATATGGACTGGTACGGGAAGACAGATTAGACACTTCCAACAACCCTCGGCAAGATATTGGCCAGGAAGACACCAGCACTTATCCTCTATCCAATTTCCTATGATTAAGAGACAGGGAAGCACGGGAAGCCTTTGAAGTTTGATTTTTGTCCTAAGATTTACATCGGGAACAATTTTTATTGAATTTCAGAATAAAACAGCTGTTGATAGTAGGTAAAACAAAAGAACATATGTTAAAAGCTGAATAGAAGCAAATGAACAAGTGGCACTGAAATGTCAACTGTTTACTACAATAATAAAGAAATGTCTACTGTGATGTTCTGCATTGAATTTTGCCCAAAATATCGCTGGTTGGTTTTATTGAATTTATGTGTGTCCAAAATATGTTTAGTTGCGGCCTCGACCGCAGGAATTTTTTTTTTATCTAAAAATAAGTTAGAAAATTTTAATTTTTAACTTAGGTCTTTGCTAACGAAAAATCAAAGAAAAGTGAGGAAAATTTAAAGGAAAACGCTACATTTACGAATGGGAATTCAATCAGATGTGAACTAGGAAAATATTAAGTTGGTGTAAATTTAATATGGTGACCAGTTGTTAGTGGTGGATACGGAGACCCTGGACTAACGGTTAAGCACGTCTGCCTCTAAAATGGGCATTTTGCGCAAGCCCCCGGTAGGACGGGATGATGAAGGAAGAGAAAGTGTGAGATATGGGACATCAGACCGCCCGCCGTTTGACAACTCAAGAGGTCCAACTCCCGTGGTCCTGATTTTCGGGCTCAAACAGGCAGACACCGCTCTGCCCTCTAATGGCCAACTAACCGACTGTCCATTCATGTTTCTCAACAAGAGGTTGCCATGTCCTTCTGATTACATCAACCCCCTGCTTTTTAGAACATGAATGGATTGAGGGAAGGGAAATTGTCATAGTTTATAGATAAATGACTTAACACGCGTTATGACAACTTCGTTTGCTAAACACAAGGCGACTTCAAGTCGCAACTAGCTTAAACCAGTTTTTAAGTTGTCCTGGGGTTCAAAAAAAAAAAAAAAAAAAAAAAAAAAAAAAAAAAAACGTAACCAGTTCACTATGACAATATAATAAAACACATTTTAAATTTAATGCAGAAAGCTAAAACATTCTAAAACATATCTTTAAATGAAAAAAAAAAATTAAGTTTCTCTACCTTTGGTATGGATAACAATTTCATAACAAAAATGATGATAACAAATGAAGATAACTTTTAACCAAAATTTAAATCAAATGAACCACCTTAACCAAAGATGAATTAATCCTCCTACTCTCCTACTTTTTGTGACTATTCAAATTCTGCTTTGCCATGGAAAGTTAAATGGAAAAGATTAACATGACGACTAGCCTCTCCATACAATACTAAAAAATCAGACGCACTAAGTGCTGTTTTGCGTTGCACAAGGCCGGAAAATTGAATTATTATATTAATTTTTTTTCTGCGTTTCTGTACATTGTAAATATGATGTATCTAGATAAAATATCTGTGAATCTATTGTATTAAGAGGGTTTCAGGCACATTACCTAAGACAGATCACCATAGAAACCATTATAAATTCGTAATTAAGACTTAAAACCCCACCAAATTTCAACATTCTATCACAAGGAAGTTTAATTATGAAGACTGATTGTTCAAACCCTAACAAGAAGTAAATTAATAGGTATTATAGGTTATTTTTTATTTTGTATGCAATATAACTAAGGGATACACTACCTAGCAAGGATTGATCTTCCGGTACTCTGATAAACGCAGAGCATTGCGCTGCACGGGTTCCCCTCGTCATCATGAAACTTTGTAAGCATATCCTGCAAGGTATCAGAAGTTATATAGGAAACTTTTTATTTTAAACGAATTATTTTTACGAAATATTAAAAAAATGTATAAAATATATGAAAATTGATTACATTTTTTTATTGGTTGCTAAGAAACAAATTCAATGAAAATTTTTAATTTTAGGTATTCAAGCGATTTCTTATACATAGGGTGAGCGTGGCGGTGAGTGAACTTAGCGAACGAGCTAAACCTGACGGCCCGGCGAGTAGCGCGAGCGAAGGTGCGGGATAAAGCTAGCATCTGTAAAAAAAAAAAAAACTAAAACTCCATAAGATAGCAAAGACTTCAAATGATGAATTTTTTTTTAAAAGATGTTCGTATATACATAAAAAATTTTTAATAATGTGTAAGAATGGCAAAAATACTAAATAACAGTGATATAATACAGAATTCTTCAAACAAAATTAAAGCTACATTGGATATAATAAAAATAATACCCCCGTCGCAGCAGACCTGCGTACTCAGCGAATTTCCAATGGAATTTCAGATTATTTACTTTCCCCATAAAAACACCATAGGATCGAGTATGTAGGTTTGCTGCCATGGGGTGTAGTTAGAAAATCTAAGTTAATCAATAATTGGTGAATGTAAACACAAAATTGAATCAAGCTCTGGCAATTTTTTATTTTCCCCATAAACCATGGGGGTAAGTATGTAGGTTTGCCGCCATATGGGTTTTGTAAGCAATTATAAGTTAAGCCCTATCTAGATGATGTACATATCAAATTTGATTAAGTTATGTCAATAAATAAGCAAGATATAGGGTTTTCTTGATTTCCCATAAGAGTAACATGGAAAACACATTTTTCGATTTTTCCAATAACCAGTTATGCTAAGATAAAAATTCAAAATACCAAATTGTTTGTTTTTTTAAGCTCTTTTAAATGGTTTCAGTTAAAATTGATGAATTTTAAAAATTGAGGTCAAAAATGCCGAAAACTCATTTTGACCCCTTTGAAACCCCATAAAACCCCGTTCCCATAACCCGACAATGCTGGTTCGCGAACTCATGAAAATAGACCTGGTCTTACACCTTCATACCAAATTTCATCAAAATCGGAGGTTCCTTTCAAAAGTTATTGCTACCACGGACACACACACACACACACACACACACACACACACATATATATATATATATATATATATGAAATGAACGAACAACAAATGAACGAATGGTGTTTTTGGCTTCAGGGGACCTCAAAATGAAAAAGTAAAGTGGTCCCGGGCTTAGGTCTTACCATGGCTACTACCGTAATAGCGTATTCCCTATCGGGAAATTCGCTAAAAAGAAAAAAAATAAAAACAAAAATATAAATGAAATTGAATTGAATGGTATTTTATACAACAATCACAACCAAATGTCATCCATTTTAAATGATTATTTAATTCACATATGCAGAAATCCTAACATAAACCCGAACTTACATGAAGCTATACTAATCTTGGAAAAGACTAAAAAACCAGTTGGTTGCTAAATTTTGTATTACAAACCTGTATTAGAAAGTGAAACAAAACAAATTACATGCAGTCTTAAAATTTAATGGTCAACTTGATGGGATTATATTCCTCTAGCCATAGTGAAAAAATATCATACCCTTAATAAGCCTTATGTTTGAAACAGCTGAATTTCCAAAATTACTTAAGATTGCTCTAACCGTATTTAAAAAAAATACCCTATTTTTTTAAAATGAAATTCCAAAGCTAGTTTAAACTTATATACCAGTATCTCTATGGCCAATCTTTTCAAATATATTTGAAGTAGTAATTTAAAATCAATTGATAAATTTCTTTGAATCAAATAATATTTTAATATCAAATCAATTTGACATTCGAAAAGACAAAATACAACTATGGCAGTATAAAGGTTTTTATTAATAAAGTGTCGGAATACCTTGACAATTCCCAAAATACCGCCGCAGTGTTCTTTGATTTGTCAAAAGCTTTTGATTGTGTAAACCATAAACTATTATTAAAAAAATAGAGTTTTATGGTGTAAAGAAAAATGCTCTATCATTACTCAACTCTTACTTAAAAAATAGAAGTCAAAGTGTGTCAATAAACACCCTAAATTTCTTAGATAACCAAAGTAATATAAAGAAGGAGTTCCTCAGGCTCAATTTTAGGTCCACTTTTATCTTTAATTTATAATAATGATTTACCATTTGTTACCAAAAACTGTGAAGTAATCTTATATGCTGGTGATACCTCTTTATTATGTTCAGATGCAAATATTAACAACTTACAAAACATAGCCTAATTGATTACAGTTTAAATAAGTTAGAAGAATGGTTTTCAATAAATGGAAAATTGAATTGACACAATTCTTGCAGTTTATAAATCGTAATACAATCACTTTAACGACAATCACTTTATCACTTTAACGACTTTTAGTTCAATAAAAACAGTAAAACATACACAGTTTTAGGTTTAAAATTAAACAACAACATGAAATGGAAATCTCACATATCATAACTTCTAAAAAAAGTTACATAAAGAATTTTATGCTATTCACTTTTTATCCAATATAACTGATTTAATATATATATATATATATATATATATATATATATATATATATATTTTGCATAATTTCATTCAAGATTAGTTACAAGATTTAGTACATTAGTAATTAAAATTACTACCTATTGAATTGTACTATGGTGAAATTCAGTTAAAAGTAGCCTAAACAAATATTTAAATTACAAAAAAAATTATTCGAGTAATGTGCGGAAACACCCAAAAACCCACTGTAAACCATTATTCCAACATCTAAATATACTACCTTCTTTGTTCATTGCCTTTATTCATATATTGCCTTCTTTATTCATTTTCAAAAGTTTCATGAATATTTTCAATAATAACATCAATTTTAAAAATATAAATATTGATCATGAATTTAATACTGGACATTAAAATATTAATTTCCATATCCCGGCTCAAAATACAAGTCTCTTCCAAAATTCTCCATTTTACATGAGTATAGAACTTTTTAATTCTTTGCCAAAAGAAATTAAAATATTATTGATGAAAAGAAGATAAAAAACTAAATCGGATTTTTTTCAAAGGGAATATTTTAATTCATTAAATGAATTCTTAAATTATAAAAATAACCAAGAAAATTAAAAAGTGTAACTTATTATTTATATTTTTGTATTTAAAAAAATGTTAAAATGTTAAAAATTAAATAGTTATTTGTGCTTCTAGGGACTAAAGTATAATTTTTCTCCCTGAAGGGAGAAAAGTACTTTAGTCCCTTGATGCACACAACATTTTTCCTCCACCTACACGAATAACATTTAGGAATAATAGGCCTACCGTATATAATTTAACTTTACCTTCATACGATCCTTTGCTCCGTCAAGCTGGATCAGTCACATCAATTAAAAAAAAACACACAAGGTAGGCTCTATCATTTTTAAAGAACACGAAAAAACAAAATCTAATTTAAGCCTAGTCAAAAGTTTTACACTTATGTTTTGAACTTCTTCTGTTAATGGCCTACCCAAGCGAAATGTAAACAAACACGTAGGCCTACACGTACACGTACACTGCTCACTGTTGACAGAATGGTCAGCAGTGAGCAGCACCTACGGCTGCTATTAGTCAACAATAAGTAACGAAACAAATACAAGTGACAGCTGACTGTGGCTCATGTTCTTTTTAATCTCTCTTTTAATGTTGTTCTTATGTAACTAACTTTAGCCCCTTGGTACGAAAAAACTTGAGTTTTCCCAAGGTAGAAAATTTAATTATTCAAGTCACATGGGATAGAATAGAAATTAGTAATTTACTACTCTATTCCAAGGAGTAAAATACGGCTTTAGATAGTAGGTGGAGGAAAAAGATTTTCATTGTTTCATTGTCTTAAGGCCATGGTTTAAAAAAGGAAAATACTGTTAGAATTAAAATTATAAAACAATTAATTTATTTATAAACATTGCACTATGACAAAATGTTGTGTAAGCAATAAAGAATTTGTATTTGTATTTGAATTTGTATTGGTAAAATAAAAAAAAAAGATAGTAAACCTTACTTTCGGTTGTAAACATTCCCATTATTTAGTAAACAATGTAATGATGAATGTTTCGCAGGTGATAAACATACTGTATATCGAAAACAAGTGATTTTTTAACAGTAGTGTAGCGAAAACGCACTTGACGTCTCACAAGAGAACACTAATGTGTTTCATAATGGAACGTATTGTAAGACGTTCACTGTGCTTGCATTGATGTTTACTGTCAAACTCTAATAAAAATAATTATTTTGTATATATTGTTTTACTTTTTATGTTTAATAAGATTTCAGCTTTTTCTATTTCGTGAACTTTTATAACCCCTAATAAAATTATGTTTTCCATACAATAGCAATTGTATTGATAATTAAATGATTAATAAAAATAATATTAATAGCAAATCAGAACATAAAGTTTATCTAGTCATAATCATTTTAACCCTAGTGATTAAAAATGAACAAGTAATTTTTATGATATCTTCATTACAGGTACTGTATACCTTCATTGTTTATTCGCTGCGATAAAGCAAATATTACATTTTAATTAACTAAACTAATCAATCTGCATAAAACTGGATATTCCAATATGTCGAGATGGACCGATAAAATAGCTATAAAATCTCAATAGCAAACAAGTCCTTTATTTACGACCGGGCTTACAATGTCAAAGTAAATTGAAATATTATCAGTAAAATGTTTCAAAACTGACTCGTGTAAATTTATTTCAAGTTTGTACCTTCAGAACTTCACATTAGTTCTTACCTTACAGAGACGTAAGTCAATAAAGTTTTGTATAATTGACTGAATGTATTAATCTTGTATATCTTGTATGTAATCTTGCAGCTACTTTTTAGCGGGTTTCCCATAGGGAATAAGCTATTACCGTAGGTCTCATGGTAAGACCTAAGTCCGGGACCATGTTACTTTTTCGTTTTGAGGTGCCCAGAGACCAAAAATAATAGTCATTAAAATTTAAATATACATATATTATATATTTACATATATATGAAAATTAACGAACGGTGTTTTTGGCTTCTGGGGACCTCAAAATGAAAAAGTAACATGGTCCCGGGCTTAGGTCTTACCATGGCTACTACTGTAATAGCGTATTACCTATAGGGAAATTCGCTAAAAATAAACATTTCCCATGTTATTCCTTAGGGAAATAAACAAATCTGTATATTTGATACTCTAAAGTAATGTATATTTGTATCTATAGTATACACACAGATCTTGAAAAATACTCTACAGATTTTCTTAAAATTTTCCAAATGACTTTGTTTTATTATAAAATTGTATATTAATATTGGCCTCTGCTGAAAAAATTAAATTTTATTTAATTTCTTCAAAGTTTTAAATAAAAATTATACTATTTTTTACATTGATCTTATGGAGTTAAAAATCAAAACATGAGAGTTGCTGAAAATAGCTGACTCAACTGTCAGTGTGAGAAACATGTGCATTAAAGTATAAACACTTTACTTTGAAATCATGAATTTAAATTTTATTCATGATTTTAAATGCTTATTCCGCAATGAAAAAATCCTTTGTATATGTATATATGTGTGTTACCAACGGTAGTGAACCTCAAAAGAGTTACGAGCTTTGACAATGTAATGAACTTAATAACCGGCAACCTGTAACAACAGAATATTTGGCTTTGAATAACGCAAGAACATAAGGATACCCGTACAAAAGACCAACATACTTTGTCTGGTATCTCTCGTAGAAACCGTATCCAGCCTTTGTTGTATATTTTTTGCTGTTATTTATATTGAGCTCTTCTACATTCAAAGTTCTGAGGTCTTTGATGAAATATAACATTAAAATTTGTTTGCAATAAATCATCCGTTGTTAGGTATAATCTCAAGCTTTGCCTCATTCAGTCGATTGTCACTGTTTTTTATTATTATTACAATTCACTCTCGTTCATCGAATTTAATGTGGTGGACAACCAGTTAGGATATCGACTCATTATGAAGCGTCCATAGTAGGTCATAGGTTTCGTCGTTACGGTGACCATGGTTATATTCACTATTGTTGGAGTTATCACATACTTTACTTTTCCCAATTCGTCTCGATTGACCATCTTCTGGCATGAGACCTGTCATGTTTCCTATATCTCTATAAAATCTTGCTTGGCACTTCCAGACTCGGAAGTTTGTTCAATGTAGGTGAGGGCAGCGGAAATGGTTAGGTTAGGCTAGGTTAGGTAATTAGGTTATTAGGTTTGATAATTAGGTAGCTGGTAAAAACATTGTTTTATAAGAAATATTTTAAGCTCTTTCTTAAAAATTTTAACGTAACTGATTGGAACCAGTTTTACCCGAAGCTGAGAAAGAAGATTGAGGCCAATGTATTAAGGTTTTTGCTCGAACAATTTTAATCTATGAGATGTGGAAGGGTTAAAATTTCTGTTTCTTGTTTTATACGAATATTC
Source organism: Neoaliturus tenellus (assembly GCA_030545055.2). Classification (NCBI taxonomy): domain Eukaryota; kingdom Metazoa; phylum Arthropoda; class Insecta; order Hemiptera; family Cicadellidae; genus Neoaliturus; species Neoaliturus tenellus. The sequence continues at coordinate 197,848,592 of CM061533.1, forward strand.
ATGAGCCTTTACAAGGTGTCTTTCCTTGACAAAAGAGATGACCTCAAAAATGTAAATACATGGAAATGTTAAAATTCCAAGATCTTTGAAATGCATTTGACAAGAATCTGTTGGTTTGAGCTTTAAAATACATCTTATGGTCCTTTTCTGAAGTGAAAATATCCTATTTAAGTTTGAGTACGGTATACCAATAAACTAATGCCCTATGAGCTTATAATGCCCTATTTTAATTGTAAAGCTCATCTAAATTACACTACCTTTCTAACGGTATGCGTGTATACCTCTTATGTGACCTAGCTGAGAAAAAAAGGAAATTATTGTAGACAATATTAACATAAGTGTTGGATTTGCACCTCATATAATCAACACGAAATTTCATTAAGGACAATGGAGGTACGGTAATGCAATCAGTCAAACTATAAAGCATGACGGGACCACTTGAATAAATGAGTTCATCGGCTCTCCAAACATTGAAGAGTCTTACACCTACACTGAACTCACAGACACTTGATTAACAACAATCATCAACTTATAATTGAAATTATTCTATAGAAATTTAATATGAGATTGTTGTCTTTGTGTTATGAACTATCATGGGTTGAAGTTGAAAATTTTGCAAAATCATTATCAGGCTATTTGAATCCATTAATTGAATACAATTCACATATCTATTTACAGTTAATTAGTTCACAAAAGTCTATTCCAAAAATATTAAATTTATTCCTGAACATCAGGGAGGCCCAAGGCATTATTCCCAAGGTCGAGACGGTCTTTATGTGTATGTGATAATATAATAATACCCCCGTCGCATCAGACCTGCGTAGGCCTACTAAGCAAATTTCCAAAGGAATTTGAAATCATGTATTTTCCCTATAAACACCATGGGAATGGGTATACAGGTTTACTGCCATGGGATGTTGTTAAAAATTTAGTTGTTACTAAATGCAATAGTCGTGTAAGGTAAATATCAAATTGTATCAATATTCGACACTTTTTAATTTTCCCCATAAACCATGGGGGTGATTATATAGGTTTGCTGCCGTATGGGTGTAGTAAGAAAATATCAGTTAAACCCTACCGAGTGAATGTACATACCACATTTTAACAAGTTATAACAATAAACTAGTGGCTTGTAGGGGCAGAGGCCCCTAAAAACCAAAATTTTGATGTTGTCTCCAAAAATAAGTTTCAATTTATCACCTCCTTGCAGTATAACTGTATTTTTCTCAAGCTGTAGTGTGAATTTACACGTTTGGATTTTCTAATAAAATCTTCCAAATCTTGACGAAACTTTTTGGCGGTATCAAATCAGTGATTTACCAATAAATTTCCACTGTATACAGCAGTCTATTTTGTGAAAAAAAAAGAAAAAAAATATTGCACTATTATACTACCAACAGCGGTAAAAATAGTTTTAACCTTAAATATGTTCATGATTAGATAAACTCCTTCACCCTGGACCCCTGTGCCCCCCATTCCCTCACACTCGCCGTGACCGCCTGCCTCCACGTGCCCCCGTTCGCCTCTCCTGACCAGTGTTTCCTGTACCCCCTATGTTCCCTTGCCCAAATACTCCCCCCTGCCCGCGTACACCCTTGCCCTCTGATGCCCCTGTGCCCCCCATTCTCCCGTGCTCACATGCCCGCAGTTCTTCCCCGTGGCCCCCGTGTCCTCTATGTTCATCATTCCTCTCCAATGTCCCCACCATGCCCAACTACCTTCCGTGCCACCGACGTCTCTAGTACCCCTTGTGAACCCATTCCCATGCCCCCATACCTCTGTGTCCCCATTCCCACCATTCCTCCCCATGTTTCCCTAACCCCAGTGCCCTCGACAATCCTCGTGCCTCCATGCCCTCATACCCTCCATGCTCCCGTGCCATCACGCTCGCCGTTCCACCCTGTGTCCCTACGTTCCCCATGTCTCCAAAGTTCCCCTCATGCCCCCTGTCTCCAGTGCCACCGACACCCTTCGGGCCCCCATATTACCGTACCATCGGTGATCCCCATGGTCCCGTGCTGCCATCCCCGCCGTCCCTCCCCATACCACCGTGCTGCCCTGCTGTGCCCACAGCGGTGTCCCCTATTTTTCCCACGTGTCCCACGTTCCCCCATGCCCCCGTGCCACCATGCCACCGACGTCCCTCGTACTTTGATTTTGGTCTATTTTGGTTTTTTGTTAATGAAGTAGAACGCTAATTGATATTGTTTTGTTTTCGCACTCTATAATTTACATGAAAAGCTTCCCATTACGGATTAACAGGCGTTTATTGTTTCCCTACGACCTACGTAAATGAAAAAGCAGAGAATGGATAAAACCAAAACAAAATAATCCTCATACGTAGGTTATCCGATGTTAGTAGTTTACATAAAATGATTCAGTCGAAAATAAACAGACGCTCAACATAACGATTCAACTTTTAAACTCTATAACTACGAAATAGCCAATATACAGGGTGATTCACGACGAAGTGCAGAAATTTCGGGAGCTGATTCTACACATAAAAATAAACAAAAAAGGCCAAATAAACGTATGTCCTAAAATCCTTCATTTAGCCGCTAGCCACCATTTTGTTTTTTTTTTCACGTTATAATTTTTATTACCATAACGAATAGATGGATTTACTTCATATTTGGCATGGACTTTTATCACATCAATGTTAATTTTCAGAAAATAAAGTATTATTTTCCGATGTGTATTTTCAAAATGGCGGTCGTTTTAAAAGTTTAAACTCAAATTTCTCAAAAACGGCAAATTTCATCAAATTTTTTTGAGACAAACAAGTAGCCAAATTAAAATATCTAAGCAATGGTACCAAGATTGTAAAGATTTTATAACAAATAACGGAGTTATTGAGATTTTTCTATTAAAATAACCTAAATTTGCATTAATTATAATGAAAAATCTATGTTTTTTGAAGAAAAATCCCAATAACTCCGTTATTTGTTGTTAGATCTTTACAAACTTGGTATCATTGTTTAGATAATTTAATTTGTCAACTTTTTTGTCTGAAATAAAATTTTGACAAAATTTGCCGTTTTTGAGAAATTTGAGTTAAAAATTTTAAAATGGCCGCCATTTGGAAAATAGACACCGGAAAATAATAATTATTTTTCTGGAAATTACCCTTATTGTGATAAAGGTCCATGCCAAATATGAAGTAAATCCATCGATTCATTACGGAGATAAAAATTATTACGTGTAAAAAACAAAATGGCGGCTAGCGGCTAAACGAAGGATTTTAGGACATATGTTTATTTGGCCTTTTTTGTTTATTTTCATGTGTAGAATCAGCTCCCGAAATTTCTGCACTTCGTCGTGAATCACCCTGTATATAAAGCAGTAACGTAATAACTAAACGACATTCACTGAGTAAAGACAACCATTATATCAGCCGTGCCACGTCCAAGCCAATTTTAACTTTAGTATATTAAGCATAAAAAATCATGCCACTCCTGTTTCCTTAGTGACATAGATGGGGTCACGAAAATGAAATCTCCTGTGGGTCCATAATCGGTTTATGACGATTAGTGTTCTCCTTTTTTATAGTGCATTACCAATTTTAAAAAGTTTAACCATACCGTTATCTTAACTTAAAATATCTGCTCAATAACCGCAGCTGAGTTTATGATAAAACACTGGAACATCTGCTTTATCGTAAGTATAGATCTAAAAATCGTCTTCCCATTAGATTAACATTGGAACTTCAAGGTCCAATGGGGCGAAGCCCAGGTAACTTTTGATAATTCTGTTATTTTTCCTTGCGTCCTTGGCCCTCAAGCTTTATAATGAGCCATCACACATTACCCTATGTTTCTTCTAACTCGAGATATTTCGTGGGGACTGATTCGCTTACGGAATTATATAAGTGAAATACATGGTTATTGTACATGGACTAGTGGCTCATAAGGGCAAAAGCCCCTAATCATAAAATTAAAATAGCATGAACCATAGCGTATTACCATTTCTTCCACAACGAAGGTTTCCAGGAAATTTAATTTTAATTTGAGGTATATAATATTTTAACAATACCGTTTGAACAGACCATTCGCACCCAAGTACTCTTATCAATCCTGTTAGGTCTTAGGTGTTAGGTTCTTACTATTAGGTCACCCGTTTGTAAATGCTCTATTTTGTCTGTTGTTAAATTCATATCGATCTATGGAAAATAAGTTTTGAAAGAAATCGTAGTCACTTAATTGAGCTGTGACGGCTTTTTAACATAACATAGAAAAGCGGCAATGAAAAAAATTGATTTTTTAGCTCCTGTCTGTTTTTATTTTTATGTTTTAGTCACAAAATTTAAACACAGCACCTCAAAGTGCATCTTAATTTGCTGTGTGCAGATTTTCTAAAATCACTTCATGGAGAATCTTCAAGGAGAACCTTTAAGAAAATAATCATTCTTATATATTCCCCTTTTTGTTGTAAAGTTTTTACCTGCTGCATTTTCCTCTAGTATGTAGGACAAACGTCTTTGATTTTAACTCGTCTTCTATTATCCTGCAATCTATGAAATGACTAAAAGGTTTCTCGGAAAATTCATCGAACAGAATACCAAACCTTCACTGACTGATACACTTCAAGTATCAATTAATGTGTCATCTTCATTCAATATGGTCATTTGACACGTTTCGTCTTAAAACCAAAACAATGGAAATAATGTAGGTGTTTCTCAAAACACAATTCATCGCCCGTTGCATCTCTATCAACGATCAGAAAGCATTTTATGATTTGCACACACGCTCAGTTTTTTTACAATTTAAATTATAGTAACAACAGTAAAATCAGCAGTCAATTTGTAATAGTATGTAAAGTTAACTCTCCAAGTAGAATTTTTAATAGCTCAAAGCAACAAAACGTCTTATTATAGTATTACCACTCTAGGGTAAATTTTTGTCATTTGGTTATGAATAGTTCTTTACTAAATTTTATCAATTGTCTCTCGTTTTAAAATAAGACTAAAACAAATGTTTCAATGTACACAAAGAAGACATTTTTCGAATCCCCATGCTATTCTTAAGGGGGCGTTGGAGTGCCGCCATGTTGGATTTATTTCCCTTAAGAGCAATGCTAAACTTGTCCCCGGCATTTGTCATATAATTTCTTTATTTTTTGTCCGATTGGTTCAGATTAAATAGTGTTTGAATCACAATTAAATTCCCCGTTCCTTTTGCTAGATCGATTCTTTGTAAATAATTTATAAAATTCTGTAGAAAATGTTTTAAAAGTAGTAAAAAACTTACTTTGTTATTTCAAGTTAGTAAAAAACACTAATTTTTTATAAAAAATTCCTCTCGCAAACCAAATCCACCTTGATGAACCCTTTATTTAGAGCTTCAAACCATTATTTTCTGATTATAAATAAAAGAGTTATTTGACATCCCGTTTAACATTGCTCTTATGGGGGAAAGGCGGAACTTGGATTGACTCCAACGCCCTCTTAAGGAGGACGTTTCACTATATTTCTCATTTCCTTGTAACTTTATGGATACGCTTTATGGGACCGAAACCTTTAATTTGAAACTCCTACCATCTTCCTGCAATTTTCAAAATGCTCACAATTTTGCCCAAGAAATTTCGCTTACAGAATTATTATATAGATTGCTTCTCTTGGTGTGAATTATTATGTTATCTTCACTCAATGTTATCATCTGTGTCTCATTTTGAAATTAAACCCTAACACATGTTTTAATGTACAAAGCAGACGTTTTTTAAATTCCCATGCTATTCTTATGGAGGACGTTTTACGTGATTTCTCATTTCCTGTTAACATTATGGACACGCCGATAGTTTTCCCTCGTGCATGGGACCGAGACCTTTAATTTGAGACCCCTCCCATCTTTCTGCGATCTGTATGACGCTCACAATTTTGCTCAAGAAATATCGCTTACAGAATTATATATATAGATTTACAATAACATGGAAAACCTATTTTTGGATTTTCTCCGTTATCTGTCAAATGAAGTTAAAAATTCAAAATACAAATTTTTTAGCTTTTTTAAGCTCTTTTAAATGGTTTTGGTATAAGTTGTTGAATTTTGAAAATTAAAATCCAAAAATGCCAAAAACCCATTTTTAACCCTATTGAAACCCCATAAAACCCTGTTCCCATAGCCCAGTCATGCTGTTTCTCGAACTCATTAAAAAAGATCTGGTATTACATCTCTGTACAAAACTTCATCAAATTTGGGGATGCAAGAAGTTAAGAAGTTATTTTGTTGTATATTCCTCCGGTAATCCTATACTCTGAGTAAGGTATATTTGTATGCACATAGATCTCAAAAACGGATCAAACAAGTTTCTTCAAATTTTGCAAATAGTTCTGGGATAAAAATAATATAAATACAGGTTTTTATGCTAGGAAAAATTTTATTTTTAGCGAATTTCCCATAGGGAATAAGCTATCACCGTAGGTCTCATGGTAAGACCTAAGCCCGGGACCACGTTACTTTTTCGTTTTGAGGTGCCCAGAGACCAAAAATAATAGTCATTAAAATGTGTGTGTATATATATATATATATATATATATATATATATATATATTATGTGTGTGTGTGTGTGTGTGTGTGTGTGTGTGTGTGTGTGTGTGTGTGTGTGTGTGTGTGTGTGTGTGTGTGTGTGTGTGTGTGTGTGTGTGTGTGTGTGTGTGTGTGTGTGTGTGGGTGTATAAACTGTATATACAAAATTAATAAATACCTGAGTACCCTTTTTAACATTTTTTTATTTCACTAATATGTATTTCGACACTTAGGTCATGATCACAGTATTAAGTGTATGTAAACAAATCTAATAAACAAATTTTAACATTACATCTGATAATTTTGAATTATTTTTCTCAAATTTGGATTGGTTGATTTTTTATTTATTTATTAGGTCTCTCTCTTATATTCTTAATTTTTTCATATATTGGATTTATTTCCTTGGTTGTTTGGGAAATTTAAATAAATATGCAATTCTTCTTTAGCGTTCATTTTTTCACCTTTCTTTTCAACGTCTAAAATTTCCAAACTTTCATTCATATTCCCATATGTGTGATCCGATTCCAGAATGTGTTCCGCGAACATTGATCATTGGGTTGTCAAATTGTTAAATGTAATGGCCTGGACATGTTCTTTATAACGGTATTTGAAATTTCTTCCCGTTTGGCCTATGTAGTATTTGGGACATTCTTTACATTTGATTTAGTATATGCCGGATTTTTCAAGTATGTCCTTCTCTTGTTTTTGACAACCACTAGATATGTTTCGAATCATTTGAAATGTATTATTTCTGGCTCTATAGCTTAGTTTAAAATTTGTGCCTTAAAAAGTTTTTCTAAGAGGTTTGTTGAGAACTATATGGGACACAGATATTCATTTTGTTGGTCATTTGTATCTTCTTTCTTGGTTTTAGTTTTTGTTTTGATGAGTTTATCAATTAGGTCATCAATTATTAGCTCTTTAATTATTACAATCCTATTTGACGGACCGAAAACAAGTGGTAGAGGTTCAAGGCAAAAACCAATTGATATATTAATCTGTGAAAAGTAGGTATCTCATGTGGCGTGCCCCAAGGTTCAATCCTAGGCCCATTGTTGTTCTTAGTGTATGTAATTAACCTTCCTTCTGTTTCCCCCAACCTAAATGCTGTATTATACGCTGATGATTGCTCTCTTCACATTTCAAAACATTCAGAATCTTCTTGTATCATTGAAGCTAATTCACATCTTGAAAATTTAAATACTTGGTTTGACTCAAACTCTTTAAAACTAAATAGCTCGAAGACAAAGGTAATTCAGTTTTTCTTCTTGGGGCACACAGAAAAATCTGATTTAGATGGAAAAATTAAAATCTGCGGATGTAATAGAATCCCAATCATCTGCAAAATTTCTGGGTTTGCAGGTGGACTCTAGACTCAGTTGGACAGAGCAAGTAGATCGGGTTTGCGGTAGGCTTCCCTCCATGTGTTTCCCTAGGCCGTCTCACCAAAGTGTGTAGTCTTGAAGTCCTCCGCACAGTTTATTTTTCCCACGTGGAATCGATTCTTCGATACGGGGTACTTTTTTGGGGAGTCTCAAGTGTGCAAAATTTCAACCGAGTTTTTATTTTACAAAAATGGTGTTTGAGGGCTATGGTGGGGTTAAGAAAAGCTGAGTCCTGCAGGCCTCTTTTTAGCAAGTTGGGTGTTCTAACACTGGCAGGTCTTGTTGGGTTAGAAAGCATGCATGTTTGTGAAACAAAATAGCCACATATTTATTCAAAATAAATCACACCATAACTACCCAACAAGATCAAGAGACCTGCTGACAGTGTTGGAGCACTCTTCTGCTAGATTTGAGAAGGGTCCAAACCACACTTGTGTCAAATCTTTTAATAGCCTTCCATCCGAGAAACGTGATAAAAACAGGATATCTTTTTTAAAAAGAAAATTCAAATCTCATTTTATACTTAAATGTTTTTTTATCATTCTGCACGAAATCAGCCTGTTTTTTGTTCTCTCAATTGTACCAAAACCGTTTCTTTATTGTCCTAGGACTGAAAAATCAGGTGGAGAATTTTTTAGGTCCTCTAGTACTGAAAAGTCACCTGTTTTCTAAGTATATTATTATTCATTTATAATGTTGAGGAGCAGAATTTTGAAATTCCAACTTTATAAAGAGTATTGTTTGTAAATAACAGCAATGTAAACACTGCATATTACTAACTTTATAAATATAACCTCGAAAACACAACTTTAATATTTTTATCGATCAAAAGTATAATTTCGCATTATGATAAAAAACGTTGTTCATCACTCGGAGCAAAAATGTCTTTTTGATGCTTAATCGTTTCAAAAACACGATTGCGCACCAAAAAGACTCACTTTTGCTCCTAGTGATGAAAAATACTATTTTTTCTTTTTCGTAGTATTTTTTCTTCATTGGTACTTTTAATAATCTGTTTACCATAAAATGAAAACTTGCCATTTTGATGTTGCCATGGGTTATTTGAGAGTCGAAATACGTATTAGTGAAATAAAAAAAATGTTTAAAAGAGCACTTAGGTATTTATTCATTTTGTATAGCTCTAAAAAGTGAACAAACTTCAATAATATATACCGGTATATATGTATGTATGTGTCCCTTGACACGATTACTCTCGTAAAAACGGTCCTATCGAGACCAAATTTCGTGAAGATGTTGAATGTTACGTTTATTTAAATGAGTTTGTAAACCAGTCAAATCAACCTACCGGAAGGGGTAGTTTTGGGGGGTTTTGTACCCCAAAAATAGGTTTTTTGCGAATTTCATATGTAATTTTTTTTAAAGATTTTATTTTCACCACTGCATTTAACTAAAAAAAACCAACAATTTAGTATTTTGAAGCGCTGCTCTATCTTCATAGGTTACCGAGATATTAAAAAGTCTAAAGTCAGTACATTGTATTTTGGGGCTCCAATGTTAATCTTATGGAGAATAAGGATGTGTTAATATTTCACTTATTAACCAATACTTTTGGAAGAAACTTGGTATTTATCTTCATTTGGTTGAGATTCAACCATTTATGTAAAAAATCTTGGTTTTCATACTTATCATGGCAGCAAACCTGCATACTCTTTTCCTATGTTGATGAAATGGAGGATAGGCAAACTCCTTTAATTATGGACAGATATTGATGAAAATTAATATATGGCTTCATACAGTCGAAATGCTAAAAATTTACTTTCAGTGTTCCCCATGTTCCCCATGAGCATACCTGCATACTCTTTTCCTATATTTATCATAAGGAGAATAGACATTTATTTATGAGCACATAATGAAATTGTTTACAGGTTCATCTAGTCAAAATGAATGTTACTAATTTGGAAATTCGCTGAGTACGCAGGTCTGCTGGGTATCTTATGATATTTATTTGAAATAAAAAAAATTATATCGGTCTCATTGAGTTAAAAATCAAAACAAAGAAATAATGAAAACAGCTGACTCAACTGTCAAAGTGCAAACCACTTCCTCCAGTATAAACATGTGGTTTTCCATGGCTGCTTGATACTAAATTATTAAGAGTCATCTTCACCCCTGGGCCAATAGCCCATTGTTGCGCAGTCGGCAATGTTAATCATACGGCTTTTAATACAAAACATGGCATTTGATTCCCCTGTTTCGGACGCCGTTTTTTAACCGATTTTCTTTAAACTTGATAAGTGTTTAGTTGAATAGTTATATTAGATCCCTCATACCTCGAAATTTTGAAAATTTTACTAAATTTTGAAATATTACTAAGGAAAATCAAGTTACTTTGCGACGTCACAGAGAGTAATATTTGTTGATTTTTCAAAATTTCGAGGTATGAGAGACCTAATATAACTATTCAACTAAACACTTACCAAGTTTAAAGAAAATCGGTTGAAAAACGGCGTCCGAAACAGGGGAATCAAATGCCATGTTTTGCATTAAAAGCCGTATGGTTAACATTGTCGACTGCGCAACAATGGGCTACTGGCTCAGGGGTGAAGATGACTCTTAAATGGTAGGCCTATTACTTTATAGCCTAGTAAAAATAATTTATCATTTTTTAAATCCTACAAAAGCATTAGTAAGAATTATGAAAACAGCTGTTAACTAAATAATTATAATCCACGAGTAACAGATTCAACATGTCCAGAGTGCATTCGTACTTTGCAACAGTCTGAAAAGGTGAGTGAGCGAAGCGAACGAGCTCGTTGTGAAAGTGAGTGGGTGGAGTGAACGAGCCCGTCTTGCACAGTAAATAAGCCTCTTTGCACTGGTATTTTATCGCACTGTCTATAACTGAGATTGCTATGAAGAATCAGGGTGACTGTAGACCAGGGCCAGGTGAGCTACATCCCATAAGAGCAATGGTGTCACCTTCTGCGACATCCGTGGATGTCGCCACAGAGGTTTTGTTGGTTAACAAAGTGTTAAAAAATCAACATACTACTCTTTGTTGCCTGCAAGTGTTGCCAACGCTGCAGGAAAAACCACCTTTCTTGTTTGTGTTGGACATTTTTTGTCTCAACTATTACTAAAATAAGGAATTTCAAAGCAAACTAGAGTAGAATTTATGGTTTTATGTTTACCTTGATTGATAATTGTAAATTTGGTCATTAACACCTAATGGTTTGTTATTAACTAATAATCCAAATGTAAAATAGAGTAATATGGTGTGGTTACGATAAATATCGTATCCGTGGCAAGACTGTTTCATTCTCTTTTTCAATCCGCTGTGTAATGGTAAATATTATAACGTAACCCTGACTTCCGTTTTAGTTTTGACGCTTCATATCCGGAACACAAAAAATAGCTATTCAGCTGACCTGGGAAGAAGTTATGCTTCTTCCTTTACAGACCTTGATGAAGAATATTACTGTTTAAGCTGCAAATGCTCGGCCCCCAGGTACTGAAAATAAATTGCAAAGTCATTGCACCTGGAAGTGCAGAGAGCCCAGAGAGTGATGTAGACAGCGTTGCCAATCACTTTTCATCAAATTACCCTCGGTCCTTGCCAAAATTACCCTCAAATACCCTCAAAAGTGCCAAAATACCAGAAAATCACTAAATTTACCCACCATCTAAGTTGTTAGCACACAGGGGTGATTAATATAACTGTATCGGCTGTTTAATTGGTATTAGCTTTCAAGTAATATTAATCACTCCTGTATTAAATCTACTTCCGATTTTAACCTATTCCCGAAAATTCACATATCTGAGTCAAACTTGACAATTTCAGTAAAATTATCCATTTATTAGCAAAAACGATTACCCTCGAAAATACACTCGAATGTCCAAAATACCCTCAAAAAGGGTAATTACCCTCGAATTGTCAACGCTGGATGTAGAGTGATATGTGAACGTGCCATCTGTGTATCTCTTTCCTGACAGCGATGTGTGTAATTCTTTACAAATATTGTGTTGCCTGCCAGGGTCTGTATCTCGGGCTGAAACATTTTTTAGTATTTCAAGTAGATAAATAACTAAACAAGGTCGACCATGGCCTAGCAAAGATTATCAGGTTTGGTACTATTAACCAAAAAGTCAAAAATTGTTAAGAAACTCATTTGTTTTGTGGCAATATAATTTAAACCTTTGCAGACAATCAAGTAAAATTAGGTTTCGATATTTTATTGTAAATTAATTAAAAGCAAAATGTTTATTGGTTAAACTTGTTTTTATATTCTTTCTCTCTTTTCAAATAATATGAGTGTCCAACACTCATATTATTTATTTATGTAATAAAATTACATATAACTACCGGTACTGGGCATGTGATATAGATGTAATACTTTTTTACTTTAACACCTTTACTGAAATAGCGAAGCGAACTAACTCAATAGGTACTAAAAAGTATTACGATCCTATTTTTAAATAATGCAGTGAATTAGTGTTAATTTCCTTTTTCTCTTAGGCTGGGGGATCTTATATCTCCTATGCTTTATTTATCTTTGTTAAAGTACATGTTTGGTCGTGCCACAAGCATAACCTGGATTGACGAAATTGAAAAAATCCAACCAATTATTAAACAAACACTTATTTACATTTATTTGTCTCACTGTTCAAACATACAAACTCAGTTATCATATTAGTTTGATCTACTGAGTATCGGTGGGGCCGTGGTCGGAGTCGGGGGGCGGGGGTTCCGAGGCGGTGTCCAGCCTCCGTTGGCGAGCCCACCGCCACTTGAGCACCGTCACAAACACCATTATAGCAGACACCGACACTGTTGCATCAAAACCATGGTTAAAAAGGGAGTTTGGTTTTATCTCACATAATATTAATTGTTCTGTTTTTATCTAATTTCCCTAAAGGAAATACGCTATCCTATACTGCAACAGGAGTTTCTTTTCTAACAAGAAGTTTACAATTTACAATTAATTGTTATTTTACTAATCGTATAGTACTTCTTTATTTGTGCCTATTTGACATTATGCATCCAGATATTGTTGTGTCAAGCATAGAAAAATAAATTAGAATCCTATATAGTAAAAGAGGGCATTTAAAGTGTCTGAGAGAAAACAACTGAACAGATTGTGGTCACTTTAGTGTCAATGTATTACTGATGGCCCCTAGATATTTAAACTGCAAGAAATTTCCTTATAACTCGGTAAAATTTAAATTAAACCTTATTATTAGACAAAACTAAGATGTTATTTTGATGCTTTGTTTCTGTTTGCCCCACAATTTTTTAAGAGCTATACAAATTAATGTTCTTTTTAACATTTCATATGATGTTTAAATATTCAATTAGATAGTTGCTCATTTACTTACAAACTATCAGAACCAGAAGCACTCCAGCCATAACCAAGAAGTACTTGAAGGTTACTGCAGCATCATCCTCCACTTCAATGATGTCACCTAAACAATAAACTTACACGGTATCTTCATATATATATATATATATATATATATATATATATATATATATATATATATATATATGAATATATATATATATATATATTAGCGAATTTTCCTATAGGGAGTACACTATTATGGTAGTAGCCATGGTAAGACCAAATCCCAAGACCATGTTACTTTCTTATTTTGAGGTCCCCAGAAGCCAAAAACACCATTCGTTCATTTTCATATGTAGATATTTGAGTTTAAAATTTTAAAATGGCCGCAATTTTGAAAATACATATCGGACCAAAATAATTTTTCCTGAGAATGGACATTGGTGTCATTTAGGTTCATGCCAAATATGGACTAAATACAACAAACCGTCACATAAATAAAAATTATTATGTGTAAAAAACAAAATGGCGGCTAGCAGCCTAACGAAGCATTTTAGGACATATGTTTATATGATTTTTTTATTGTATCGACCTAAGGAACAAAAATACAAAATATTTCCAGGTTATTTGGAAACACCCTGTTACAGTAGAACCTCGATAGTTCAACACTTTGTTGACTTAGAGAGTATCGAACTATCGAAAAGTCGAACTATATGGAGTATATGGGAAATTTTAATATAGGGAGCATAAAAATCACGCATTAAATTTAAGAAACACTAAATATTAATTAAAACATAACTTCATTGAACTATAATATAGTCAATATAAAAATCATTCATTATTTTGTTTACATTTTCACCTGTCAGTCCCCGTTCTAAGAGCCTTTTAACCCCCCCCCCCCCCTTAATGTCTATATTTTGAGATGTGGAAACAGATCATGCATGTTAGCTTTGGCTACAAATTTTATTTCACTGTTCCTTAATAATGATAACAATGGATAAATAATAATAACTAGTGCGCGTGTTGCTCGACATCGAGCAATTTATTTTGATAAAATAAAAAAGTTAATTTTAGTTCTAAGATCAATGAAATCCGACCAATCCAATATAGTGAATATCAGTGATCACCAAAAACTACAGCTATATGTTAATAATGCTCAAACCAAGCTCAATGTTATTCTAATGGGAAAATTTCTAATTTAATTTGTGGATAGCGCCCTTATTTAAAGTCCAATTCTCATCTAATTTTTGGCAGAAACAACTACAGACCAAGCCCCTATCCAACGACACCAAAAACTTGAAAATCGGTTGAGACTTGTAGGAGGAGTTCTCAACACAAAAAAAAACCTTAGCGTATTAAATAATTAAATTTTGTTACTTTCGTCAAACAATCCTTTTAGTTATGAATGGCGAACACGTGTTTCGGCTCTAGGCCATCATCAGCGCCTCCTAGTTTTTCTGTAGTTGAGTCGAATTAGGCATAAAATAATGGGTGTTTGGATGTTGAGAGGGGGAATCTTAAAACCTGTTCTAATCACTTCAGAATAGGGTCCGAAATAACATATTTTCGTCCACTCGCGTGAAAGTGGGAGCTTCAAGAGTTAGGGGTTGAATAAGGAAAAATACTGATTGATATGGATAAGTGTAAATTATAGTAACATAATTTTTTTTATATAATTATAAACATTGGCTGAAACTGTTATATCCACAAAAAATAGAATAACCGCTTAAATCTACCCAAAAGTCAGATATATAACCTGGATAAATACATTTCTTTACTCTTCCAATAATTCTTAAATAAATAAAAAGAAACCATATTGTGTTAATTAATATATATTGTGGATAATACCTTTATTTAATTTTACCACGATAGCTATAAATATTTATATTTATAAACATAATACAGTAATCACATCACTGTTGGCCATGAGTCGCGGTCGCGGCGTCAGCGCCGGCCAGTTAGAAGCTGCAACACGTGACACACTCTGCATCGCGCCAAACGAAAGATTCCTTCATTTTAAGCACAACTTCCCATTGTAAATAATAGTTTAAAATGATAATTTGACATACAACATATGTTAAACAATACGCATTATTATAAAATACTTTAAAACTGATGTTAATTTAATATTTTTTGTTCGTATTTTGTATATTTTAATGTTATACACGATTAACTTAGTATGTCATTATTCCAAATTCTGCCTTCGGTTTCATTAATTTATGCCAAATTCATGCGGCGTCTGCCTTCGGTGAGTCTGCCTTCGACCGTGTCCGGTGACGCCGCGGCGGAGGTGAGACCCACGTGGGCGAGTGATGCAATGCAGTGCATTTTTAACTGTCCGTTTATGTGTTACATGTCGTGTGTGTGTAAATGTAACATTTTGACGCGGCTTCATCGCCAAGGTATTTTATCCCCAATTTGATGGCAACCTGCAGAAAAACTAGGAGGCGCTGATGATGGCCTAGAGCCGAAACACGTGTTCGCCATTCATAAAAATTTAATGACTGTTTTATCAATGCTTGTGTAACTAAAAACTCCACTGTTGATATGCAATTAACAACTGATGCTGCAAAACACCCTGATGATTTTATTTTTCAAAACAGTAGTTCGTACTTCCGATTTTTAGAGACAGGGGAAGAGGAAATACTAAAAATCATTAGTTCATTAAAAAATAAACTCTCCTGTGGAATAGATCAAATTCCCACAACAATTTTAAAAGTAGTTGGCAAGCAGCTAAGTAGAGTATTGGTGCATTTGGTGAATTCCTCATTTATTACTGGAAAGTTTCCTGACAAGCTAAAAATTTCAAAGGTTGTTCCCATTTTTAAAAAAGATGACCCCAAATTAATTAGTAATTACAGACCTGTTTCTTTACTTCCAGTTGTAGCTAAAATATTTGAAAAGGTAGCATACGACAGACTGGCATTTTTCCTCGAAACTAATAATAAATTAGATAGTTATCAGCATGGATTTAGAAAAAATAAATCTACAATAACAGCAGCTGTCAGTTTTATTGAATCAATTATAAATTCAATAGATAAGGGAGAAAAAGTTGTTGGCGTTTTTATGGACCTTTCCAAGGCTTTTGATAGCGTTTCCCACATTTTATTATTTTCAAGACTTCAAGAACTAGGAATCAGAGGTGTTGCATTGGAATGGTTCAAATCATACTTATCAAATAGACAGTAATATGTTGAAATAACCCATGTGATCAAACATAACCAAATTGTCAAGTTCACATCCAAGTTAAACAGAGTCAAAACCGGTGTTCCCCAAGGATCAAATTTAGGGCCACTTCTTTTTTTGTGTTATTTAAACAATATAGGAGAATCCTTAAGTTTTTATCCGTCTTCCAGTCTATATCTGTATGCTGATGACTCTAACTTAAAAATATCTGGCAAATCACAAGAGGAAATTGAAATGCTTGCAAATACAGAATTAAATAGTATAGAACAATTCTTTGATAACCTCAAATTAAGTCTAAATCCAAATAAAACCAAAGGCATTTGTTTCAAAACAAAAAAAAGTAAAAATCACATCTCCCCTATTATAACCGTAAAAAATGAACAAGTAGAACTGATTGAAGAAACTAGATTTCTGGGCATAATAATCGATAATAGTCTGTCTTGGGATGGGCATGTAAATTATGTTTTAAATAAAGGTAATTCCGGTTTATTTGCCATCAGAAAGATGTCAAAATTATGTAACCCAGATATTTTGCGCACTATTTACTTTGCTCTCATTCATAGTTACATTGCGTATGGAATAAGTATTTATGGTTCCACAACAAAGGAAAATTTGAATGAAATATTAAAAATTCCAAAAAAAGCAATTAGAATTATCTTACAACTAAAATATCAAGATTCGGCAAGGGAATATTTCAAACAATTAAAAATCATGACGTTTCATGGACTTTATATTTTTGACACAATCATGTATGTAAAGAATAATCATAACGATGAATTCATACCAATGCACCAATATAACACAAGAAGGAAAATTGAACCTCTTCCCAAACACAGATTAGAAATTTTCAAAAATAAAACGTCTTATGTAGGTAAACGATTTTTAGAAAGAATCCCAGATCATATTAAAAACGAAAGTTGTCAAACAAAGTTTAAACAAAAGTTAAAAGCACACTTAATAGATTCAGCAATATATGATTTGAGTGAATTTTAAAGAAGTAAATAGCTTAATTGTTTCATTTTATTATTTATTATTATTATTATTTTGCAATGAGGAACTGTTAGTGTTATTTGACACTGGTTAGATGTTTTATTGTTTGGTTTTATCTTCTGAATAATATGTTTTATCTATTTTATAATGCTTTGTTTCTTGTAGTATTGGATAAATACTGACACTATTCTATGTATACTCCTGTATCATCATGAATAAAGAACTTTGAATCTGAATCTGAATCTGAATCATAACTAAAAGGATTGTATGACGTAAGTAACAAAATAATTTAATTGTAATTCAACAATCCAGGCTACTATAAAAATGAGTATTAAATAAGTATAGATTTCTTATTCCACCAAAGGAATAAAGAAATAATTAATTCTTAATAATTAATAATTCGGAATTAAAGGAATAATTAATTTGGTTTATTAATGCAAAAATATAATAGAAAAAATTAAATAATTTATTTTATACTTCTCTAGTAATAGAGTAATGAAATTATTATTATCTTATTGATTGAACAAACAGAAAAAGATCTACCTATTTAAAATTCACTGTGCACACCACTACTGCAATGTGATTTTGTATATTTTTCTAATACTTGTTACTAATAATATTTTTTTCTTTAACTGTTGAAAATTTTTAAATAACATGACCTTACTTCAAAAAGCAATGGCTTCATATTAAAATGTTATGAAATTAAATATAAACACAAAAAGTCCTTTATAAAATGTTGGCTATAACAAAAAATTGTCAATATAACCCCACTTTGAGAATAAAAATTTAAACTAATTTAAATACATACTGAAATGTATTTGGAAACAGGTTGTTGTACAGGTTTATATCCCTCTGGGAAATGTTGTGACCCAGAATATTTGCCATTTTCCTGTGAGTGAGGGTTGCATGAGAGTTAATTATAACAGTATGCATACAGTATGCAAAATTAAGGAATAACGTGGTTACCTTTCCAAAAATATAGTCTTGGATACAATACCAAACGTATTCACCTTTTGTTTCTTTCCTGCTGGGATTAATTTGACCTTTAATTATAAATGGCGGATAAATTTCAGTAAATTTCGTGGCACATTTATTTCGTGGCACATTTATTCCACTAAAAATAATTTGAAAACGTTCACAGTGATAGACAAAAGTGTTCACAATTATGTCTGTAATCATAACGGTAATTATGCCTGTCTTCAATACACGCCGCCTTATCTTTCAAATATTCAATACTCTCTTTTTTATATAAATACCAGGATGAGAGAGAATGGGCTCCGTAAACTTTCAAGATGAGTTCATTATGGGTTTGCTCACTCGCCCCAAGGCAAGCTCATTCGCTTCGCTCACTCACCAGTCCTGAAAGTTTTATCCTCACATAATCAAACCCCATATAAAAAATATAACCCGATTACTTATTTCTACAGCTGAATTTGGAATTTACTAACAAAAGGATAACATGGAAACTTTGAAGTCCTGTAGCTCGAAAACCAAAATTATTCCGAGCTATGGAATAAGCACCAATTGATTGCTTGTAGCCAAAATCTCAATATTCATAAAAAAAATTTACAAAGTCTAGGACAGAAAAAAATTGTGTACGTACAAACAGTACTTATTTTAGAGAGTTTATGATCATGTAGAAGGGGACCAGATCCCCCCCCCCAACCCCTATTTTTTGGCCCTCAAAATTCGAGTGTCCATCTATGCAAGTATAAGTTAGGTCTTGAGAGATAGTTCTTCAAACCAATATTAATTATGCTTTTTAACCCTTTTGACGCTAGAAAATATTTATTTACATAAATTTTATAAATTGCTGGAGTATTATTTACATAACATCTGAAAAGTGTTACTAGTGTTTCCAGTGAGTGAAGGAAAACGCATAGAATGTAATCTCTAAAAATCCATTTCCAACTCAAAAGTGCTAAGAAACAATATTTTGGATATCAATTGTATAGAAAACTAATGGAATCATTTGTGTTTTGTAATAATTATTGAGACAACCGAAAAACAGCAGTATCAACAGCGGCAGCACTAAGGAAGTATGCTGGGTGAGGCTCGCTCAATTACAGTGCGTCAAGGCAGCGCTCAGGGTTGCATTCTTGTATCGTATAGTGTCCAAGTCGGCTGGTCTAGTACTAGCTGGAGTGATACCTGTCCATCTAACACAGGAGAAAAAAGCCCTCTACCAGCTGACAAAGTTAATGTTGGCAAGGACCTGGCAAGAACACTGGAACACCAGCATACCTATCAGACATGGAAGGAGAGCTGGGAGCTGGAGAGTCGTGGGATATGGACAGCAAATTCATCAAGCAGGTCAGCTTGAACAGCGGTTCAGCAAGGTAGAACAGCGGCATGGTGAGCTGGACTACTTCCTGACTCATTTCTTGTCGGGTCAAAGCTATTTTCAGTCTTATCTGCACAAGAAGGGCAAGACCGGTTCACCTGACTGTATTTATAGCCCGAGCGTTCCTGATGCCCCGGAATACACATTCTTCCATTGTGCACTCTGTGAACATGCCTGGAGGTCACACAACACCTGGAGTGCTGAGGGTGGACTGATCTGTATGATCATGTTGGAGAGTAAGGACAACTGGGGTTGCTTTGTCCAGAGAGTCCTCTCATCCAATAAGACCAATTTAGATAGGATTGCTGTTTAGATTTTTGGAAAATATGAATGGCTGGATTTAAAAAAGTAAGCCCTAAAGGGCAATAGCCAATAGGTCAGTTTCCAATGTGTTGCAATGTGCGATCCCACGCTGCCCCCGGATATTGCACTTATCTTGAAAAAAAAAAAATATTCAATAAATTGTATCATAGCACTAAAAAGGTTAATTATAATTTATAATATGTGTCCGGCAAAGGCATTCCCTTTTAGCGATTTCCCTATAAGGAATATGTCCGTTAACACAATCCGTAACTGTCCGTAACTTTTGAACCAAATCTCCGATTTTGTTAAAAATTGGTACAGGGGTTTAAGCCAGCATCTACTTGAAAGAAATTTCGAACCAGAATGATCGGACTATGGGAACGGGGTTTTATGGGTAAAAAATGGGTTTTTGGCATTTTTTTATCTAAATTATTTAAAATCCAACAATTTTGATATGGACTATTTCAAAGAGCTCAGATAATGAACAAATTTAGTATTTTGTATTATTAACATAGCATAAACGGTTACGGAGAAAATTCAAAAATATGTTTCCCATGTTTATGGGAAAATAAACAAAACCTTCAAAAATATGTTTCACATGTTCATGGGAAAATAAACAAAACCTTCTACCTTGCTTATTTATTGACATGTCTTGATAAAAATTGGGTATGTACATTAATTAGGAAGGGTTTAACTCATATTTGCTTACAAAGCCCAAATGACGGCAAACCTATGCTGTACTCACCCCCATGTTGTTTATGGGGAAATAAAATACCGTACGGTAGCTTGATAAAAATTGGTATGTACATTTACTAGGTAGGATTAAAATTATATTTACTAACAAAACCCAAATGGTGGAAAACCTACGTACTCAACCCCATTTTTTATGGGAACGTAAAATAAAATACCAAATTTCTGTTGGAAATTCGCTGAGAATGCAGATCTGCTGTGACGCGGGTATTTTATTTGTTATTTTTGCGTTTTTCTACGTCTGTTTATTTATTTATTTTTTATTTTAAAAGGGAAAGGAGCAGTTTAAACCCTGGTCTTGTAACTAACTAATGTTCATCTACTGTATTGATTATAATTAAGATGCACCCTAGGATGACAACCAAAAGTTGTTGACTTTTGCAATATAGATATGCCTGGAAAAGTTATCAACTTTTGGTTGTCATCCTCTGGTGTGAACACATTTTTATAGTGCAATTTAAATACATTAAATGTGGCCATCACTTGGGCCTTATAAGAACTAGTAAGTTAATTGTGCAAGGGATGTCAAATATAAAAGGAAAAGGAGCTTGGGTCTATGAATGTTAGAGTGAAAATTTTAAGAGTGAGGATGTTGTAAGGACAATCCAAATAGACCAATTCAAACTGAACTTTAAATTTTTTGCTTATGTATATGTCTTTTGCGTTTGTCTTGTTACCTTTGATTGTTCTAATTAAAAATATATATATATATATTCCAATTTCCTCTTAACTGAAGAATACGGTACATGCAACATAAAAAGAAGGAAGAAAAGAATCCTGAAATAAGAGAAAGGAGAATATATATTGCCCCAAACTTACCTCCAATCGGATTAGGGAAAGGGTGAGGTTTATATTCATTGAAATTGATCTTGGAGAAATCAATTTTAGCCATTTTATACACTAATTGGGGTTAAAGCATTTGTTCATAAATATAAATGTTTAAAATTACTAAATCCAAATTACTCAAAATATTAAGGAACCAACTCGTCTTAACAAAACATGAACTGTGAACGGTACAGATAATTGTTTACAAAAGTGACAATTCGGTGACAGAAATATAAAACCATATGTTATAAATACAGTGAAATTTCTCTAAATATACTACTGAATAGAGCAGACACACAATGATAACATTTTTTATATCATACAACAAGAAATTCCACTAAGAACACCGCCAATCATTATAAATTGTAAATTCTAAAATATAGCCTACATAAACAGCTGATCGTACAAGAGTAATTTTTATTGGGAGAACAGGACAAAGAATAACTAAATTTTACTTATTACAATGAATGATTTTATACTAGGCGCCATGAAATTGTAAGCTTCGAATGTAAACCAGATGGTAGATGGTAGTTAAATGTGTACTTGTAATAGGTTATGGGCCCAGACCCATACCTGAGTTGAGAAAGTGAAAAAAGGATATAAGAAAGTACAACTATGTTAAGTAGGAAGAATATGAAAGCAAACATGAGAAGAGAAAGAAAGATGAGTATAAAACAAATTGGATATTAAATGAAAATAACTATCATGCTTGGAGTGTCAGAATGAAGGCCTTGTTAAGGAGAAAAGATTGTCTTGAAGGGATAACTGGATATGATGACTACCAAAAAGATGAAAATGATGAGATTGTGTATGATGAAGAAAATAACCCAAAGTTATTGATCATTACACCAAAGGAAAGAGCAAGAAGGAGAAAACTGGACAACTTAGCCCTTGAGTTAATATATGGAAAAATACCTGATGAAACTTTAAATGAAATTGAAGATTGTGCGACTCCAAAAGAAGCTTGCGATCGCCTAACCAAAGCCAACACTGAACTGGATTTTATATATGAAATAAAGCTGTTGAAAGATTTGATTAATGTAAAGAAAACAGATGAAATTACTGCTCAACAGTACATTAAAAATATTACCGATCTCCACAAAAAATTATCAAGCTGCCTTGACATAAGTATATAGTTTTACAAACAGAGCTCTAGTAGGCATTGCGGTGGCAGGACTGCCTGAGAAATATGAAGCGATGATTCGAGCAATGAACGAAGATAAATTAGACTTAACTTATGTTAAAGCCCAGATATATCAAGAGGATTTGTCTTGGAAACACAAGGAAGCAGAAAGTGAACCTGATCTTCAAGTTCTAGACATTAAAAGATTTGAAGGACGAGAAAGAAAACATTCTACAGAAAATAAAGAAAATAGGAGAATGGAGAACTTTATCTGTTTTCACTCTGGAGGGCCTGGACACATTGCAAAGTGGTGTAGAAATGAGAGAGATCAATATATAGGAATGATCAAAGGTTAAAGATAAAACTGGGACGACAAATAAGAGACTAGGCGTAAACCAAAATGAAACCTTTTTTGGTGGAGATGAATATGATTGAACTGAGGAAATTGCTCTATAGCTACAACTAAGTTATCTCAAAAATTGAATGGACATACTTGGATACTGGATAATGGTGCTTCATTAGAGTTTATTTAAAGCTTAGCCTATACCCCGTATGAAGACTATGTAAAAGTGGCAGACGATCACCTTTTAAGAGTAAGGGGAAAAGGAACAGTGATCTTGAAAACCATGAACAAATGTGGAGGGAAGAGTGTAATCTTATCAAATGTATAAGGTATTACATTCCTTATTTAAGAAGTAACCTGATTTCAATGGGACAAATTGATTCTTCAGACCATAAAATAAATGTAATAACTGGTCAGAGAATTAATATAATGGTGAAACACACAAATAAATCTTTTATGTCTGCACTGAAGAAAGGGGCACATCGGTATGTTTACACAGCGGAAGAAAACATCGAAGTAACAGATAGAAACAAAGAAAAACTTAGAAGCAAAATAAGAGAAGGAAAAGAAAAACCAGTTTGTGGTTGTAATTACATCAAATATCAAAATTTTGGTCCAGGTTATTCAAATTAAATAATCGTTAATGATAAAAAAAACGTAAGCTCAAGTATTAATGAAGAAAAGGAATAATCTCAGTAAAGATCATGAGAAAAATTTGGCTATTTGATTTTTTTTATTTTGTAAATTAAATATTGAAGTAAGTTATGGTACTGAACAACAAATCAAATCAAATCAAATCAAATCAAATTCGTTTATTTTCCATAACACATACAATTGATAATTTACAATGCACAATATTATAATATAACGAAAAAATAATTTCTACTAAGTAAAATATTAATGATGGAAAAAGTGCCTACATAGGCAAAACGCCTGCGCGTAGGCACGAGCCGCTATAAAAATGTAAATAATATTATTTAATTTTTTTTTATTATTATTATTAAAAATTAAGTATCATGAACTGGGGAAGGAAATGAAAGATTTTGCATGTGAATTGCATAAAAACCTGTGTGAACTTCATGAAAGCACTTTATGAAGTGAACTTGAGAACCATTGTGATAGGAGAACTACTTTTTTTCTTTATGTGCTAGTTTAAAGATTTGCTTTGTTTTGTGTTGGCGAAAATTTTCTAAGAAGACAGGACTGGACATTTTTTTATTTTAAAGTTTTGTTGTTTTTTTTCTAATTATTTTGTTCTTATATTAAGGGGAAGTGTTGAATATATGAAATTTCTATTGATCTGTAACATTGGAATAAACTGCTGATTTACTTACTGTAATTAATTTTTAACCATATGATCTTTAGTTAACATTTAATTTGTTGTTGTGTGGATGGTTCTAGCATTGACTATGTACACTAACGTGAATAGACCTCTCATCCAATGCATTTAGTTTGAGGCAAAAATTTGGAAGTTCGATGGATGCGGCACCAGAGTCGCTGCCATCGATGTTGTTATTATTCAGCTGAAGTTACAGTGCTGCAAAAACACTTTTCCAAAACATAAACATAACTTTCAGTTATAAAATGTTTCATCCTTGGTTAAGAAGAGTGGTAATACTGATTTATCTTTCATATGTTACGTGTACTTCCATGTACGCCGCACGAGATCGCACCACCGTCAATATGCTTCACACACGTCTATGCTATGAGATGTCTACTCACGTTATTGTACATAGTCAATGGTAGTACAAAAACAGCCGGATTTATTATTTATTTACGCGGATTTTGACACAAAAATAAATTTTGTAACCTAACCCTAGAAAAATTCATCTTTGTTTACAAAAAAATTTTGGAAATTGAAATTTTTGACATGGGTCTTATTGGTTATCCGACTGGTATTGAAACAATAATGAAAGGTAACAAATTTTAAAATAGAACACTAAATTTGTGTGCGAGATTTTCAACTGCCGTTAACTATAAGGAAAAGGGATAGTTGGTTGTAAGTGTAATAACCTTTTTGTTTACTATTATAGTATAAACACGTTTTTTGCAGAACGCTACACATATTAAAAAACCTGTGTAAAAGAGACAACATTTAAAAGTTTCTTACCTCCAGTATAGAAAACAAGTTTATTACAAAAATGGTTTTTATAAAGAGAAATTTTAACCAAAATAAAGATGCTACTAAAAACAAAATAGACCACACCAACAAAGCTGTAGATTCTTTTAATTTTTGTGATTTCTTTATTTAAATTTTGCAATGCCATGGAAAGTTAAAGAGGATCTAGGCATAAATAGTAATGTGGACTCATTCACTATGTCATTGACTACCTCATACAGTAGTACCATTGACTTTGTACACTAACGTGAATAGACCTCTCATCCAATGCATTTAGTTTGAGGCAAAAATTTGGAAGTTCGGTGCACGCCGCACCAGAGTCGCTGCCATCGATGTTGTTATTATTCAGCTGAATTTACAGTGTTGCAAAAACACTTTACCAAAAAATGAACATAACTTTCAGCTATAAAATGTTTCATCCCTAGTTGAGAAGAGTGGTAATACTGATTTATATACTAGGAATACGCTCCGATGTCCGTCCCGTACAAGAATTTTTTACTCACTTTCTGAGTTATTAAGTGACGCTTTTTATGGTTTTTTTTAGGGAGAGGTAAGAAAAATGCATTACGCACACAGGTGGCAAGTCTGTAGTGTGGGGCTCCCCTAAAAATGGGTTTACCCACTAAAAAACCTCCTCTACTCTTTAGGATTCTAACCTGGAATTTTTTATCACATTACGTCAGGCTAGGCCTAAATTTGGCTAACGCCGGTGGGGCTTACTCCTTATCCAGCCACTCGATCAAGGGATCTGGGCCACTTCGCGGTCCAGATCGTTTTCTTTTCCAGGAGGATGCCCCGGACGAACTGTGATAAACAATCCCAGTTTTCCTCATCCTCCAAGAACTTTTGGCAGACCGAGTCCACCGAAAATGCACCAAAAAAATTGTGTGGCCTTCAGGCGGGGCCCTTCCCAACGGGGGCAGCGGAAGAATGTGTGTTCCTCATCGTCGGGAACGCCCGAGCAATAAATGCAGTCCGGTGAACCGGTCTTCCCCATCCGGTTCAGGTACGACCGAGATAGCCGTGAATTGTCAAGAATTGGCTGCCGTTCCACCCATGGTTTGACGTGCTTGATAAGTCGCGCAGTCCATCATCCTCGGATGTCGTGCTCCCAGCTGTGTTGCCACTGCTGGAAGGTTCTGGAGCGCTCTTCTGCTCTCGCCGTGTCCTTTTAATCTCGCCTTGTCTCTGATAAATTGCCTTCCACTCTCCTGCCAAGAGCTTAACAGGGATAACTCCGGCGACCACCAGGACGGCAGGCTCGGACACTGTCCGGTAGGCGGAACACACCCCGAGCGCCGCTCGACGTTGAACCCGGGCGAGTCGCAACCTGTACTACTCTTTATCGAGAGCGTCTGCTCACACCTCTGCTCCATAAAAAAGCACGGACTGAACCGCAGACATCAACAGACGTCTTCTGCTGGATCGTGGAACCCCGACATTGGCATTCAGCCTACTAAGGTAAGTGACTACCTTAGCGGCCTAGTCCGCCGTACGGAATATCTGATCCCTCCAGCTTAACTTGGTGTCCACCATAATCCCGAAGTACTTAGCAGCACGAGTTGATTGGACCACCTTCCTTCCCACTCGGAAAGGAACGACGGTCTCCATCCTCTTCTTCGTAAGGATCACAATCTCCGTCTTACGGAGAGTACGCGAGAGAGCGTGATCGAACATCCATGTGTTGACCACACGCATGACTCGGTTCAACTTTAGTTGGGCAAGCTCAACGTTGCGTGCGACAATGAGAGCTGCAACATCATCGGCGTACCCAACCAAAGTGGTTTCCTCAGGCATCTCCAACCTCAGGAGGCTGTCATAGGCGACGTTCCAGAGATCCTGGCCGAGTATTGAATCTTTCACGGCACCAGAAGTGACTTCCATCGTCCACGTTCCGTCCCTTGTGTCGTAAATCAGGCTTCGAGAGCGGAGATAATCCGCAACAAGATGAGTCGCAACAGATATGCAGGAACGCGAATGGTGTTGCGAAGCGCATCCAGCATATCGACCCACCTCGCCGAGTTAAAGGCATTCTTGACATAAGCGTAACAAAGAAGCACTACTTAGCGAGAGAAATGGTCGTGGCTCTCGGCTCTCTTCACAGCTCTCTGGACTTCGGTGATAGCGTCAATCGTTGACCGTCCCTTTCTGAAGCCGTACTGACGGGGGCATAAGTACCCAGCAGCTTCCATGGCAGACGTCAGGCGGGAACGTATCAGCTTCTCGGGCAGCTTCCCAGCCGTGTCCAACATGCAAAAAAGGCCTGTGGGACGACGGCAGCTCGGGATCACGTTTGCCCTTGCTGATGAGTACAAGTCTGGCGGTTTTCCAGGGAGCCGGAAATACCCTTTCTACCAAACAGGCGTTGTACATTCTCAACAACAAATCAGCATTAATTAAAAATACTTTCTTTAAAGCCTCGCTGGGAATCCGTCCGGGTCAGGAGCCTTGTTGCTCTTTAGGGAGAGAACGGAGGTTTCCATCTCCATCGAATGTGAAGAGTGGAACGTCATCTAACCGTCCAAAGTCAACCGGCGTACATCCTAGGCCTAGCCTACAAATACAAACAATGATTTTAGCTAAGACCTCAAAACAAGCAAGTAACTTAATAATAATTATGCTTATAATATTAAAGGTAAATAGATTGTAGAGCGAAAAAACAATACAATATAAAATCCATGATTGCAAATTAATAAAAATCAAGTAATGTAAGTATTGTAGAATTACGCTTACTTAACACTTAATGCATATTTTGTTACCTGAGACATAGGCTACAATGGCACAACACATTCTAATTAGTTGTTCAATTTAAATCTTTCTCCCAAATAGATATTTGTTGTATCCCATAAATTAGTTAATCGCATAATTCCGTACGACAGCAATTCATTCCACATCAACATGCCTATCTTTTTGTATAATTTATAATTTCAACAAGTAAACATAAGTGTTGATCTATTTAATTTAACAAATAGGTCTGTCAAAATATCAATTAAATTTTATTTAAAAACGTAACATAACGGCGAGCAGATATAAAAAAGAAAAGGTTATGTTAATATGTTGAATGTTGTTTTCAGCAAACACAGCAACAACTCAGCTGCGATGGGGGAATATAAACTGATCATAGCAACTACATTAGTCAAATCATGTAGCCTAAACAACTAAAGTTCTGTCAAAAATTCCGGAAAATAAGCTTTTTTAATACTTGAAAATAATTGCTCGATTATAGTTTATTACCTAGTTTAAAATACTTAAAATCTAACCTGAGAATTTCATTGAAATCAAATTAGTAATAAAAAAGCCTTTTGGGGGTCTAAAATTCGCCTAAGAGAAATTTAAAGTCGCTCTAAAAGAATTTTATACTCTATGTTCCATATAGTAAAAAATTCAATCATATGTTACGTGTACTTCCAGTACGCCGCACGAGATCGCACCACCGTCAATAGGTTTCACACACGCCTATGCTATGAGAAGTCTACTCACGTTAGTGTACATAGTCAATGGTTCTAGTAAGTTGTTATGTGCTTTTTAATTGTGGTTTGGATAATAAAATAGAGAATAATTTCCACTAAGAAATGTGTATTAATTCCTCTGCTTAATGTGTACTTGTCATAAAATTACTCTATTTGCGGTCTCCTGGACGAGGGGTAGAATAAAAACAGCATTGAAGAGAATGTGTTCACAACTATCAGTACAAGTAAATAAAATCTGTAGTTATTAAATTTTAAATTTCTGACCTTCTTTTAACTGTGGCTTTTACTGCAGACAAGCTTTGAAGAGATGAATACAATGAATAGCAAAATCAGGTAATTCTTAATACTACAATGAGAACCGATGATGGTAACATCAAAGATGGTGTTTCTACAAATTGATCAGAGTTCCAATAAGAACCTGTGTGACTGAAAAAGCAAATCCTTGGTGGTGTTATGTGATGTGGGCTCTAATTAGTTCAAAGGCCAAATTAATACATCCAGGAATGCTAAAATCTGGAGATTTCTTAATATTTTAATGATTAATTTGGATGGAAAATGAAAATGTTGCAAATTCATTTGTAAGCTAGACGGCTCAGTCTAAACCACTGATCAACAGCAGCCGAAGAAGAATATGACAATTTAGACGATTTAAAAACTAAGGTACTTATTGAAAACCACATTGCATATTGAAGATTACATTTTATAAATATTAGGTACCATCCAATACAGTTAAATTAGAAAAGTGTATTAGACGTAATAGAAAGGGTGTGGTAATTTAACACGTTCGCAACGGCATGGGAGTGATTGCTCCCACGTGGAACCCTAATGCCATCCTGATGGGTGCGATCGCTCCCAAGCTGCACTGCTTTACAATATGATTTATTTTTAAGCCAGGATCTGAGCTAGAAAACTGAAACTTTTCACAGCACTGCTCAATAGTATAGTGTATTTTGGGACCACGTGGGTTTTTAATGGACAGTGCTGCTGCTACGGCGGAGTGACGAAACTATTACTTCTAGGATGGTGACGAGGTTCGAGCAAAAACCTCGCCGTCGCAAACGTGTTTTAAGATAACATAGGCCTAATAAAATATAGTAGGCATAAATGTGTTTCCAACCAACTTATAAAAAGTCACAATCATTTATTTGTTAATACCAACCTTTTTTTGAGTCTCATGGCTGTGTTTGTTGTGATAGTTAGCTAAAGGTGCTTAAAATAATAAATAACAAAAAATAAAGAGAGGAATAAAAACACACTTTTCACATTCAGTCCTTGAAAGTCATCCACGAGATATTCTCCGAGGTCCTAGGAATTGATTCTGATCTTCATTTTTGTAGACTTGAGGGGGGGGTTTGTTCGAGGGGTCCATGAATGCTCGTCACGCCCCCGGCCCATTATAAGCCAGGGGCGGAGTATAGGGCTTCACAGCTGGGCTCGCGGACCATCTTCGTTGGGGATCTTGTATTTCATCTTACTGGCTTGAGGGGGGTTTGTAGGAGAGGTCCATGAATGCTCGTCACGCCCCCAGCCCATTATGAGCCAGGGGCGAAGTGTAGGGCCTCACAGCTGGGCTCGCGGACCATCTTCGTTGGGGATCTACTATTTCATCTTGCTGGCTTGAGGGGGGTTTGTAGGAGGGGTCCATGAATGCTCGTCACACCTCCAGCCCATTATGAGCCAGGGGCGGAGTATAGGGCCTCACAGCTGGGCTCGCGGACCATCTTCGTTGGGGATCTTCTATTTATCTTGCTGGCTTGAGGGGGTTTGTACGAGGGGTCAGGGGAGTAATTTACATATGGGCTAAATGGGCTATAGCCCAGGGCGGCAGAATTCGGGGGGGCGGCAAATTTTGAAAAATGGCAATTTTTTAGGCCTCAAATTAAAAAACCCAAATTTTTGGAGGCAGGACATTTTTGGAAGAATTATAGCCTATACAGAAAATTTTAGAACCGAAAGTGACTATTTTCTAAGCGATGTCGTAATACCTTAGAGCAAGGCGTCATTCAAGAGTTTTATAGGGGAGCTGGGAGCACTCATCACTACGTTGATTTGTCACGGTAGCGACCCGTGCGTCCGCTACGGCCTCCATGTGCTCCGCGTGCTCCGCGGGCCGCGGCCGCGGCCGCGCGTAGCGCTAGACGATTTTTATGGATACAGAGGTTTACGGGAATCGTGTTTTAAAATTAACTCATTATGATACAGATTGACTCTAAACTTTTTCTAAAAGTAGAAAGAAGGTTCTCGTCTTCTCTGGTTTTAGAATTAATCATCTGTTTTTCTCTACTGGCAAGCTTTATAGATGAATAACTTCTTGATTAGCATTATACGTGCTGGTACTGATATTCAGGTTGAAATAATAAAACGTCTTCCAACACTACTCGATATATTTACACTTATACTGTAATATTTTACAAGACGGTAAATATATATCAAAGATCTTATAATGGCGATCGATTTCGACCAGTCACACCGGTCATCATCAGGCCCAATCAGAGTCTCTGATTGGGCCTGATGATGACCGGTGTGACTGGTCGAAATCGATCGCCATTATAAGATCTTTGATATATATTTACCGTCTTGTAAAATATTACAGTATGTGTAAATATATCGAGTAGTGTTGGAAGACGTTTTATTATTTCAACCTTTATAGATGCAGAAGTTTACGGGAATCGTGGTTTAAAACTAACCAATTAAGATAGAGATCGGCTTTTAACTTTTTTTAAAAGTAAAAAAAAAGGATCTCATCGGCTCTGGGTTTAGAATTTTAAAATAAGATTTCTAATTTCAGCTAAAACTGTCCAAAATAGTTTGTTTTTCTCAATGCAAATGCAAGGTTTTGGTTTAGAATCCTGTTATCTTCAGCTAAATGCAGCAAAGAGCTATAACTAATGTGTCATATTAAAGAGGAATAACGGTGCTAAATTTCCTTTGTTACACTTTGGCAATCTCGCTTTGGTAGTTTCTAGAAAACTTCAGTTAAAAATCGAGAAAAACAGATGATTTTAGACAGTTGTTATAGCTGAAATTAGAAATTTTATTTAAAAATTCTAAAAACAGAGCCGACGAGATCCTTTTTTTTTACTTTTTGAAAAAGTTAAGAGCCAATCTCTATCTTAATTGGTTAGTTTTAAAACACGATTTCCGTAAACCTCTGCATCTATAAAACTTGCCACTAGAAAAAAAACAGATAATTTTAGACAGTTATAACCGAAATTAAAAATTTTATTTAGAAACTCTAAAATCAGAGAAGACGAGATCCGTCTTTCTACTTTTAGAAAAAGTTAAGAGTCAATCTCTATCATAATTAGTTAATTTTAAAACAAGATTCCCGTAAACCTCTGCAGTAATCAAACTCGCCTTGCGCTACGGCCGCGAGGCGAATGTCGGACGGTAACGTCCGTCCGTCGTCGGGCTCAGATCACTAGTTTGGCTTTTTGTGTCCCGAGTCGTCAAAATAGCATGGAAATTGGGACAATAAGAGTGGATATAAATTAGGACATTGCGTGGGGGGAGGGGGGCGGCACTTTTTGATTAGCCCAGGGGCGGCAAATTTCTAAATCCGCCTCTGTGAGGGGTCCATGAACGCTCATCACGCCCCCAGCCCATTATGAGCCAAGACCGGAGTATAGAGCCTCACAGCTGGGCTCGCGGACCATCATCTTTGGGATCTTCTATTTATCTTGCTGGCTTGAGGGGGGTTTGTAGGAGGGGTCCATGAATGCTCGTCACGCCCCCAGCCCATTATGAGCCAGGGGCGGAGTATAGGGCCTCACAGCTGGGCTCGCGGACCATCTTCTTTGGGGATCTTGTATTTCATCTTGCTAGCTTGAGGGGGGTTTGTGGGAGGGGCCCATGAATGCTCATCACGCCCCCAGCCCATTATGAGCCAGGGACGGAGTATAGGGCCTCACAGCTGGGCTCGCGGACCATCTTCGTTGGGGATCTTCTATTTCATCTTGCTGGCTTGAAGGGGGTTTGTAGGAGGGGTCCATGAATGCTCGTCACGCCTTCAGCCCATTATGAGCCAGGGGCGGAGTATAAGGCCTCACAGCTAGGCTCGCCGACCATCTTTGTTGGGGATCTTCTATTTCATCTTGCTGGCTTGAGGGGGGTTTGTAGGAGGGGTCCATGAATGCTCGTCACGCCCCCAGCCCGTTATGAGCCAGGGGCGGGAAATACCCACTATGTGAGGTCCCTGTCTCAAAATAGTGATATAGTGATACAAATAGGCTATATTTGGAAAATACACACTTGTGGTCACTCAAATTAATCATGGTAGGGTTCCAAATAATCATGTAGCAGCAAACTTTTGTATCCATCAAATTTTTTAATTGATTGTGGGTATTTTTATTATGAGCACTAAGGGAGAGAGTGTGTGGGTTTGCAGCCATCAGGATGTTGTAAGGTTTTGTTGAAACTTAAACCTAAACTCTCTCGGAGTGCTTCTATCAAAACAGTTGCAACGATGCACCAATTAAACCTTAGCACAATTTTCCTTATTACTAAACAGTTTACAGAAACAGTAGAATTCGGCATTTTTAAATGAATTATTCTTCATAAACAAACTCCTTCAAGAATAATTAGATCTTAAAATTTGGGGCAAACCTTCCAATGAAAACTCACATGCCATCTAGGGGCGTAGACCTGAGTTGTAAATCTGACTCGATGAGGATATTCATAAATCAAATAAAAAAAATTCAAATTCATCCGTCCATTAAGTGTGTTGATCTAATTAAACCCTAGTTTTTCACAAATGTATATGTTGTTTTACTTTTAGGCAATAAATGGCTCAGTTTACTTAAAGTTAAAAAAACACAAAAATTTTCCAGCCTGATTTAATTTATTTTTTTTTTTTTATTAATTTTGAAACTTAATGTCTTGAAATTTAATGTCTTGTCATAGAGGAAGCATGAGTAGCTTAATATTACTTAATATTTTTGTATAGCAATACAAAAATAACTCACATCTATTGAAAAATTTCCTAATCTTATCTTATACCGTACTCTAAAACAAGCTCCGTTTGTACGGGCAAACTTTTTTTCGCTCGAAGGATTTTTTATTTTTGGTTGATTATGGGCGTTTTGGGCACCAGGAATCTATTGGCGTTGGTCCCGTAGCTGGGAAAAATCCGGTTTTCACGCTAGAGCCCTTCAAAGTTCCCATATTATCCTTATGAAGGTTTTTAAATTAACAAAAATCAGCTGATAACTGTAGATAAAACCAATGTGTTTATCTTTAAAGGAAAATTATACCAAAGTGCAGCATCCTTCGGCCTGGGGAGTGAACGAAGCGAACGAGCTCATCTTAAAAATCAAGAGGGCGAGTGAGCAGAGCGAACAAGCTTTGTGTGAGAACGAAAGTAAGAATTTTACCGAGCTTAAGCTCGGTCCCCCTGGTACTTGGTCAAAATTGGGGACTCCATTGGCGTTGGTCCTGTAGCTGGGAAAAATCCGGTTTTCACGCTAGAGCCCTTCAAAGTTCCCATATTATCCTTATGAAGGTTTTTAAATTAACAAAAATCAGCTGATAACTGTAGATAAAACCAATGTGTTTATCTTTAAAGGAAAATTATACCAAAGTGCAGGACCCTTTGGCCTGGGGAGTGAACGAAGCGAACGAGCTCATCATAAAGATCAAGAGGGCGAGTGAGCGGAGCGAACAAGCTTTGTGTGAGAACGAAAGTAAGAATTTTACCGAGCTTATAAGCTCGGTCCCAATGGGGGAGCACATCATTAGTCCCAGTTTTCAATTGTCCCAGTTTTATAAAAAATCAAAAATAATGAGAAAATCATATGTCCCAGTTTTCATTTGTCCCAGTTTTACTAAATAAATATAAAAATATTATTAAATCAATTGTCCCAGTTATCAAATGCCCCAGTTAAATTAAATTTATAACCAAATAACGAAAAATCAATAGTCCCAGTTTTCAAATGTCCCAGTTTGTTTAAATTTATATAAAAATTAAGCTAAATCAATTGTCCCAGTTATCAAATGTCCCAGTTTCATTAAATTAATAGGAAAATAACGAAAAATCAATAGTCCCAGTTTTCAAATGTCCCAGGTTTTTTAAATAAACATAAAAATAGAGCTAAATCAATTGTCCCAGTTTCATTTGTCCGAGTTACACTCCGCGGCAAAAGTGAGACGCGGCCGCCGCGCTGCTGGTACAGTCCGCACAAGCAGCAGCTCTCTGCCGGGTGAGCCGCCACTTAGTCGGCGGTCGTCGCGTCGTTTTAACGCTCCTGTGTCTAATTATGACATATTAAGTACTATGAAACATATATATTCTTTTTCTGCATTAAATACTGAACCTAACAGTATGAGATTATTTTATTTTTTGATTTACGCTAAATTTTAATAATGTAAAATAATTTAGAATCACCATAGCCTGACATGGAAAAGTTACTATTTATTTATTTATTTATTTATTTAAAATACATCATATTACATCAATGAATTGACAGGTGATAAGTCAAAATATCTTAAAGCTATTAATTAATTGTATAGATAAAAAATAGTTGTAATAATAAATTCATGAACAAAATGTTTTTTCTTCTTCTACAACTGTTAAAAATAATAATTACAGTAATTGGACATTTTACTGGCCTTCCAAAAATTCTTCTAAAGATTAATAAGAGTTTTCCAGTAGCCACTCTTTTAAATGTTTTTTTGAATTTTTAGAGAGTATCAATATTTTTTATAATTGGTAATTTATTGTATATTTTAGGGCCCATGTACTGAGGAGACAAATGGAATAATTTGAGTCTGTGTTGTGCTGGTTTCAATGAATTTTTAAACCTATGCAAGGATAAGTTTTATTTTTGGGCCAGGAATAATCTATAAGAGGCAAAGTTTTAATTAATGATATAATCTTCAAAATGTAATAATACAATTTACAATTAATCTATTAGATCGTTTGTAATGAAATAAGTAGTCCAATTGACGTTCATTTTTAATCGCGCCGCTCCTTCCCAGTTTACTTGCATTTCGATCTTTAATTTCTTATGTACAAACATTAAATACGCCTAATCATTGTATAGTTGCGTTTTACTAATAGTTAACAAATGAAACTTAGGTATATATATATTATATTCATCTTTTTGTCGTGCCGCTAGTGGGCCTACTTTATAGAAAAGTGTGATCCCTCTGCTATGGCCAGGCCGGCATTGTGATGATAGTGACGGGTCGTTTTAACGCTGTCTTAATAAGCTATCTTAAATACAATAGAACATATATATTATGTTTCCCAATTAAATACCAAATCCAGCAGTACTAGTTTATTTTCTTGTATTTACTTAATGCTTTAATAATGTAAAATATTTTATAATCACCTTAGCCTGACCCGAAAAACGTACTAATCGGGGAAAAGTTTTATTGTTGGGTTATGAAAAAAGTTCAAGCGGCAAAACTGTATTGAATAAGATGATTTACAAAATTTAATCAAGAAATTTACAACCATTCAATTAGATCGTTTACAATCATATTAATAGTAACGGATTGACATTCATTGTTATTCGCTCCGCATTTTCTAGTTCGTGAAACCTCGCCGTTCGCTCAGTAATTTATAGAGAAGAAACATTGAGTAGGCCTAGACTTATTTCTTATAATTTAGTTTTTAATAACATTTAACAAAAAGAACTGAGTTTTACATTCAGTGTTATAGTACTTGGGGGCCGAGCATTTGCTCGGTACACTCAACCAGTAATATTCTTTAAAGTAATATCAGTTGCAGACAGTTCGGTCAAAAGCTCAGTGCAAAAAGGCTTATTTCTCGTTCAATGCGATCTCGTTCGCTCCGCTCACTCTCTTTCACCAAGGACTCGTTCTATTCGCTCACTCGCCTTTCTGACTGTTTCAATGTAGGCCTACAGGTATTGCACTCTGGTGTATATTTTTTGAAACCCATATGTTAAATCAGTAACACGTGGATTTTATTTATTTAGTTAACAGCTATTTTCACAATTCTTACACCTACCCAGTGGTTATATAGCCATCTGGTATAGTAGCGGTGATACTTTTATAAAAGCCGAGATATTGGGTAGTATGAATCAAATGTGGGCATATAATTAATATCCTATCCTATACTCTACTACCAGTAAGATATATGTATGTTTGAACACGGATATCAAAAACTGATCGAACGATTTTCTTCAAATTATACAAATAGCTTGGCTCTGGGATAAAAATAATATAAATGCAGGTATCTATGCTAGGAAACAATGTAAAGAATTTTAACATTGGTCTTATGAAGTTTTTAAACAAAACAAAGAAATGTTGAAAAAAGCTGACTCAACTGTCAAAGTGCAGACCACGTGTTCCAGTATACACATGTGGTTTTGCATTTCTGCCAGATACTAAATTAATAATGGAGATACTAAATAATAATAAAAAATTGTTCTTTTTTAAATCATACTTCATATTGCTAATTATAAATGTTAAGATAAGTTAAAGGCATGTAATAGTATAATGTAACCAGGATAATCAATTAATTTGTAGAATTGCATTTTAAATAAAAAAAACAAAAACATTAGTAAGAATTATGAAAACAGCTGTCAATTTAATAATTAGAATCCACGTATTATAGATTCTACATGTATTTTAACAAATATACACCAGAATTGAAACAGTCTGAGAGGTGAGTGAGCGAAGCGATCGAGCTCCTCGTGAAGTCAAGTGAGCGGAACGAAGGAGCTTCGTCTTGAACAAGAAATAAGCATTTTGGACAGGGCATTTTATCACTCTGTCTGCCACAGACAATACTGTAAAGAATATAACTGTTTGAGTTTACTGACCTTGGTAAAGAAGATTATCTCTCTTTCTCTGTTCTAATTTTAATAACTTTTGTCTCACACTTTAACCTTTTACTATTTAAAAAGGAGCATGCAATCAATTTAAACCAACTGATTGGAAATAGTTATTCACAAACAGTTTTGATTTGTTTGATTTGAGGCCATTTACAGTTTTGATTTGGGACTTTGGCGCTATCCATGACAAAGTTTATACCATTGGCTGTTTGGCTATTAATTAACAGTTCTGTTTCTGTATAAGGAGAATGTCGGCCTTAGTCAGTAACAAGACTAAAAGATTGCGCCACAATCATCCTACACTCATCTGTCATTTCGTACTTGGCTTACTACCTATCTATACCCCGTTCAAAATAAAAGTACGGTCGAAACACAGATTTCAATTCAGCATTTTTCCCGTTCCTCCCTCTGCCAAGAATCTAACCAATCAGAATCACTGAGAATTACTGCAGCTGTTTAATTCATTTTAATGTCAATTTTAAGCCAATGTTTTCCTTTTGCATAAACAAATATAATTATTTTGACGTTTTGAGATGTAACAAGAACAAGATGCGCTTCCAGTGGCAAGTATAAGGAAAATAACACGATCATCAGCGCTATTTTATACTCTGAATTTCAAGGGTGAAATTAAATTAATATCTCTGATTGTGAAGAAAATTAGGGAATTCAGGAAGGTATTCAGGGAATATTCTTTGTGGTGGAAAATTAATTTCTGTCTTTTGACCACACTTTTTTTATTTTTTTATTTTATTTTATTTTATTTTTCATTTTTTATTATTTTATTTTATTTATTTATTTATTTATTTTTGAACGGGGTATAGTAATGTCGCCATTTCAATAAATGTCTTTAAAGGTAACAAGGTATGTGTTTGGATTATTTTAAATACAATTTAACAATAAATATAGGATTTACATAAATGTTTTAAATTTTGAATCAAGAAATATCCGTCGAACTTTTAAAGAAGGTTTTCATTTATATAATGAAAGTTTTGCTCAATGTGGTGACTTTTAAATATTTAATGAATTTTTAAAGTGGTGATTTAACGTCTTTAATTTCAATTTTTTCAATAATTTACAAAACCATCAAAATATTTTTGAACAAAAATGAATGATGGGTAAATTGATCTATATTGCTTTAAAAAACATCTTTACCGGTATATACTTGGAAAAAAATTACAAATCCTCTCCATTTGCTGTCCTTTATTTACGATCTTTTTACCATTATTTAGACTCATATATTTGGTTTTCTATGGTAAGCAAACTTTTTTTTTACCGGTAGTTCATATGAAAAAAATGTTAAATGTCCACCACTTCGCAATACCTGACATAAAGTGGTTAGGGAAAAGGTACAAGTATTAATAATGGTATTTACAGTAATGAAACCACAAGAGGAAAATATATAAACAAACTAAATTTCAACTTACTATTATTAGTTAGTTAGTAGCCGGGTACACACGAGCGACACGGCTACAGCTACGACACCGCAGCGATAATCACCATTGGCGACATCGCAGCGGTATTGAAATTTGTATCTAAGTTGTCGGCTATTAATGTAAATGCCTAAAAAAAAATAGAGAGTTCAATCTCAGACCGTATCTCCGAACCCGGTACTTCGAGAGCATGCCCGGTTCACGACAGCATATTAGTGGAGTTTAGGCCTATCTGAATCCCGGACCAATCTCATGTATATCTGTTTTCCTATTTTTGCCCCATAGAACAGCATATAAATTAAAATTCATTTGAAGCTAAAAAAAACTGCAACTCAAAGAACGCGAAGTCAAGACAATCAACAAAAATGTCTAACTCAAGAAAAGCAATTTTTAATATTGAAATTTAAAAAAAAATGTAAAACATAAAATAATTGAAGAAAACAACAAAACTTTGTACCTAAGTACGGTAAAACAAAATACTTTGATTACATTTATACAATAATTTGTATATTAAAAAAGTAATACAAAATTTGTTTTTGGGTTCTAGTTTGTGGTCAATTAGTAGTTTATTTTCACTATTTAACTTGACTATTCACTTACTGGACTATGCCGTAAAATAATATACCGTATTAGAGTAAAATTATTATAAAAAATGGAAGGTCTCGTCATTGTAGGTTTAATTAAGTCCCACTTTCTTATTACCCTGCCTTAACAGTACGAGGATAGTGGGCGGAGCTTAAAGCGATGTTGACAGTCATAATTATTGAGAGTTTTTCGGATTTGACTTTATTCCTTTTACTAATACAAACCAGACTAAATCTGTAAAAAATAATAAGGTCTACCGTGAAACAGATAACATTAAATAGCATGGTCGATTCCTTTAATTTAGCATGGGTAGGCTATGCAAGAGCAGATATGTGTGTTTCGAGTTTTAAGATTTTGCAGGCGCTGTATACTTGCGAGATTTGAGATTATAATCAACGGTTTGGAAGTTACAATCTAAACTTAAAAGTTGATACGGAATAATATATTGCACCTAAAAGAAGTATTTTTTTTTAAATTAAATTGGTTTTCGTGGTCACTTTTGGTATCAAAGCTTATATGTATAAATACAGAATGCTTCCGGACCTTTAGATTTGACGTAAAGATTAGCCAATATAGTAACCGCCACCTGGTATTTTTATTCCCATAAGACTAATGTTAAATTTGAAAAGTCCGCTACTAATAAAAGTCAGTTTGATTAATTAATAACTAACAAAGTAGTTTCTACCTTTTTTGTTCGAATATGAATACATTTTTCAATAGATAGTTCAATGCTATACACTCTCTATAATTCTAATATTTATTTTACAGTGTCATGTACAGTATATTAAAATTTCCTTTACATGGACAAAAGAATAATGTTTTTCAACCAATACTGAAGACGTATAGCACATATTTCAAATTTAACATTAGTCTTATAGAAATAAAAATCAAAGGTTGCGGGTACTGATGCAGACTCTTATGTGTAATACCCTATTTTTAAATTGTTTACTCAAATATGAATAAAAAAATCCAAAGGTTGATTATTAAATGGTATATCTTTGCTTTTAAGGGATAGTCAAAGTGAAAACTTAATTTTAACTCGTTTTAAGATTTAAAACAACAGGTAATTAGACAATAGTGATTTGTTTCTTTTGTCAAACTATATTAAAAATTTCTATAGATGAATTTTGTATACTTATTGAGCCTACTGAACTGATATTAAATAAGTAACGCTAAGGTATTACAAATTGTATAACAACTAATACCGATCAAACTTGAGCAGTTAACTTGAAATATACCTTTTTCACTAATCAACTGAGTGAAATACACTCGAAAGTCAATTAATAACCAGCTAATAAATGTGTTGCTAGAAATCGAGCTATTTTATCCGGACTATCCCATGTAATTCTGTATTGAACTTTTTATATTCAGTTTGTAAATCATTAACATTCACCCTTTCGAGACAATATCCCGATTACTAATATTTAATTGCCAAAATTACACTTATTTAGTGGTGGAAACAAGTAGTCTACAGACAAACAGCAACTGGACCAATATTTGGCCATCCAATGGAACTAAAAAATTTAAAACCGGTTGAGATTGTAAGAGAAGTTCTCTTTACTGAAATAAATAGCATTAGCGTATTGATTAAGTATCTATGTTATTTTTACGTTTCATGCCAAACATCTGATTACGTAATATAAAGTAGGTAGCGTTCTGTTTGTGTTACCGAGTGCTAACACACTATACTGTCGCTGAATATTTGACTCAAGGTGACTGTAGGCCAGGGCCAGGTGAGCCGCATCCCATAAGAGCAATGGTGTCACTTTCTGCGACATCCATGGATGTCGCCACAGAGGTTTTGTCGGTTAAGAATGTGTTAACCAACATATTACTCTTAGTTGCCGGCAAGATTTGCCAATGCAACAGCAAACAACAATCGTTCTCGTTTGCGTTGGGAATTTTTTGTCTCAACAATCACTAAAATAAGGAATTTAAAAGCAAAATAGGGTAGAATTTATGGTTTTAGATTTACCTTGATTGATAACTTGTAATTTGGTCATTACCTAATGGTTTGTTATCAAATAATAATAAAAATTTAAAATAGAGTAATATGGTGTCGTTTAGATAAATATCGTACCCATGGCAAGACTGCTTCATTCTCTTTTTCAATCAGGTGTGTAATGGTAAATATTATAACGTAACTTGACTTCCGTTTTAGTTTAGACGCTTCATATCCGGAACACAAAAAAGCTATTCGGATGACCTGGGAAGAACTTATGCTTCTTCCTTTGCAGACCTTGTATTTGACTAAGTTTGTTTATATATTTATACCAGCTTTGTTTACGAATACATGTATCAAAATTATTAATCAAAAGGCTACATTGTAAATCAAAAGAATTTTTATTATTGTAACAGTATTTTACGAAAATTATAAATTATGTATAGGTTGATAATGTATAGTTATTGTATATAATTTTAAAGAATCAACAATATATAATCATATCAAATATCTACAAAAATTGGCGGACCGGGTATCTATAATGCTGAGGTATATTATTTATATGAGGCAATATTTGTCGACAATAACATTATAAACTGCTTGTATTATGCTTACGAGATTATACAATGAATATATTTTGCTGAAGTAATAATTATAGTACAGTCACTAAAGATGATTTATACGAAAAGGCAAGTTGGCAAGGGTTAATTTTTTTCTCTTAATGGCGTCATTTCCGTTAGTGAGAGGGAGGCTTTGAGATTTGAGATGGTCTTCTTCCTGTTGTGATTCTTGTGAGATTCTCTTCTTGTGTTGACCACTGACCAGTGAAGATGGCCGAAGAAGAGTTTGTGCAGGTAATGCCTGGAAAGAAGTCCGGATCCACAATTTTTCATTGTGGAGATGGTTTCTTTTTCTTTGTAAATAGTAGTGATGGCAATAGGGCGTACCTGAAATGTACCAGTTTCAGAAATAATTGTGGGTGTAGAGCAACCATGCCACTAGATCCTCATTCTAGAAAAGTCGGGACATTCCGCATAAAAGGGGTCCATAATCATCCTCCTGATCCTGATTTTGTCCTCGTCACTAACTTAAGGGAGAGGATACTACGCCGATGCGAGGAAGAACCAACAGAGGCGAGGACTATTTTTGACGAAGAATGCCAAAGGTAAATAATTTTAATATTGTAATGTTATTGCACAGAAATAGGTCTACATTCAAATGTGTTCATTTTCAAGTAAACATCGGCCCACCTATGTACAATAGAAACGTAGGATATGCTGTTTACAGTGGCTGATTAATTACAATATGTAAACATTTAATTTTTCATAATAGATATAACCATACTTGATAATTCATAGTAGATATGTCCATAGGTTAGCCACATATTTTTAGGACTACCCCACCATCTATAATACACCTACCTTATTTAACAAAAGGACATTCTTATAATAATTCATATGTAACATTATTGTAGTAAACTAAGGCTAGTTTGTACAAAACCAATTACTGTTATGATTTGATTCTTTGGTAACTTGGTCATGTTAGGGTTCTGTAAAATCAAAATTTTTTAATAACGCTACCTACTTGCATCATATGACCATTTTACCTCTATTACAGTCGTATTACCCCGCCAAATGAAAACGTAATCCGATATAAAAATCCTGTACATTATTTAGTACTGCTGCTTATCACACTAAATTTATCCATACAAATTTTAATTAAAATACAAATGTTACACATGACTTAAAACATACAATTGCAAATTTAGGCCTACAGATAAGTAAAAAAGTGTTAACATTTGTCAAGGTCACACTTATGAAAACTGCTGGTAATAATGCTGAATTTATCTATACGAATCGTGATGAAAATACAGATTTTACATGGGCCTAACAGATACAATTGTGAATTTAGGCCTATAAATAGATAAAAAAGTGTTAACATTTAGTGCAGGCCAGACTTATGAAAACTGCTGGTAATCATGCTGAATTTATCTATTCAAATTGTGATGAAAATACAGATTTAACATGGGCCTAACAGATACAATTGTAAATTTAGGCCTATAAATAGAAAAAAAGTGCTAACATTTGTGAAGGTCACACTTATGAAAACTGCTGGTAATCATGCTCAATTTATCTATTCAAATTGTGATGAAAATACAGATTTAACATGGGCCTAACAGATACAATTGTAAATTTAGGCCTATAAATAGATAAAAAATGTTAACATTTAGTGAAGGCCAGACTTATGAAAACTGCTGGTAATCATGCTGAATTCCAATGGCGA
The DNA here is from genome assembly GCA_030545055.2 of Neoaliturus tenellus. Classification (NCBI taxonomy): domain Eukaryota; kingdom Metazoa; phylum Arthropoda; class Insecta; order Hemiptera; family Cicadellidae; genus Neoaliturus; species Neoaliturus tenellus. The sequence goes on from CM061533.1 coordinate 197,892,298, forward strand.
CAATAAAACACCATTACAAAAAAAACTTTGTATATCTGCAAACAAATAAACAAACATTTATTTGTCTAATTGCCAACTAATACCGACTAATACCATATATGTATATGGTATTATACATATACTTTGTTTCATTTGTTTCATCTATACAAATTGTGATGAAAATACAGATTTTACATGGGCCTAACGGATACAATTGTGAATTTAGGCCTATAAATAGATAAAAAAATGTTAACATTTAGTGAAGGCCAGACTTATGAAAACTGCTGGTAATCATGCTGAATTTATTTATAAAAATTGTTATGAAAATACAGATTTAACATGGGCCTAACAGATACAATTGTAAATTTAGGCCTATAGATAGATAATAAAGTGTTAACATTCAGTGAAGGCCAGACTTATGAAAACTGCTGGTAATCATGCTGAATTTATCTATACAAATTGTGATGAAAATACAGATTTAACATGGGCCTAACAGATACAATTGTGAATTTAGGCCTATAAATAGATAAAAAAATGTTAACATTCAGTGAAGGCCAGACTTATGAAAACTGCTGGTAATCATGCTGAATTTATCTATTCAAATTGTGATGAAAATACAAATTTAACATGGGCCTAACAGATAAAATTGTGAATTTAGGCCTACAGATAGATAATAAAGTGTTAACATTCAGTGAAGGCCAGACTTATGAAAACTGCTGGTAATCATGCTGAATTTATCTATACAAATTGTGATGAAAATACAGATTTACATGGGGAAAAGAATAATGTAAGACAAAGAAATAAATAAAAAAATTTGTATTGGTAAATGTACCGATTCTTCCTTAGATTGACATACAATAAGATTAAATAATAAGTAAATATAATTATAAATATTTTCTATTGTCGTTTGTATTGCAACAATTATTTAACAACGGTATTATTTTATTTTTTTCCAGAGTTCCTCTTGAAGTTGCTGGCAGAATCGGCTTCAGCGAGATGAAGTCGTCCATTGATAGAGCAAGGCGAAAAAACACGGATAAGATACCAAATAGCCTTTTAGAGTTTGCAGAAATGCTGCAAAACCCACGTAATGAAAGATACAATAAATCGGTGACGGGCGATCCATTTTTCTTGACTAGTGTCACCGACGATGAAGGTGCGACAAGTGTCATTTTTGGATCGCAATTGTTCATTGCTCAGCTGCCGGACGTCGAGGAATTACATCTCGATGGTACATTCAAAGTCAGGCCGACATTGCCAGAGTCAAGGCAGTTATTGACTGTAATGGCATTTCATTTTAACAAAGTAAGTATAGGCTAGTAGTAACTTAATAAGAAAAATATATAGAAGAGTAATTTAGTAAATTTGAAGTTTATAGATTTTTACATTAATACCTACAACTTATACTAGTTGTCCCGCCGCGCGTTGCTGCGAACTCCAACAACATTATTGTGGCAAAAACTTAAAGTAAACACAAAGTATGTTTTACGACTTTTCTATGAGGATTTTCTAATTACTTGATGGTTTGAGGTAAAGTAATGTTTTCTACTCTGAAAAAGTATAGATAATTAAATGAGGTTCGGAAAAAATATGTAACACAAAGCGATATTTTACGGCTAAAATCGGTTGTAGCAGTTTTCGTTTCAATAAGTTTTTACATGAACATTTCTTTCAAATATTACAGAAAACTACTTGTTGCCCGTCGATACCCGACGGATATTATAGCTTCATTAGTGGTAAAAGAGACGCTATAATAGTGCAAACATGTAAGGTAGTCTATAAATGTACTTCTTTGAACTGTCATACCAAGAACAATAATATATTTTACAGACAATACTACGAGTTTAGTTGGAGCGTCGGAAAAGTAGGCTTATTCCTTAAAACCAATATTGTTGCATCCTTGTACTTATAGGCCCTACTCTTTAGTATTTTATAAACATGTAAATTTGATTGTTTAGGTAGGCGCAAACCTAATTAGCCTAAGGAAACAGTTCTATTACGTTCAACAACATAAGAAATAAGTAGACCTATATCCACTTGTAGGCCTATTGGATAAATTGTTCTTATCAGTTTTTCAAGAATTAGGAAAGGCCTACAGTGTTGTAACTTATGATGGTTGGCTTTAACAAATATTGGTATTAGGGTAGGATAGAACGTAGATAAACAATTTTTTATAACCACTTTCATATCGCAATATTTATGCTGTAGTGTGCAATTTTCAATAACTTTCCAAATTTAAAGAATACAAATTTATTTCACAGAAAACTACATAATTTTAGTTGGAGTGTCTGTCAAAGTAGGCCTATAGGCATATTCATTAAAAACAATAATGCTGCACCCTTACTATGTAACACAGACACTCTTTAGTATTTTATAATCATAACAAATCCATTGTTTACTTAGGCCTAAACCTTAGTAGCCTAATCAAAAAATAATAAATAAGCAAGCCTAAACTATCAAGTTGTATATGTTAATTTTTTTAATTTAATAAATAAGTGTTTTGAGAGTTTGAAGAGGCCTATAAATATTTTAATGTATCTATTTTGCTTAAAATGAATATCGGTACCATCAGTAAAACATTTATTAGAGACGCCGTTATTGGACACATTACAAAAAGTATATTTGTGAAGATCAGTCTGGATCCCGGGACGTCTGATTTGTAGTAAGTCACGCTACCGACTGCGCCACAAATACTGTCGTTAGGCGACGTAAATGTAAAGCATTACAACGTTGCAAACGACAAATTGATTGCACAAAATTCCGATACATCCGTTTCTTTTAATACAAATGTGAGCAATTTATTTAAACTAAACCTTTACAATTTAGTCTTAATTTTAAAGCAATCTCAATCAATTTTTGTATAATAGAATACAAAACAACAAGTAAAATTCAATTAATTAATGAACTAAGCAAATTTGAAAAATTAAAAATTTTCATTTTAATCATTGGCAATGCATTGAAAAAAAAAAATATTACAGGAAAGAATTTAAGTTTGGATATAACAAATATCTATAGAAATACAGTATTTATAATCCAAAATTTATTATAATTGGATTTCAAAAATCAAGAACAAATGAACAGTTATATGATACTTCTAAATTTGATAGTATGTATGTAAAAAATATAAGAGTTAAATATATATGTATGTAAAAAAATATAAATTGTTATATTATTATTGTATCTGAAAAATTACTTGAATATAATATAATAAAAAAATGATATTACTGAAATTAATTAGAATATATTTAAATTATTACTATTTTAGTCAAATTTATTAAAAAAATACTATTAAAATTTTAAATTACCTTATAAAAAGTCAACTATTGATTTTATTGAAAAAATACTCTAGAAAACTTAAATTGACTTATGAAAAGTCAACTATTGAAAAAATACTCTAAAAAATGTGATAATTTTACATGTTTAAATAAAAGTTTTATTCAGTAGAAAATTTTAGGCATATTTGTTAAAAATTTCATTTAAATTGCATATTTTTTATGACAATTTGACAAAAGCTGAAAATTGGCCAAAAAATGGCAAAAATATTACATAATTGTATTAAAAAACCGTGAAATTTGTTTGATTTTTGATTGGCTCCAAAAGTGAGCCAGAACCAACATGATACTATCTACTTATATATATATATATATATATATATATATATATATATATATATATATACATTTATTTATTTATTTCCGACACCCGACGGACACCCACTTAAGTAGCAGCAGAGCCGTGCACTTAGTAAAATTCCAATATAATTTTCTTTTATACCTGATTTACGTTAAAGATATTTACGAAAATGTATTTCTTTATACTCTTCAGTATTGGATGAACCACAGATTTGCAGTTTTGGTATTTACTCAAATTGTTGTTATTATTTTTGTGATTCAAAAGTGAAATGTGGCCCCAAAAGAAACGTTCCCATTCGTTTATAAAAATATATTTCATAAAACTCACTGGTATTAACAATATTTCGTATAAGTGTTACATTAACAAGTTTTCTTTCAGGCTTTTCCCGTTTTCTTTATTTTAATGGAGAGGAAAACTATTTCCTCATACAAAAGCATTTTGGACTACATTAAGGAAATGGTACCAAACCTAAACCCGGCGGTAGTGGTCACTGACTTTGAAAGGAGCCTTCAAGCCGCTGTCAGAGAGGCATTTCCAAATACTGCGGTTGTCGGCTGTTGGTACCATTCCGCCAACGTAAGTGATTTGAGCTACATAGTAGCCATTGAATATTAAATTTATAATAATTTTGTTTCCAACTTGTTATCTAGTAAATAAAATTGAAATAGTATCAAGTCAAGAGATCTAATGTCTGTGATCTAGTTTACTTACATAACGTAGGCATGTTTACATTAACATTAGAGGTTCACCAAAGTAAAGCAACATTGTTAGTAATTAAACTTCATCTGAACCTACTAATCAAATTTTATTGTTGTTACAATCAGGCGATGAGAAAGAAGGCTCGATCTCTAGGTCTGACCGATCTACTCCAAAATAACGAACATGCTAAGAAAGCCGTCAATATGGCCATGGCGATTCCTCTGCTACCCAGAGACAAAATAGAAATTGGATTAACTACCATCAAGGTCTACGCCGACCATAACGGTGTTTCAGCACAGCTGGCACAGTTTTTCCAATATGTAGAACAGACATGGATTGAAGGTACTTTATCTATGACTCATTTTTTTGCATAAAGAACGTGTATAATTTTAATATTTATGTTGTCGATCCTCATAGCCGAAGTAGAATTGTTGAAAATTGTTGATCTTGTAGTATAGGCACAAAGGGCCGACTGTGTGATATACTTAATAATATTAAATACTGTACTGTGAATAATTGTAAAGTGTGTAATATAGGTTGTGTTCTTTATGTAATTTATTTGTTTATCAAAAATATTAATTTTCTTTTTGTATTTTCTCCCCTTGTATCATATTATCCTAGTTTATATGGAGAAAGTATTGTTTTATCAAAATTTTTAAATTTGAGTTGTTGGTGAACTTATCCATTTTGGTTAGCCCTAAGTCTAAAGAGTAACTTGCAATTTTTTTCAACGTTGAACATTCAATTTTTTTAGGGGTAAACGTATTAACTTACATTGTTAAAAGTCACAAACACACTTAAGAGTCAAGAGCTAGTAGCTATTCAAGTGATCCATTAAGAAAGTGTTGTTTGGAGGTTTGTAACACTTTTAGCGAATTTACCTATAGGGAACACGGTATTACGGTAGTAGTCAAGATAAGACCTAAGCCCGGAACCATGATACTTTTCTCGTTATGCAGTCCGCAGAAGTAAAAAACACCATTCGCTCAATCTAAATCAATTTATTTGTGTGTGTGTGTGTGTGTGTGTGTGTGTGTGTGTGTGTGTGTGTGTGTGTGTGTGTGTGTGTGTGTGTGTGTGTCCGTGGTTACTGATAACTTTTGAAAGAAAGCTTTGATATTTATGACATTTCGTACAGGTAAGACCAGGTCCATTTTAATTAATTCGCAAAATAGCATGATCGGGTTATGGGAACGGGGTTTTATGGGACTTTAAAGAGGTAAAAAAAATTACCAGTATTTTGATTGTAGCCCATTAAATTTCCATGTTTACATATTTCCTATGTGTTAATAAACTAGGTATTCGTGTGCGAAACTTCATTTAAATCCATTCAGCCTTTATTTAGCTAAATCAATTATTTTAAGAAACACCGCCTTCTTTTTTGTTTTGTTTAAGATATCAATAATCGTTTTTAGGTGTTGGCGCAGAACATTTATCTGTGTTTAGGCAGGTAAGGCGCACCAACAATGACCAAGAGGCGTACCACAGGAACCTCCTTAGAAAAATGAGGCATGCCCATCCGAATGTTTGGGTATTCACTGGTAATAATACAACATTGCATCTCTGTTAATTACTTAAGTAGTAGATTTCCTTCAGCATGAAATAATGTATTACAATAATGTATTGAAATAAATTGAATAACGACATGTAATCAGTAAACCTATAAATATTTTACATTTACAAAATTTCAATTTTTGTGTGTTTTTAACTGTTATTGCTGTAAATACAAGGGCAGTAAAAGGTTGTATTCTTTTCTATAAAAGTATAGTTAAAACTGAAAACTAACGAGATAATAGAAAACATTCCATTTTAGAAGATAACAACTAACTACATAGTACTAACATTTCAATTGTTTTCTAGCGAATTTGAGACATGTAGAACACTCGTATCGCCAGCAGTGGAATAGGCTCGCAAATGGCGGAGTTATACAATCAAGACGGCCAGTATACCTGGCACAAGATAAAAACATCGTCGATGCCACAAACATGCTCGTTGGAGGCCAATACACTGTGTTGGACTTTCTGCACAGAACGTCACACACAGTGGGTCAAACTATGGCCGAAAATGCAGATGATCCTGCGGTGCAAGCCGAAGCTGCTATTGACGAGCCAGATGAGGAAGTCGCGCCACCCCCACCTCAACCTGATCTTTTGGGTTAGTTGAAAAGTATTATACATGTTTGTCATTGATCGTTGAGACATACCACTGTATCGACTATACTCTGTTTAAAATTATTGTGGATCGACAACATTTTCAGAGTAAAAGACTAAATACTACTTCTCACCACATAGAAAATTCCCTCAATATACCTTCTACATTTTCCCTTGAACAATTAGATGTTATTTGAATTTCATCATAGCCATTCTGAGTAGAAAATAACGTTGATGGTCATATTAATTTTCCCATACATTATTTTAATTATTTTTACATTTTTTAACTCCATTACATTATGTTTATTGTTTACATTATTTTTTATTTTTTAACTCCATAAGACTAATGGTTGACATTTTTAATTTCAATTAAAGAATAGGCTTATTACGGATAAAGATTTTACAAGGCATATAGAGAGCTGTATTTTTATTATTTTTATTCCAAAACTAAGTTATTTGTAAAGTTTGAAGAAAGTCGTTCCAGCAGTTTTTGAGATCCATGTGCATCAATACATACAAATGTAGGCCTACCTTAATTGTATTAGAATATATGATTGTGTTTGGGGGTTATGTAACAATTGAATAATGTTTTAGATCGTGCCATTCTTGATGTTCAACTGATTCCAAACCCCCGCCCAAACCGTGGGCGTGGAAGAGGTGCTGGCCGTGGACGAGGACGAGGCCGGCGACAAGTAAATGGACAAGGTAAAATACATACTGGGGCAGCACATAGTGATAGTGGTGTCAGTTTAAGACGAGTAATAAGAAAAGATCTGCACTCTGAAATGCAAAAAAAAAAAAATTGTCACATATCTAGTTTAATAACACAATAAATGGTTATTAAATATCAATAGCTTTGAATATAAATCAAAGAGTCAAAATCGGTGGTTTTGACCAAATTTAATCATGATAAATTAAGGGTCTACCTAAAATGTTGATCAGCATAAAACTATGTTGACCGGGTACTTTAAAGTCGGATTTGCACCAAATTCGGTATGAACATTCTAATAATGGTCCTACACAACCGATAGAAATTTCATAAAAATAAATTTTTATTAAGGGTGTTTGTATTATACAAAAAAAACTTGTTTACATGAATAAAAACATGTTGGCCGGTTACTTCCAAAAGTCTGATCTGCACCAAATTTGGTATGTACATTCTAATAATAGTCCTACACAACTTATATAAATTTCATTAAAATAATTTTTTATTAAGGGTGTTTGTATATACAAAAAATACCCCCGTCGCAGCAGACCTGCGTACTCAGCGAATTTCCAAAGAATTATTGTTTCAACATCAAAGAACTTTTTGGCTATCTTATATAATTAATAATCTTTACAAGGAAATATAATATATTTAATGGCATTATATTTCTGAGTAAATTATTTTTATTTAATAATTTATATATTTATATTTTGTGCACATCAGAGTCTTTAAATTACCCGGTCAACATGTTTTTATACAGGTCAACAAGGTTTTTTTTTAATACAAACACCCTTACTATAGTAAGATGCACGAAAATAGTTCGATGGAAATTTTAACAGCTGTGTCCCCCCTCACCCCCTCTCGCCCTGCAATGTTGTCATTTGTGATTATGTTTACCATGTGTGTGTAACACAGTACCAAAAATGTGTTTTAGAATAAATCTGGCAACAATGCATCGACTCCCATCAGACTATTTTCGTGAATCCTACTATAAAAATTTATTTTTATTACATTCGTATAGGCCTAGGTTGTGTAGGACCATTATTAGAATGTTCATGCCGAATTGGTGTAAATCCGACTTTTAAAATTACCCGGTCAACATGTTTTTAGGCAGGTCAAAAGAGTTTTTTTGTATGCAAACACTGTTACTAAACACTTATTTCTATGACATTCATACAGGTTGTTTATGACTATTATTATAATTTTCATACAAAATTTGGTTCAAATACGACTCTTTGTAGTACCCGGTCAACATGTTTTTATGCTGGTCAACAAGGTTTTTTTTATACAAACACAGTTAATAAAAATTTATTTCTATGAAATGTACAGTCTGTTTATGACCATTAATAGTATTTTCATAACAAATTATGTGCAAATACGACTCTTTGAAGTACCTGGTCAACATTTTTCTTCTGGTCAACATTTTAGAAGTTCCTATAAATTAAAAACAAATAAGATAGGCCTACATTACATTTTGTAACATGTGCAATAAAAGGGCAAAATTATGAAACCAACAGCTTGATAGGCTGTTTTTAGCGAATTTTCCTATAGGGATTACGCTATTACGTTAGTAGCCATGATAAGGCGTGATAGCCATCCTTCGAATAAGACCTGATAGCCTTGATAAGCATTACGAATTACTAATCAAATGTTCACACGGATAAAATATAAAGTAAAACCTTATTGCAATGCATAGGCCTACCTTTCTTCTTGGTATATCCTTTAAAATCCATTGAGTAGGCTACTTGTCATTAGTTTACGAAGAAATTATTTAAAAAAAAAAAAAAAAAAACACGCACACAACGACACACATTTAACATTTAACACAATTAATTCACTATCACAATATAAAATTATTACGGCGTGTTTCTAATTCCCAACATAACAACACTTTTATGACACTGATTCTACAAAAAAAAACACCATGATATTACACTTTTAATAATAACGTAATCGCGATTACACACCAGCCACACCAAACATACCACTATTAGAACGCGTTCAGATAGATAACGATAACAAAGCTTCTGATATCACAAAGTATACATGCACTTACGGCGAATGCGATGCGACCGAACAAAGGACACGCCGCCTGCCGACCGGTTCGAACCCCAACCTAACCTCACTCAAGGTATGACTCACGCTCAGTTCAACACGTGGCCGGCCAGGAGTGCCAACCATTCGACTCATCTCAACCCTACAAAGTTTTAAATTTTCCCCGCTTTATGGATATTTTTCAGTCCATACTTACTTTTTTCAATTTCCATTGTTCATTATTCGTCTCTCACATCATGTAATATTAACTCTCATCGGAAAATTTTTTTGCAACTTACTTGAGATCGCTCACTGATAGAATTTTGCCCAAAACTATGTTGGCGTTTACAACATTATTTTTCTAATATGTAAATATAAGTATATGTATATACATTAGGGATGGGTAATAAAAAATGGCACTCGGTTAAAAATGTGACAAAATGAACCTTTCAAGTGAAAAAAACTAGAACAATGAATTACAAATTAGAGTAAAGGAATGAAAAATAATGTATGGAATAATTAATGATCCAATACAGAAAAGTTATATTAAATATTTGAAGAATTTTAACGTTGGTAAGTTATAATATATCGTGCACACACATTATTTACAATTTCAAGTGGCAGACACAAACGTTGATTTTTATAAAACTAAACTCAAAACCTGTACAAATGTTTTGTAGATTTTATTACTGTAATTCCATCAATTCTAATATCAATTAAAATTAGTATTTATATGTATGATGGTGTATTGCAGATTGTTCTTAAAAGTCCTCGTGAATAAATTGAACAAATATACGTGTTACAGAACCAATGAACGAGAGAAGACGTCAACGAGGCCGAGGTGCAAGAGGAGCCGGTAGAGGCCGCGGGCAACCGGCAGACGAACCACAAGACAACGTGAACGCAGGTAAGGAAGTAATGTATTTTAATTGTTTCAATTAAATCCTTAAGACCCATTGATGCAAGTTTAACAAAAGCTATTGTACTTGTTACTCGAAAATAGAGCTATTACTTTAATACAAATCAAAAGTTACATTTAGTCCTAAATCAAAATTGTGATTTTCAGTAATCACAAAGAAATGCACTTCTTTACATCTGTACATAAACAGATGTTTAAAATGCTCAACCCAATATCAATGTTATTCTAACGCCATTACATTTAGTCCCAATTTGACCATTTTTAAACATCCAAGCCCTATCCAACGACATAAAAACCTAGAAAATCGATTGATATTAATTAATTGACCAAGGAATTTTTTTTAAAAAATCTTACTTGGCGTATTCAATTTAACTAGCTGTGTACCCGTTCTTCGCACGGGGTGTGTTTACAGTTTATTAAAGGTGTTAAGTAAATCAACGCATCACCTGTCAGTAACGATTAGGCACCGCACCAGTGTAGATATTTGCTTTACTTTATTCAATTTTTTGTCTTTAGATTTTACTTTCTTACCTAAAACCCCATGTATTGCCAATGTATACAAAAATGAATAAATAGTTACATCCCATGTTACAAAGTTTTGTCGAAAAAAGGAGGAAAATAAAGCATTGATAGTGGGATTACTTATCCTTATTGCCACTGAAAGCGCTCTTGTTACCTTCTAATTGTCAAAATAAACATATATGTTTGTTTACACAAAATAAAAAACAACAACAAACCTACAAAAATTTTCGAGAGAGAGAGAGAGAGAGAGAGAGAGAGAGAGAGAGAGAGAGAGAGAGAGAGAGAGAGAGAGAGAGAGAGAGAGAGAGAGAGAGAGAGAGAGAGAGAGAGAGAGAAAGAGAGAAATTTAGATGACACCGATTTTGGATTCTGCGATGCATAAAAAGTAAAAATAACCAAAAATTTCCAAATTCTAGGCTATGTACAGACAAAACTCTATTTTATTAATATAGATATATAGCCTAAGTGTAGATAAATAGATGATAGATGTTAACAAATTGTACAACAACGTAAGGTATATGTAAGTTAATTTGTAACCATTGTTTGGAAGTGTGTAAAGTATTTACTAGTAGGTTTACTAACGAGTCTAAATATTACTAAACATGGTCATGATATTCATTTTAAAGTTTTTAATTCGTAATGTTATTCCTTTTAGTAATCTTGATATGCTACATTGTAATTAAAAATATTTGAAAAACGATACAACGCTGCAGTTATTACATTTTTTTAATGATTAAATATTTTTCTTTTTATATCCTTTTGTTTTAACTGCTATGTTTTTACAGCTATTCAGGAGCCGCCTCAAGCCGCTCCTAGACCCGTCGGTTACGACACATACAGGACGATCCCAACGATACTGCAGCCTAATGAGTTTATGGAGTTGCAACAAATTAGTAAACAAGAGGAAGAAGTATTGCACCACCTGCTTCATTTTGATGAGTGTGTGGAAGAAGTGAGGGGTGGTGAACAATGCGTGGTCTGCATTGGCAACAAAGCTACGAGGGTAGCAAGCCCCTGCGGCCACGTTACATTTTGTAGACAATGCGCCTTGCAGTTTGTGCGGACTCCACAGTTTTATTGCGTGACCGCTGCAGACGGAGACATCGTCAATACGGGGATCCGTCTGCCACTATGCTGCCCCGCCTGCCGGTGTATCATCGGCCAACTCATCCGCCGGTTATAATTTGTAATTTTAAATGCAAAAATTGCAAATTAGATTGTAAATAAATTGTATTATAAATTAACAAATAAAGTAATATTTATAATATATTTTTAAAATGTTTCTATTTATTTTTTTGTACCATTATATCTCGAAACCCCTAATCATTAATCAATTGGTATGAATACGTCATTCCAGAAACATTATTTATTTAATCCTTTAACTTAGTAAACAAATTATTTGCTGACATAGTTTATAATAACAGGTTAACCGAGCCTTGCTAGTGGGTTTCTATTCACTTTCTTTATAGTGTCATGGTAATAAAGGTAGCTATTAAATTTCCACCAACAACCAACTATACCTCTTCACAGCTAACAGCTGTTTCTATCAAACTGCTTAACTTTAATGTACCTTTATTTATGTATATATACATTTCGTTTTTATTTCGTAACCAAAATAGCAACCAATAAGACCTATGTTAAACATTTACTATTTTAATATACTTAAATTTAGACAAAATTTGATTTTTCCCGGGATTGAGGCTGTTTCTTAACTTATTTTTGGGCCAAAACACTGATAAATTAAAAATTCAAACAAAATCTACCCACCAGATTTCGAAATCATGGAACACACATCCCTTCAAACAGTGCTCGTATTATAGTACCGTATAGGATTTTTATATTACATCAGTATGTTGTGGGATTATTCGGATTAGGTAGAAGGGAAGCGTGTTTTGCACAGTGAGCTCCAGGGGGCTCTCAGGCATATGCATCGTTTGCGCAGTGCAGGGTGGTGGAAGTGGCATTATTTACAAAGTTATTAAAAAGTCATGTCCGTGTAAATGGTCTTTTGAATGATTAAATGTGTTTGGCATAATACATATAAGTTTAATACCCCCGTCGCAGCAGACCTGCGTACTCAGCGAATTCCCATTGGAGTTTTGGTATAGTACTTTCTATTTCTCCATAAAACCCATGGGAATGAAAGTATGTAATTTGTCCACCATATGGGTATTTTTGGTAAATACAAGTTAAACCGTACCTATTGAATGTACATAACAAATTTTCTCAAGTTACTGTGTTATTTTCATTTTTCCCATAAACCCGATAGGGGTGAGTACGTAGGTTTTCCGCCACATGGGTTTTGTAAGCAAATATAAGTTAAACATTTAACAATGAATGGACATACCAAATTTTATCAAGATATGCCAATAAATAAGCAAGAAAGAAGGTTTTGTTGATTTCCCATAAGCATAACATGGAAAACATAGTTTTTTGATTTTCCTATCCATAACGATTTAAGCTAAGTAAAAAATTTCAAAACACTAGATTGTTTGTTTTTTAAGCTCTTTTAAATGGTTTAAGTTAAATTTGTTGAATTTTATAAATAAAAGTAACAAAAGCCAAAAACCCATTTTTTACCCTTTTGAAATAACATAAAACAGACACTCTGTTGTATCGTATGCATTAGTTGACGGAGAATACAATAGCCACGATCTATTTTGTTTGTATAGAAACCTAGATTTGTCCGAATATTTTCGTTTGGATTTATCAAAGTCCAACTCAATATTTTCAATAACACCATTATGGCTCAATTACAGTAATCTACGAGTACAAGTTGCTCATTGACAATCCAAAAAGCTGGGTCATTACAAAATTTGAACGGAATATCACATTCTGATTTAAGGTGACGGAAAACTGATTGTGCATTCTGCTTTTCACAAGTGCAAAATGATATTTTATGTACTGTAGCACTGGTATAGGCCTACGTGTTGCTCGAAATCAAGCAATTTATTTTGATACAATTAAAAAATATTACTTTTAGTTCTAAATCAATCACCCAACCAATCCAATATTATAAATATCTGTTATCACAAAAAAAACACGTATTTACAGATGAACATTAACAGATGTTTAAAATGCTTTATTCATTTCCAATGTTATTTCAATGAGAAATTTTTGAGATTTCAATGGTGCACAGCGCCTTTATTTTCAGTCCGATTCTCATCAGTTTTTGGCAGAAACGACTACAGACCAAGCCCTATCCAACGACACCTAAAACTTGAAAATCGGTTGAAAATTGTAGGAGGAGTTCTTTACACAAAAAACCCTAATCGAATAGAATAACAATAAGTACCAATAGATAGTTTCTTGGGGATATTTTCTTCTTTTGCCTCTTTTTCTATGCGTCTGTTTTTTAAATTCTTCACTTCTCCACTTTATTCCAGTTTTTGGCTCGTCATTATTTTATAAGCGTGCCACTAAACATACCGGAAACTATGCTTACAAAATATATTCGCTACAACAATAGTCCAGTCATATTAGCGAAATTACCTAAAAAAACTCTTATAAGTGTAAAACTTGGTATGTTTACTGAATTTGACTTCCAGCTTAGCATACTAAAAGTCCTCGAAAAATAAACTTGGGCTATAGCCGCCATCTTGGAAAATGGCGCCCAAACACCAGTTTTCCTCCGATTACTCAAAAACTATTCATCATATAAAAAAACATTAAATGTAAAAAATGTTCGGCAAAAAAATAGCTACAACTTTTTGTCCTTAGCAATATTTCGATTTACTTAACCGTTTGACCATAACATGCAATATTTAGAAAATATATGTGAAAATCGTTAAAAAAACATTAATTGCCATTTAAAATGTTTGAAATAAATTATTTTAACATTTGTTTTATTATTTTTATTTAAAAATTGGAATGTTCTGAACAGTTTAATACCAGTAACATAACTTTTACCTTTCCATTTATATTTTCTGTGAAATTTTTAAATGTCGTTGTTGGACTACCATAATAATCTCCTACTTTGTTTAGTATCCACGGTTAGTTTTTTTTTTTTTTTTTTTTTTTTTTTTTTTTATATATAATAAGCTAATAGATTTGATAATAGATTTGATATTTATGTCGGCACCCAGAGTAGAACTTCAGTCTGATGATGAATGAGGTTGGAGCAATTATGTAACAGTATACAATAATAATTATTTGAATTTAAAAATAATTGTATTAAAGGGGTTTGTTTTTTCCTACATACAATATTAACCTTTATACACTTTTAAAAATTATATAGCCTACCTTCCGTGTGTTTTTTTTTTATGTTGATGTGACTGATCTAGCTTGACGGAGCAAGGGATCAAATGAAGGTAAAGTTAAATTATGTACGATAGGCCTATTAGGCCTAAATGTTATTCGTGTAGGTGGAGGAAAAATGTTGTGTGCATCAAGGGACTAAAGTACTTTTCTCCCTCAGGGAAATTGTCGCCCTCAGCTTCGCCTTCGGGCGACAGCACTTTCCCTTCAGGGAGAAATCATTGCACTTTAGTCCCTAGAAGCACAAATAACTATTGAATTGCACGGTATTTTAAAGTAGTGGGAGGAAGAGTCACATGACGATGGGGAGGCGCCGCGGTAGGCTGAGGCTCCTCCCAGATGGAGGCGGACAGCCGATCAGTCGTCGTCTGCTTGCCGCAACAAAAACCAGCTCCGGGACAGTAGTGGAGCAAATCCACCTGTCCATCCATATATTAAAATTATAAGTGTTAGGGATGTTCAAACCCTTGACTTTCGTTATCACATCCGGCGATAAAAGTGGATGTTGACAAAACTTTTAATGTCTTTAAATAATTTTAATGATGAAACCACCATTAATCACAGCCATTGCTTTTATAAACCCATCTTGTCATGTTTCAAACATTAAATTAATTAATTGACTACCTGGGTGAAGAACCAACATATCTAAAATCGCAAACTTTATTATTTGATATAATTTTTTATCAGTATTACACATGTTCGTGAAACCAACATACTAAATTTAATAATATCACCCGGCAATTGTAATTGAATTGTCTTTAAGAATAAATTAGGTATTTACTTAGCAGACCATGGAATAAACCCTGGTCTTGCACTAAGCGAATCCTGGCAAAATTAATTCATTTTTTATCGTGGCGTACAAACTAAAATTAATTAAATAAATGTTCGCTTGACCCGAAAGTACGTCACAATAAAATAGGAAATCATAACGACATTGGAAAGTAATAAGTATAGTATGAATACTAGGAATTAGTAATAGAATTTGAATGATAACTAGTAATAAATCCATTTTTAGCCTATTACGTATCAGCAGTTATCTGCGAGAAATTTCATGTCCATCACATTCTTGTATTTGTTATTATAATTATAAAATAAAATAGAACGACACCTAAAAAAACCACATTTCCAATAAAAAATCCATTCTTAACAGTAAAATAAATAACGGGAACCCAAGAACAAGGACCCGACGCTCGCACGCGCGACCAGAAACACAGCACTTATCCTCTGCTTCATAGGGCGTAAATTTTAAAGTAAAAATTCTCTGCTTCACACTGTCAACAAACTTATTCTCTTCTTAACAATTACAAGGCATACAAAGTCTCATTTTCTTATTCTTTAGATTCCTTTACATCGATCACTGGTTTTTAACAATGATGTAATTTAATAGAAAATCTGTCTTAAACATAGCACTTTCATTCACCAGATTACTCTATTAAAAAACATTAACATTTCACCACCAATTAATTACATATATATATAAATAAATAATGAATTAAAAAGTGTTTATCAGTATACAGTAACAAAGTATAGAACAAACGACGAGATCTATTACTTCAATGGCCAAAGTGAGACCGCAAGTCTCGAGTTCAACCTCTTTGGGCCAGTATTAATTCCCTTACCAACGATCAGGCCATGTTATCTTAAGTTTCTTGAAACAATTATAAAATTCGTATCATTGGCTACAACCTTCCCATAATTTTTTTTAGAACCCATAAATAAAAATTCCCTCGCTTAATAACTTTTTCATGTCCGAATAAATTGGTTATCAAACATTTCCAACTTTTGTATGCTAATCACCTATAATTAAGAAAGTAAAAAATATTCATACTGTTGGAATCTCTATTAAATCACAGATAATGATTATATGCATTACTGGAGAAAAAATATATAGGTTTCATAGTACAGAATACTTAATATGTCATAATTAACAGGAGCGTTAAAACGACGCGACGACCGCCGACTAAGTGGCGGCTCACCCGGCAGAGAGCTGCTGCTTGTGCGGACTGTACCAGCAGCGCGGCGGCCGCGTCTCACTTTTGCCGCGGAGTGTAACTCGGACAAATGAAACTGGGACAATTGATTTAGCTCTACTTTTATGTGTATTTTAAAAACCTGGGGCATTTGAAAACTGGGACTATTGATTTTGCGTTATTTATTATTAATTTAATGAAACTGGGACATTTGATAACTGGGACAATTGATTTAACTTCATTTTTATATAATTTTAAACAAACTGGGACATTTGAAAACTGGGACTATTGATTTTTCGTTATTTGATTATTAATTTAATTTAACTGGGACATTTGATAACTGGGACAATTGATTTAGCAATATTTTTATATTTATTTAGTAAAACTGGGGCAAATGAAAACTGGGACATATGATTTTCTCATTATTTTTTAATTTTAATAAAACTGGGACAATTGAAAACTGGGACTAATGAACCTCACCCCCCAATGGTACTTGGTCAAAATTGGGGACTCCATTGGCGTTGGTCCTGTAGCTGGGAAAAATCCGGTTTTCACGCTAGAGCCCTTCAAAGTTCCCATATTATCCTTATGAAGGTTTTTAAATTAACAAAAATCAGCTGATAACTGTAGATAAAACCAATGTGTTTATCTTTAAAGGAAAATTATACCAAAGTGCAGGACCCTTTGGCCTGGGGAGTGAACGAAGCGAACGAGCTCATCATAAAAATCAAGAGGGCGAGTGAGCGGAGCGAACAAGCTTTGTGTGAGAACGAAAGTAAGAATTTTACCGAGCTTAAGCTCGGTCCCAATGGTACTTGGTCAAAATTGGGGAACATTTGCAGCCGGGTGGAAAGATTTCAGTTGAGGGATGGATTACAATTAATGTAAATTTGTGCAAGCTATTGCAAAATTGTACTCACTATAACCATTGACTATGTACACTAACGTGAATAGACCTCTCATCCAATGCATTTAGTTTGAGGCAAAAATTTGGAAGTTCGATGGATGCGGCACCAGAGTCGCTGCCATCGATGTTGTTATTATTCAGCTGAAGTTACAGTGCTGCAAAAACACTTTTCCAAAACATAAACATAACTTTCAGTTATAAAATGTTTTATCCTTGGTTTAGAAGAGTGGTAATACTGATTTATCTGTTATACGTTACGTGTAATTCGATGGACGCCGCACGAGATCGCACCACCGTCAATATGCTTCAAACACGCCTATGCTATGAGAAGTCTACTCACGTAGTGTACAAAGTCAATGCTATAACAGTTTTGTTTTATTTTAAATTCAAGAGAAATGAAAGTTAAATTTTGCCACAACGGGCAACAGGACTGATCACCCTGTAGATATCTCTTATCAGCTGGATAAGGAAACAATGCTGCAGCTCCAGCTGGCCCGACCCAAGGATTTAACCAGACTTCTTTGTTGAACCACAGCATTACGTCAGACTGCACTTTGCTCTAACCTCCCCCTCACCCCTTGCCCTCTGCCTACTTGAAGTTACTCCTGTGTAGTGTGAGTTTTGCTGCTGTAGACTGCTCCATGTCCCTTGCCAACGCTTAGCTCCCTCCTTGCCCACAATCTGGATTTGGCTGAGGTGAGATATTTTATTTTTTCTATTTAATATTTCTTACTGTTAATTTTGAGAAGGTACATTTTAGTGGTAAATCATGAGTAATTTAAAGTTTTATGAATAATCAAGCTTAACACGTTCGCTGCGGCATATAAAATATCGAAACTCAACCCGCACGCTGAACTATATTTACATTCCTCCAACGATAGCGTGAAATTAAAAACCTGTAGAATATATTCTAATCACAAGTAATCTAAAAGCTCAATACCCTTACCTACACGCTAATGCACAATATGTGTTTCCTTCTCAAACGCTAGAGGAAAAGCAGTCGCATTATCTTGACATTGTCATATGTAGGCCTAACCGATCGGATACATCCGCACCCGCGAAAGAACGCCTTTGTAACCGATCGGTTACATGCCGCAGCGAACGTGTTAAATCAACCAAAATGAAACTTGCCAAATATCTGATGACCATGTGAAATTTAAGATTATATAAGGTTTAGTAGTGAATATATTATATTTGCTCATGTAATTAATTGAAAAATCCCAGAAGTATGTTAAAACTGTCTTGTTATTTAAATATTTGTCTAAAATGTAGTAAAGAGTAATTTTTATGGAAATTTGTGTCAGGTTATTGTTGAAACATCTTGCAGATTTTCATGTCCAAGCAAAACTGAACATGAGTCAGACCTGTCTGCAAAGTAGTCCAAAGCATTGAATTTAATATATTTTATAATTTTATTAGTAAAGGGCTTAATGTTTAAAAAAAAAAGATAGATATTTTGAAAACATTAATTCTCATTTAGAAATAATTGCCAAGCAATTTTCAGCTACTGTAGACATTTATTTTTGAGTATTTAAAGCCGCGGTCCGACTAGGCTGGTTACTAGCCGCTAGTAAATATCCGCTGGTGATATTGCTAGCAACCAGCCTAGTCTGATCCAGAACTAGCGGCTGGTAAATGCCAGCGGGCTAGTGTTTACTAGCCGAAGTCGCAAGCTGGTCATGTTTAACTTTTTAGCGCTAGTACCATCCGCTGGCAGTCACGTGATCACTTCGCTGGCGCCAACCAGCCAATGTGAACCCCTAGGCTAGTGGCTAGTAGCTCATACAAGCGGCTGGCGAATTAACCTGTCTAGTTTTGTCCGCTGTGTCAGTGTTTGCAGTGTTTTTATTTTGTACTTTTTCGCAATTGACGGTGAATATGGTGGACAGCATCAAGTGGTCGGGTAAATAAGTTATAACATTTTTAGACATTTTGCAAAATTATCCTTGCTTGTGGGATGTTTCGAATGCAGACTACATAAACAAAAATGCCAAAGACTCAGCTTATGAAGAGTTACTTCAACGGCTTGATGAACAAGGATTAAGCGCAAGTTTGCCCGCATTGAAGAAAAAAATTAAAAGTCTGCGTGATACATACAGACTTGAAGTTTACAAAGTAAAAAAGTCGAAGAAGAGTGGCGCGGGAGCCGATGACACACAATGTTTTCAAGTCAAAACGTTCATCCAATAGTACTAGCAGCAACTGTACTGGCGGCTGGTTTACTTTAAATGTGAACCCTTCAGATCCGCTAGCTGATGGCGATATTTACTAGCGGCTAGTAATTAGCGGCTGGTAACCAGCCTAGTCGGACCGCGGCTTAAGGTACATTCCACACTTGGCTAGTTACTGGCTGCGAGTGACAGCTGTATTAAAAAATAATCCAAAAATCCTGCTAGTACTCGCTGGTATTCACACTACGCTAGTTGCTAGCAAGTTGCTAGTAGAAGAAACGAATGTAAACACGTTTTGTATTAAACATATGGTTTATGAAAATTAAATTATGGACAGTAAATTAAGTATTCCTACTATTTTAAATATAAGAATATATTATAAAAACTGTTTTGTTAAAGCCAATATGTGGGAGAATATTTATTATCATAATGATATTAACCGGATTTATTGGTTTTTAGTTTGTCCCATGACCACAGAAAATGAGCGTGGTGGGACGATTGGCTTCTCCCACGACGCTTACAAATTTGGCACGTGCTTTTTATTTGGCACACAGTAGGAATTACTTGTGCTTCAATGTTATATTGCTACAGTTTTATTTTAATTTCCCACAATTTAAATGATTTTAAGATAGGCTTAAACGTTAATTTAGTTATGATTGTCACGTGCGTCTGAAAATGAGCTATCTACCCAATAGGCTGAGCTATTATCACGCGGTAGGCCTACCTACTACTGCTCTTATTGGCCTTCCTAGATTAAAATTATTTTTCTAGGAGCGTCTGACGCTCGATTTTGAAGCAGCTGTAGACGCTACGACCCCCGTATATTCCATAGTGTATACACCTCAAATAATTAAAAAGTTGAAAGTTTAAAAAAGTCACAAAATTTTGGCATTTTTGTGTATATGAAAAATTATTTGGTAAGGCTGCACATTTGCACACGGTTTCTGCTAAGGAAGTCTTCACATACCGATACCAAAATCAAACTAATTGGCAATGTAAAATACTCTGAAAACTTTATTTGCGTCCATCCGTAAACGATTAGTTATTAGGTAATAACTTAATAATGTTGCATTAAATAATCTTAATACAGTTAATCTGAATCATTTATATTGATTTAATTTAATAAATTTTAGGTACAGTTACACTTGATAGCTATTATTCTTTACAAAACCACTTCTTTCATGGCTGAAAACACATCTAGTAAAAAGGTCGAAATTGTACTTGGCAGTACTCTAAATAACAAAGCCAACGACTGGATAAAACTGTCACCCGTTGTTATATGTGGGCCTATCGAGGTGTGATTTCCAGTTTTGTTTTTGGGGTGATGGCTTTTATTAATCTTATATCTGATTTCATTAAATTTTTGTAAAGGCACTCGCATCACCCTCTGAAATGAATCAGGATCTTCCACTCTCAGCTCATCAAATAGCGTAGATGGAGCTCCAGTTCCTATCTTCGACCAATCCAGGGTCCAACCCAGCATCTCCTCTTTCTCCTATACTAATCTCTTCTCACATAACTCGAAAATTGTATTTTTTAAGGTTGTATTCCTTATTTTCTTCGAAATGCCACTGGAGGATATTTAAAAATATTGTTATTCCTTTTTAGGGTTAAAACAAAACAATAATATAATAAATATGTCAGCTGATTCATACAGATTACAAATACACGAGCTAGTGGAAGCTAGCTTGATGTTGGCTAGTTGCTAGTCAATTAAAAAATTAATTTTGTAAACAAATAACAACTAGCAGCTAGTAACTAGCTAAGTGTGAATGCACCTTAGAGACTGAATATATGCCATGTGTTTAATGTTTGATGAATTATTAATGCAGATTTTAATTGTAATTAATGTAAAAACAGTTATTTTGCAGTTTTCAATTTGAATATGGTTTTGTGTAGATTGTTGTTTATTATTTTAAAAATTGTGAAAACTTTTATTCATTGTGCTGAAATAACCAGAGGGTTAAATTAAATAGTAGGCCCACAGCTTTTGTCATGGGTTATATTTTATGTGTGATATGTGTTGTTTTATCTCTATTCATTGGCAATAATCATCTCAAATGGAAAGATTAGATGAGTATAAATAATACATTTTGTCAGAGCTACTGTGGGAAAAATTAGCTGATTAAAGTACAGGACATTAATTAATGATTTAATTAATGATTAATTAAAATTAATGATTTAACCGGCACACTTTTGTGTCATTGGAGAATTTTTATAATTTTTATTTTTTATACAGTAGTAGCAAACATGTTTGAATAAATACAATTTATCAAAATTATCATTAGGCCTAGGTTATACCTAGTTACTATTCCCAAAATGTACTCAGGGATTCCTATGGGAGCTGTGGCGACTACTGCTGCTGCTGTGGGTTTGTTGCCGTTCTTGCTGCGGTCTACCAGCGCATAATCTACCTGTCTACCTATCACTGTTGTCGTTGGTCTGCGGCTACTCTGGTCAGATCTGCTCACCGGACCGAGTGGACCTAACCGCACTTACCTGGATGCTGCCCCTGGTCTTGGCCTACCTCGTATCGTCTACCGTCAAGCAGCCTGGGTCATCATACCGATAAGTGGCAAACTTTACTAAACTTTATGAACTTACCTTCAAATTTTTCTTATACTGGTACCAGAATTTTGCGGTTAGGCCAAATTCAATCTAACCCAAGCTGAATGTGAACTTTTCTTGACTGAGGATTAATCAGTAAATTATTACCATAACTTCAGGACTTGTGCGGGACGAACTGCGACTCGACCAGTGGACATAAACCTTCAGTAGCGCATTGCGTAAATAGTTAAGCAATTTCCATTGCATTGCCAGTGCCTATATTTCACTTTAGAATAATTGTGTGAATATTTTCTTGTGTATAATTGTAAGTTTATTTATATTGTATATCTTTATGTTCATGTGTGACCATTTCAGAGTCCGGCCGGCCAAGGTATTATTGTAACCTGTTATCTTTATTGTGTATTAGGGTTAAGTAATGGATTTCTTTATTGAATGTTAAACATTTTGTGTTACCTTAAGGGTTTGAAATTGATTTAAAGATTTTGTTTGATCCGGATAATAAGTGAATTTTGATGATACTCTGTTAGGCCCTAATTATATTTGATCGATCAGTTGAAGAAAATAAATTAAAATCTTTATTATACTTAATTGTTTTAATTTAGAATCCAGTTCAATCCTGTTGGTAGTTATTTAATAAATTTAAATTAATTTGAGTACTTGTAATATTTTGAATCTTTTTTTTAAATTAATTATTTTCAACTCACAATTTGCTTTATAGTTCCTTGATCATAGATAGACAAATTATTTATTTTCGGTCTCTTATTGGTTGACATTTAATTTACGGTAACAAAAAAACAAAGATCTCACCTCAACATCATTCGGGTTTGGGTCTTTCCTTGTTTTTGCCCAATATATACCCAACCTTATCCAAAACAAGGTGGCGCCCTTCAAGTTGTGTTTATAGAAGATTGATATAGTGACATTTTTTTTTTCCCCACCCCCTCGCTGAGCAAACTGGGACCGCTACATCACGTAACCTTTGCAGATCTTCTCTTCAAACAAAATTAATTTCAGTGATATTTTATAAACTTACTTCTGATTTAAAATTGCTTGGCAACCAAAACAAATTTAATTTTTGATAATTAACCATTTACTTAGAATGTTAGTTTTGTTTTCATTTTGAGGTCCCCAGAAGCCAAAAACACCATCTGTTCATTTTCATGAATATGTGTGTCCGTGGTACTAAAAACTTTTGATAGGGACCTCCGATTTTGATAAAATTTGGTATGAATGTAAAGGACCAGGTCTATTTTCATGAGTTCACAAACCAGCATGATGGGGTTATATGAACGGTGTTTTATGGGGTTTCATTGGGGTGAAAAATGGGTTTTTGGCATTTTTAAACCTCAATTTTCAAAATTCAACAATTTTAACGAAAACCATTTAAAAGAGCTTGAATAAACAAACAATTTAGTAACTTGAATTTTTATCTTGGCTAAACATATTGGGTTTCCATGTTAATCTTATGGGAAATCAATGAAACCATGTATCTTGCTTATTTATTGGCATAAATTGGTAAAATTGTGTATGTATATTCACTAGGTAGGGTTTAACTCATATTTGCTTACAACACCCATAGACCCATATGGAGGCAAACCTAACCCCCATGAAGTTTATGGAAAAAATTAAAAATGCCGAATATTGATATAATTTACATTTACCTTACCTAACCATTACATTTCCTAACAACTAACAAAATTTCATGACAGAAAACCTACATACTCATTCATATGGTGTTTATGGAGAAAATACAAAATCCCAATCTCCTTTGGAAATTCGCTGAGTACGGGAGGTCTGCTGCGACGGGTATTTTACATCGCCCATCACACTACTAGGTCTTTACTTGGATATTATTTGAATTTTATAGTATCCAAGTTGGTCTTAAACTCGCCATGGGAGCCCCAAAGCAGAACAACGTGCGACGCTGCGACATTGTCGCAGACAGGAAAAGGGGTCTGAAACGGGTCTGCGGACAGATTAACAAGCTAGAAAACAAAAAAATAGGAACAATGTGATTAAATGTAGACAAGTCGAAAAATCGTTCGTAGACAAAATTTGCTTACTAAATAAAATAATTTAATCGAAATAATTTTTACAAAGTGAGAGAGCGCATAACACGTATCGGTTTTTTTATTAACGAAAGATAAAAAGTTAAATATAGAAATCAATTATTAAGGAAAGGACGTCCAGTTCTAGGAAGATAACAATACAATTGTAATATGAGACGATAGATGGAGTGCGAAACACCTGCCGATAAGAGCTCTATTGTTTGACATCCAGCCGCTCGGCGATCGCTTTGATTTACGACCTTATCAGTTCCCTAGTACATTATATTGAGTTTCTGATCTAATTGACGTACAAAAACAAATTATAGCTCATTTTTTCGTCTAATTTTCACAAATTGAATACAACTTTAATCAAAGTTGTACGACCTATGGTTGAACCTGTATTGGTGAATTAATGTTATTATTATGTTGTTTTCAATGTTTAACTAAAAAATACTACAACAGTCTTTATTTTTTGTAAATATACCTTTTTCATTTATAGAAATCAAATTATTATTTTACTGAATTTAAAGAATTAAAACTAAAAATAAGTATCTCAACAAAATTCCTTTACATATAATTATTTAACTAATTAAATAAATAAATTAATAAACTAATTAACTAAACTAACTAATTAAATTTAACTTATTTTATTTAATTATTATTTACACATAATTATTATTAATTATTTGTGTGTTGTGTGTAAGAGTGAATAAACTAAGCTGTAGTACTATTCTACAAACTGTGTTTTGTTTGGTAAGTATTTCTTTATTATTATTATTTAACTTTTAAATAAGTTTATGCGCTTGCGGACAATTTTTGAGTTTTTCACACACCGTTGCAGACAGATAAGAACCTTTCTGCTTTGGGGCATGGGAGAAATTAACAGATGGGAGTCAACTATATTTTTGTTCCCTCAATAGTAACTGGCTGGATAGTTGAGTGGTTATAGAGTTCACCTTTGAATCCACAAGTTGCCGGTTCAATCTTGAGAAAAGTTGATAGGCTTAGCTAAAAGTTTAATTTGGACCTAGTTGCCATTTATCATTGGGCTATTAATTAATATTGGGCTAACATCAGGTTGACTTTAGACAGTAACAAGACCTGGTTCTAGACAGTTTACAATAAAACGTTCAAAAATGCCACAGCCATAATAGGCGAGCATATTTTGTTTTCTCCTTTTTTCTCAGCTCGTGTGCATGTATGTCCGCACATACCGTTAGAAAGGTATGAAATGAAATGAAATTAAATTTAAAATTTCTTTATTTTGTAGGCGAAGTTACGACTAACGTCCTAAATATAACCCCATAGGTATAAGACAGATAAGCAGAATCCTATTCTAAATCACATCGGACTCCAGGGCTATGCCCCACAGGCTTTTAAAGTTCCAATGTTAATCGTATGGAGGAAGGATAATTTATTGACTCATTAGACATCTGTTGTAAAAACAACAGCTGAAAAAACATGAAGAGCAGATGTTTCACTTATAAAATGTTTTTAAACTTCTTGGGCAGGGTTCCCAAACGTCCCGGATTTTAAGGGACAGTCCCTTATTTTGTAAATTTGTCCTGCGTCCCGGAGAGAAGTCACCCGGGACGGGAAATGTCCCTTATTTGGCCAAAATAAAAAATTTACTAATGGAAAATTAAATTTGGTTACGATGCGAGTTAAATCTAACCTCAAAATTACAAAACTGTTGTTTATTGTGCAAACAAAAAGTACCGACCGCCATAACTAGTGTCTGGTGTCGTTATCATCGTATGAAAGGGCCTAATCGTAATTTTTTGGGACCTTCTTGTAGTTCAAGCCTTGGTAAAACTCTTCCGTCTGCACAGCGTGCGAACCGCGAACTCATCTCAGGCCTCGCCGCTGCACCGTGTCATCGATAAAAGCAAATCTAATTTTTATAACCACAATCCCTCATTTACAGAACCTCTAGCTAAATTGTAAGAATTACAAATGTGGTTTAGTGTGATTGTGTTGTAATGTACATATCATTTTAAAATAAACCTAGTTTTGTTTTTAAAATGTAACTAAACTCAAATATGAACATTAGCAAGTGTTCAGACTGTTCTTAGTATAAAATGACAGTGTTGGTGTTTTTACCAGGGATTAAAACAATATTTTATTCAAAAATTTTTAAGACCCCCTTAAAGCCAACGGACACCACTTAAAAATATAACATTTATACACTGGATAGGCCTATGTAACAGAATAATTTAAACGCATACTATCAAAGAATGTTTAATTTTCAACCACTCAATTTTGGAATCTAGAGGCTTGAAAACCGCGTCCCTTATTTTATAGTGCTTTATTTGGCAACCCTGTTCTTGGGTCCAGATCAACTGAAATTTTGGTTTAATTTCGATCAGGAGGCAATCTCTAGTTTAATAAATTCACATGCACATAAAAAAATAGAAATAAAAAAACTACATCATGGTCATTGGTGGGTATAACATTATTTCAAACTTCTAAGTAATGATGGAGGGTGATAAAAAAAATACTAAATCACAGTAAAATTAATAAATATTTATTATGTTTAAAATTTGACACTAAAAAAGGAAATTACAAAAGCAAAGTATAAAGTAAATTGACTTTGTGATGAATATTCTATATTCGACATGCTATATTCAATGTGATGTTTTGCTGGAGATTTATTTCAAAGTTGGTTAAGTTTGTACTCGGGCTCATATCAAGACATCAGACTCACTGCCTTCGACTATATCCGTCGAGCCCTGTAACAAATATCATTTTGACTTCTTGCTTAATCATAATTATTAATAATTAGTAATAAATATACACTAGGTATTTGAATGATCGAGCAAGTTCTAATAACCTAGACTACCTGTCTCCATATATAGAAGATCAAACGCAGAGCCAAAGTATTATTTTTTTTAACGCCTGAATGGCCTGCACTTTTTTGTTTTCTATGCAGGTGGACCAACGGCTTAACGTGACTTCCGAACCACAGGAGCGGCCGAACAATATTTTTGTGACCGGGCGGAAATTTGAACCCCGAGCCCGCTGGATGATAATCCAGAGCTCTCAGAGGGTGATACCGATACGTCACTCAGCTACGGCCACTGCCATGTACAATGCAGTTTAATACATCTAGTATTAAACATCTTGCATTTAAATTACATTTTAATAAACATAGATTTTGAATATTACAATAAAATTAAAGGTATTTAAATTGTATAGATGTAGATGCTTTTTTATTATTTAAAAACCTACATACCCATTTCTATGGTGTTTATGAGGAAAATACAATATCTCAAGATCGTTTGGAAATTCGCTGAGTACGCAGGTCTGCTGCGACGGGGGTATTATTATTATTATTTAAACAATAACTAAATGAAGCCTAAATGTAAAACACTAATTAAAATATGTTTTGATTTATTTCAATGCAATGCATATTTATACTATTTACATTTCATTACAGCAGATCAGAAAAAAACGTGTATTACACTAGCATGTTTATATTCAGTCCATTGTTATGTTTACGAGTTTAACCAGAACATGGCAATATAACAAACTTATCAAAACATTTCAATAACTTCCGTACATTTTTATTTAGAATTTCAGTTCATTAAAGATTATGACAAAATAGTATTTTCCCTGGTACAGAGACTTCTACTTATATTATTTTTATCCCAGAACTAAGTTATTTGCAAATTTCAAAGAAAATTGAGCGTTTTCGAGATTTGTGTGCATACATACTCTCATAAATGCACATGAAACATGCATGTATGTATGTAAGCATGCACATGAATCTCGAAAACGGCTCAATTTTCTTTAAACTTTGCGAATAACTTAGTTCAGGGATAAAAATAAATTACATATCTGTATATTCACTAATATTTACAGCTATTTAAATTTGGAAAAGCCAGAACTGTCGCAATTTTTATTGTAAAATTTTTACCAGTACTTCCAAATTTTTAGAAAAACAAATCTTACAGGAGATTGATAGTAAAATTATTTTTATTTACAAGTTTTACTTTAGCTACCCAGGTGTATCATAAGGAGATCTCGCTGCTGGCCTCGGGGTCAGAGTCGGGGATGTTGTCGTTGCTGGGCTCTGGCTCGACGTCACTCATGTTGTGGTGGTAGTACGACCGGTCGTTGGCAGAGAGTGACGGCGACGCATGCAACCGCTGCAAGCCTTCCATGGACCGCCGGTTGTTGGCGTCCAAGCTGCAACAGCGTCGACACAAATGTTAAACTACAAATCAAAACTTGTTCTGGTGGCCAAGGAAGGAAATGGTGTTATTGTAGCTGCTTACAGTCAAATACTCAATCCTAATTTATTGTCTTAAAATGACCGTTTCAGAGATTACTCCTTAAACAGGTTACACACATTAACAATTAACATACTAAACTAAGTCATTGTTGACAGAATAAAACATACACATCTGACGTCTACAACCCCGCAAGTGCTAATTGTCATGTTCATGTTGTGATATTTGAAATATTTGTACAGTAAGTGTTTTTGTTGAATTTTATTAGAACTGACGATGTAGAAACAAAGAAGCTGTTAAAAACGTTATTCTGTTTTGACTTAGGTCTATATGCCACAATGTATCCATCAACGGAGTTATCTCTGACATAACGGCCAGCGTACAAGGACGAAAAATCTAGAATGTATTGTTGATGGTAAGCAGCTAAAATAATATTATTTTATGCACACAATCCGCCACACTCAAAAATTGTGCCAAGGAAAAATTTCAAAGAAAACAATGCTCTGCTTAGCCATTTTAGAGACTATCTAATAAATTTTTTATTTAATTTATGAGTAGAATGTGTAGAACACTTCAGGCGGTTGAATCAGCAACAATCGATAAAGGGGAGGATAAAAGAGGGGGAAGGGGAGGATCACATCTGAGGTGTATCAGAGAACTAACACATGAGGCAAAACTGGATAACCATCACAGCACTGCATACAAGTACTCGAGTCAAAAAATTCATAAAAAGAGTTATGTAATTATTAATTGTAAATATGATAGACAATTAGGTCATGGTTTCCCCCTGTTAGTTATCTACTTCTATGTGCAATTAACTGTTATTTTTTCTGTTAGTTTCTTTCCTATTTGTTATTCCTGTTTGACAACATTTCATCGTTTAAGAAGCATCTGATAAGCAAGAAATGAGCTTGGCCTATAAATTAAAAGTGTAATGTGTTTTAAATCATCTTAATATTTCTTACAAATGTTTTTACAACCAAAGCCAGGAAAAAAATTCAAAAATCTTCGTTACTCATCTAATTAAAAAGTATAACTTACTTTAAAGAAACGTGGTAGTTTTCAAACGCTTTCTGATCATCATTTATCCTGGCATATATATCACCAAGCATCTGATGAAGTTTTGATGTTGGATTTATTGTTACTTGCTTTTCTAACAATGCCACCACTGCTTCTAGACTGTCTTCCTGAAAAAAAAACCATATCAGATTTAGTATAAATGCATGTAAATTTATGAAATTTATACATGTAAATTTATGTAAATTTTGATTAAAAATGTGTAAATATTACGTAAATTCTTGTACATCTAAAAATTGCTGCATCTCGTTATTTTAAACATTTGCCTTCAATTTTTTTAATAGATATTTTATGACAAATTCCAAGAAAATACACAGCAATATTTGTATACCAGTTATTTATATTATAATATTAACAATTTAAAAAAAATGTTGTGGGCATCCAGCACCCTCTTCAAGTAAAGTAAGTTTAAGGCCAAAAAATAGCCTATGCCATTTTGAGGGGTGAAGTTCACAAGTCCCAGCTCTGAGGCCCTAGTAAGGGCTCAAAACTCATATAAAAATTAAATGACGTTTGACTGATAGGTCCCTGGCTCACAAGTCCCAATGCTCAGAAGTTCCAGGGTGTTTTATTAGTTAGTTACTCACAGGTGCCAGCCTCATTCGTGTCCCAGATTTGTTATTTCAAATAGAAACAAGTTTGCTCACAAGTCCCAGGTGTCAACCATACCAGCCATATTCAACAATATTAGATACCGTAAATATGTTTTATTACTTTATTTATTTTATTGCTGTATACAGTGAATCCACAAACTGCCCAATGTCACTTCTTGCTTTGACTATACCTCCGCGAGGGAGACCACACCATTGCTGATACGGTTGACACCTCCTCAGCACTGGGACTTGTGAGCTGGTTAGTTTTAATTAAAAATAACGAATCTGGGACTCTGCGCAATACGCATTAAGAAATGGTTTGAATACCACTAAAGCTGTCCAAGATGGCTTATCTTTTGTACTTGAGTCACTCGAAACCAAATACAATGCTTAGTCAACGTTGGTGGACCTTAGCAAAGCCTTTGACTCTGTTTGCTCAAGCAACTGCTAGATAAATTGAAACACTACAAAGTTGACGGCATTGCATTAGCTCTCCTATTAGTTACTCCTACCTCTGTAACAGGTACCAGGCAGTTGTCACCAACAATAACATGTTAAATCTTTTACATGTTCCAAATGATATTCCACAAGGTTCTTCATTACCTCTTTTCCTATTCATCACTTACATTAAAGACCTGCCTGATACTCTCTCTCTCTCTCTCTCTCTCTCTCTCTCTCTCTCTCTCTCTCTCTCTGACCATCATGGCGGCGTGGTGCAGCGTTAACAAGATTCTAATTTCATTCTTATGGTAATGAAGATATTGAACATATATCGTGGCGCATTTTATCACATGCCACTACTATTACAGTTTGCGGTAATCTGCCATTTTGATTCCCAGCAACAGTATACCTAATTTTTATGAAATGTGATTTGCTTTGTCGTTGTCTGGGTCTCTGTAATAACAGACTAGAAGTATGATTTACATTTTGAACAAATAATTTACAGCAGTAAAGGTTGAGAAACACTGCCTTATGGAATACCAATACACCATTATAAATCATCATACAGTAAAAAATAAATAAAGTATGTGCTACTTGACAAACCTGTTCTAAAATTTGCACCAATAAATACACTGCAGGCAAATGGCTCTCATCTTGCTGCAGGGCCTTCTCTAGTAATGTCTTCGCCTTCACTACAGTAACTGGGTCCTTCATAAGTACAGATGCATATAACTGTAAATAAATGTTAGAATTATTCCTTACAACATTTTGGGAAAACAAGTTTATTATAAACTTATAAAGATCTAGAAGCAATACAGGGTGTCCTTAAAGTCTGTCACCAAACTTCATAATATGGTTAGTTGAGTCAAAAAAAGCAAAAATGTTCATATGAAGGTATATCCTAAAATGCTTATTTACCTAGATATCTGCCATTTTGTATTTTTCACAAAACATTTTTTATCTCAAAAGACATTTTTCAACTAATTGCTTTGAAACTCGACATGTAACTTAAGATAGTAAAGGTTCAATTAACAAAAAAATATCAACTTGATATAATTTAAAATTTTAAAATGGCGGTCATTTAAACTTTTTAAACTTCAATTATAAAAAACTTGTCGTAAAAACAAAATTTTTTAACCAATAAAAAAGTAGACAATTTAATTTCCAATCCGATGACACCAAAATTATAAAAATCAGTTAACAAACAACGGAAATATATTAATTTAATCAGTATTAGATTGCTCTGTTATTTCCACTCAAGAGCGGACCTGTCACCATTGTTGCGCTAATAGATTGTAACAATCGTAGCCAACTAAGCGGGGTGGCAATAACAGAGCAATTATTAAAATAATGTATCTCCGTTGTTTATTAACCGATTTTTATAATTTTGGTGTCATTGGATAGGGAATTAAATTGTCTACATTTGGTAAAAAATTTGGTTTTTAAGACAAGTTTTTTCGTAATTGAAGTTTAAAAAGCTTAAATGGCGGCCATTTAAAATTCAAATTATATCAAGTTCACATTATTTTGTAAATTGAACCTTTACTATTTTACGTTACATGCCGAGTTTCAAAGCAATTGGTTAAAAAACGTCTGAGATAAAAAATGTTTTGAGAAAAATACAAAATGGCGGATATCTAGGTAAATATGCATTTCAGGATATACCTTCATATGAACTTTTTTGCTTATTTTGACTCAACTAATGATATTATGAAGTTTGGTGACGGACTTTATCACCACCAAATTAAAGCAAAGAATATTGAACGCCAGACACAAATCGGGTGTGTGCGCCACCATAAACACAAAATTTACTTGAAATAATAGTCAAGTTTAGACCTAAAATATGTATACATGAATAATTTTATGCTGGTAAAAAAATCATTCTTTGTACTACAGTTAATTGCAAACAAAGGACCGAAGTTGGCCAACTGTCTTATTCACTTCAAAAACATTTTTTAGCGAATTTTCCTACATAGGGAATATGCTATTACAATAGTAGCCATTTTAGGACCTAAGCCTGGGACCATGTTACTTTTTCATTTTGAGGTCCACAGAAACCAAAAACATCGTTTGTTCATTTTCAATATTTTCAAATATATGTAGGACTATACAGGGTGTCCCGGAACTCTCTGGAACCCTTTTGTATATTTGTTCCTTGCATCGAGACAAGAAAAAAACATCATATGAATAGGGGTCTAAAATCCATCGTTTAGCCGCTAGCCGCCATTTTGTTTTTTTCACGTAATAATTTTTATTTCCGTAACGGATGGTTGTATTCAGTTCATATTTTCTATGAATCTTTATCATACTAATGTACATTTTCAGGGAAAAAATTAACTTTTTCTACTGTGTATCTTCAAAATGGCGGCCATTTTAAATTTTCAAACTCAAATATCTCAAATTTGGTAAATTTCAAAAAAATTTTACTCAAGTACATTTTACTCAAACTTAAGTTGCCAAATTTAATTATCTAACCAACGGTACCAAGTTTGTAAGGATCTGATTACAAATAATGGAGTTATAGCGATTTTTCTGTGAAAATTGCCATAATTTGCATTAATTATAATGCAAAATCAATGTTTTTTTGGAGAAAAATCACAATAACTCCGTTATTTGTAATCAGATCCTTACAAACTTGGTACCGTTGGTTAGATAATTAAATTTGGCAACTTTTTTGTACAAAGTAAATTTTTTTTAAATTTACCAAATTTGAGATATTTGAGTTTGAAAATTTAAAATGGCCACCATTTTGAAAATACACAATAGAAAAAATTAATTTTTTCCCTGAAAATGTACATTAGTATGATAAAGATTCATACCAAATATGAACTAAATACAACCATCCGTTACGGAAATAAAAATTATTACGTGAAAAAAACAAAATGGCGGCTCGCGGCTAAACGATGGATTTTAGACCCCTATTCATATGATGTTTTTTTCTTGTCTCGATGCAAGGAACAAATATACAAAAGGGTTCCAGAGAGTTCCGGGACACCCTGTATATGGATAGATATGTATATAGTCCATCCATATATCTATGTGTCTATAAATCTATATAGATATGTGTGCGTGTGTGGTACAGATAACTTTTGAAAGGGACCTCTGATTTGGATGACAAACAATGTAGTATTTTGAATTTCTATCTTGGCTTTACAGGTTGCTAAGAGAATCGAAAAATACGTTTTCCACGTTATTCTTATGAAAAATCAACAAAACCTTGGTAATTTATTGATATAACTTAGTTAGATTTGGTAAGTACATTCACTAGCTAGGGTTTAACTTATATTTACTTACAACACCCATATGGCGGCAAACTTACATAAATCACTATTTTGAGACTGGGACCTCACATAGTGGGTAGTTTAACCTGAATATGAATGAAAGATGAGTGTTGGATGATTTAGCCCATTATGACCGAGCCCTGCAAGTCTTCACCCCAGGGTAGCGCCGAGCCCTGCAAGGCTTCACCCCAGGGTGGCGCCGAGCCCTGCAAGGCTTCACCCCTGGGTAGCGCCGAGCCCTGCAAGGCTTTGCCCCAGGGTGGCGCCGAGCCCTGCAAGGCTTCGCCACAGGGTGGCGCTGAGCCCTACGAGGTTTCGCCCCAGGGTGGCGCTGAGCCCTACAAGGTTTCGCCCCAGGGTGGCGCTGAGCCCTACAAGGTTTTGCCACAAGGTGGCGCTGAGCCCTACGAGGTTTTGCCCCAGGGTGGCGCTGAGCCCTACGAGGTTTCGCCCCAGGGTGATGCTGAGCCCTATGAGGTTTTGCCACAAGGAGGCGCT
Organism: Neoaliturus tenellus; assembly: GCA_030545055.2. NCBI lineage: Eukaryota > Metazoa > Arthropoda > Insecta > Hemiptera > Cicadellidae > Neoaliturus > Neoaliturus tenellus. Next base: position 197,926,986 of record CM061533.1, read on the forward strand.
GAGCCCTACGAGGTTTTGCCCCAGGGTGGCGCTGAGCCCTACGAGGTTTTGCCACAGGGTGGCACTGAGCCCTACGAGGTTTTGCCTCAGGGTGGCGCTGAGCCCTACGAGGTTTTGCCCCAGGGTGGCGCTGAGCTCTACAAGGCTTCGCCCCAGGGTAGCGCCGAGCCCTGCAAGGCTTCACCTCACTAGGTTAAATAAATTTTACCCAAAAAATAATTCTTAAGTTATTTAAATTAATATAGTAGAAATACAAGAAAAGTACATCCCCACAAGTGGCAGATATATCTTGAATGTTTCTGAGGAGTTATGTTTTGGTTTTGGAAGTCACCAGCTCCTATCACTGCCCTACATGGTCATTCCAAAAAGTCTGATGCAGAGAATGTGTAAAACAATAAAAAAAGTGCTGCCTCAAATAGTAAAAATGACATCACAACATTGAACAGACTTTTAGTTATTATTATATTATGTACTCACCGTGAGAGCGCGGGGAGTATTGTTGAGTTGTTTACAGCAATTGCTGGCAAAGCTGACGGCTTCCCTTATCCGATGCTGGGCCACGTAGCAGTCCACCAAGCCTTTATATGGCTCGTAGCGGTACTGGGCTGCCTAGACATTCGACACATCAGTACACCACAAAGTTACAGGCTAAGAGACTACTCAACAAAATAGGAGGACTTTGGTCATTGGTAAATCTCAATAGAATTTATACAAACACTTAAAAATCAGTTAGATTAAAAATCATAACTGATAGGTAGTTACCTATAGCAGGAAACCAAGAATAATCGGAAAAAAGGAAATAAAATTTATTTGTCTGTCTGTTGTTTGGTTTCAGCTTGGGTAATTCATTCCAGAGACAAGAAGCTCAAGTATTAACACATTCGCTGCTAATGGCACAGTACTGTGCCATGAAAATCTGTACGCTCACCCTGATGGCACAGTACTGTGCCATGCTACAATGCACTCATCATTTGTATTTTGTGAGGTTAGCTCCTGCCGGAGTTAGTTGTATACCACGTTAGCGTGGGGGGTAGGTATGGCTTTACCTTAGGGCTGAGCAGTTCCCGCGTCGCGGCGACAGCAGCGCTGTAGTGGCGGGAACAGTAAAGTGCCACGCCTGCGCTCATTGCCACCATTCCTGTCAGTGTGAAGTTTGCCTTTGTTGTGGACAGACGAGTTTGTAACTATGTTTAGCGCACCTCAAAAACCAAACGAACACTATACTTTTGTGCGCAGTGCCTTGGGGAGCCCGGACTTAGCCCTATGCCGTGCTATGAAAAATACCATGTTTAGTGATAAACAATGAGGATAGATTAGGGTAGTTAATTTCAAAACATTTTAAATAACCCCCCTTTGTGTTTTTCATTCATACTTTTATTATCTTTATTGTGTTTTACTCAAATAAACAAATACTTCTTTCAATTTTAGTACATTATTTTCACCTCTATGCTGATGGCACAGTATTGTGCCATAAATATGACGTCACGAAATGACGTCATAAACACAACGGATAACATTTTTGACCTCTGTTCCTTAATTATGTCATATAAAGGAATGTTTTGGTACAATAAAATTTTTCAGCTCCTGGGGAAGGTTTTATGTTTTTATTAGCCGCAGTGAATGTGTTAAAACCTAAAATGTAGGCTATCTTATAAATTGTGAGTATTTTTTGTTCAAATTTGAGTAATTATTTAAAAGAACAGTAAAAGTTGAGCCAGATTTTGTTTAGAAGAAGGTAGGCTACATAATCAATTTTGCATTTATAATTCAGATTGCAAGTGTAAAATGTAAATTTTAAAAAGGTGTTCTTATTGATGACCATCCAGGCATTAATACATGTTTACAAAACACTAAATCAATAGGCTCAGCCAGGACCAGCAGCAGGAACTGCAAAAATTCAATATGGGAGGGATCGACGATCATTCCTCATGCCAGAGGTAGACTAATGTTTTTTGTTTAGTTTTTTTAGTGTTTTATATTGCTTTTAGATTACCTTGGCTACAATCTTTATGTTACCTAGGTATCAATCAATCAATCAATCAATCAATCTCTTTATTTAACAAATCAGTACATAGGTACAGTAAATAGCGTCAATTGATTAAGATTAAAAACTAACTCTAACAAGATTATTTTACATATACAGTTCTTCAATCGAGTAGCATGCCTTTTGAATCAGAAATTCTTTAAGAACATCCTTAAATTTACGGTTATCTGGTACATTTCTTATTTCTTTTGGGATGGCTTTTAGGAATTTTATTCCAGCATAGGAAGTTTTCTTTGTAAAAATCTCTAAATTGTGTTTAGGCAATACTTTTTCATTTTTATTTCTTGTGTTATACTCATGGGTTTCAGCATGACTTTGAAATTGATTACTGTGAATTTTTACAAACATTATACATTCTAAGATATAGAGACTAAACACTGTTAATATTTTCAACTCAGCAAAATGCCTTTTAACAGATTCGTCATTTTTCATTTTCAAAATAATTCTTAAACCCCTTTTTTGTAAAACCAGCAACTTATCAAGATTTTTATTTGAAGTCCCTCCATACACACTTATTCCATAAGCAATATGAGATTGTACGTGGGCATGAAAAATGGTTTTTAAAACAGTCAAATCACAAAGGTATGACATTTTCCGTAAAACAAATAACCCTGAATTGATTTTTTTTATAATATGTTCAACATGGTAATCCCAACTAAGATTTTTGTCTATTAACAAACCAAGGAATTTTGTACAATCAACCTTATTTAGCTCTTTGTCACCTGCCAGAATAAGGGGATTATGATCATTTCTATTTTGTTTAGTGGAAAAAGAAATGAAGTTAGTTTTTTCTATGTTTAATAACAACCTGTTATCAATGAAAAAATTTTGCAAGTTTGAAAGGTTTAAATAAGCTGAAATTTCAACTTCATTTTCAGTTTTTGCAGATATTATTAAATTTGAATCATCTGCATAAAGACATAGTTGATTTTTTATATTTTGTTGGTAGTTTAACTGTTTGGGCATGTTTTTCAGGTAGCATATAAACAACAAAGGTCCCAAAATGGATCCTTGGGGCACACCATTTTTTATGTTTTGAAATTGGGATTTAATTTTGTCAACTCTTTTACCATGAGTAAAAGAAATTTCTACATATTGTATATACAGTATATACAGTATATATATATATACATATATATACAGTATATACAGCATATTGTATACAGTGATTATGTTTTACAAATATCTCTTTTTTATTCTAAGTTTCAATTGTTTGATGTACTGTTACCGCAAAAATATATCAATTTTAACAAGCCAAAAAAGAAATTACTACGGCACTCTTACAATTCTTTACAGCTGACTAATAAGAAAATATGACCCTGACCCACTATAGAGTAACTAATTCAAGTAGACCCTATCATGTTTTCCTGTAATATTCATATTCAGATTCAGATATCTTTATTCACATAGTATACAGTGGTATTCATAGAATGGCGTCAATATGCTAGTCTAAAGTTATAACAATAGTTAGAATGTTCACAAAACTTAAGTAGTTCTGAATATAATATTTTGATTCTCACAGGGTAACGATGGGAATGTTACTAAAATAACAGCGAATATTGAACTGAATAACTTGCCCATGTCCTGGGATCTTGCCCATTCAACAAAAACTTAATAAATGCCAGACACCACAGAGTTAGATCAATGATCACCAAATCCCTCCGACGACTGAAATTTAATGTCTTTGTTGAAGAGGTCCACGGCTTTTCAGAAAATGGAGGCACAAGAAGAATTAACATTATAGGAGTGAAAGAGGGATTAAAACTAGGCACTATTATAGACCATACTATTTGTTTCAAAAACAACAAAAACCAACCACAAGACGTGCAAAACAAAAACAAAACTTCTATATTCCAAAAACACAATATTATAAAGAGAAGTATGACTAAGAAAATATAAACATTATTGGAATACTAATTGGAGCAAGAGGAACCATACCAAAATCGTTTTTGACCTTTTGCAAACAATTCAGACTCCCAACTAAAATTATTTCCCAAATTTCAAGTAGTGTTCTGAAAGATTCTATCAAAATTGTGAAACATCATCTGTATTCCAATGTTTAGTGTTTAGGCTACATTAAGTTCTCAAATAATCTCAATCTTCCAAACTTTATCAACCTAAAAAAATTATAGTATTCTTTATTTCTAATGACAACCCTAAATGTAGGGAAGTATTGAATAAAGATATGTACTAAAATATCCATGGCGAATTTTACTAAAATAGATAGTACTCGTCCGTTATAGGCATCCATTATTTTAAGGTTGTATGGTGAAAAAATTAAATGTGAAAACTGAAAACAATTGAGTACTGACTGACATTAATTTGTTTATATTTTCCCACAGATTTCAGATTTTTTGTGGACACACTTTGACAACAGTTAGATGAGGCAGAATTGTTGGTAAGGAGAAAGGAGAGCGTGCTGTCAGTTTGGTTTGGTGCAGATAGGTCAGGTTAGCACAGATAAGTCAATATTGGTTCCATTATCTTCGTTCACTCATCTTCAAAGTGAAACTACATCAAAATATAACCTACAGCGTAAAATAGCTAATCACACTGATTATTCTAGTAGCAACATAGCTTAACTAATGAGCGCCTAAACATGAACGACTTTTATACTAATAAATCAAGGCATTGTTGTCAAAATAGCAATAACAATGATAACCGAAACAATCGATATCCTGACCTGACATAACCAGACTAAACCACAGTCAATGTAGGTGGTGAATGTCACCGAAAGCTACCAAATAGACACAGTGCAGTAAGTGTAAATGTTAAATAGAAAATACTAGGGGAAAATTCAGTCATTGAAACTCACTTGGGCAGAACAATAATAATAATTTATTATTATTTTATTAGGTATTTGTAGTAGTAGTATTATTACTTTTGCAGAAAGCAGTATTTTCTTATATATTTGTATGATTTGATTTAGGGTCTGCATATTGATACATAAATAAGTCTAAAACTAAAAGATATACACATTTTTGGGTTGGTTTTTATATATTCATGGTGCAAAATATAATAAACCATCTATAACTGAAAATAAGAAATGTAGTATATTTCTAAAGAAAAAAGTGTCAATCTTTCATGTGTTTATATAATAAGTGATGTTTGTACAATATTATTGATCGTTATATTAGTTGTTATTAATGTCTGTTTTTTGAGAGTTTTTTTTAACATATCACATAACCTCATCTACTAATTTCTAGATTGCTTCATAGGCTCTCCGACAGTATTATACCACACCAAAAGAGTCTTTGTACTTTGGTTATTATCGTATATCTAGTGACCTCACCGATAAGTAAGTCTACTTGGTGAGGCCAATGTATGTAATTCTGTTTGTTATGAAATAAACAAAAAATAAAGTCAATTACTGCCGACTGACTCACCAGGGCAGATGAGAATGTATTGCCTACCTGCTGAGCTTCCCGGAAGTGCAGCACGGCATCCTGGTACTTCTTGAGATCATACAAGACTCGGCCTTTCAGGATCAGCGCCTCCACATTGTGTGGCTTCATCAGGCAAGCCTGCAGAGAACAGTTTAAATGTTGAAAGTCACACTATTACTATTTATATTGTTAATCAATATCAACTATTCATTTAGTTAGTCATGCAGTCATATTACAATAACTAAGAACATAAATTTACAGCTGAAACACAAATGACCTTGGATTAGCTAAGCCTAAACTGTACCTTGTGAGCTAGATATGCTGCCCTTGAAGCATTATTGTTAGCATACATCAGATATCCTATGGCTGTGTAAACTTCGTGGCTAACTTCTAGATTAGGGTCATACGTCGGCATTAACCGCTCCAACTCAGCTAACCTGCAAAGTGGTGAAATTCAATTTAAAATTACATTTAAAAATGGGAAAACGATAGGAAACAAATGTTGGAGTTTAAACACACCAACAAGGCATATCAAGAAACAAAAAGTTCATACATTAATCAACAACTTATTGTATTGCTGAATGGGCTTGTTGCTAACAATTAAAAAAATAGCTAGAATCCTCCTCTTATTTTGTAGTTCCATTAAGTTAGAAACGATCTCATTTACATCATATTAGCTAGCATTGCTCTAAACTCTCTTTCTATTACATTGACTAGCAGTACATGATAAAGAGTTCAAGCATTTAAAAAATCTGTCAAAAAACAAGCACATTTTATCAGCCAATATTTTTTCACCCAACCTTTGACCTGTATTACAGCATTGTCTTTTGGGTGATACATCTCAATTCCAAGTGGTCAAAACTTGTGGGTACAAGTGTCACAAAATATCAATTAACCCTCGAGAGGACGCTAAGCGGAGGAATCCTGCGGGTCAATATTTTTTGTTGTGGTAAATATTTATCTTGGGGTCGACAGCACTGTACTTTTGAGTAGCTGTCGCCCCCCTCCTCACCCCGCATTTTACCTCCCATTATCCCGCTTTCAGCGACCAGGGTCAGTTTGGCGAGCGCTGTCGTGAGGTACTGGACGATTCCTCCGTGAGCGTTCTTGTGTGTTTTGTAAACCCGGAGGAAGAGTCCGTGTGCGATCGTTTTGTATTTGGTTATTTGTAATTGTTTAGGCTACAATTGCCATTTTAGATTTGTTTTTATTTGAAGTCACTTTTTATTTTTCTATGTATTTGAATTGATTGTAGTATCATTGTTATAGTATTAAATTTACGGTTTATGCAGGGGAACCTCATAGTAATTTTGTATATATTCTGATAGTTGAGGTTTTACCAAATCTTTTTTATTTGTACTCCAAAACGTTGTTTTTACAATTTTTATACTATTTTACAAGAGTGTTATTAAAAAATATTAAGTTTTAAGTAAAAAAAAGTTATACATGTTTTGTATAATGCATAATAGTTATAATAATTACATTTGTTAAATTAACTTTGCCATTCTTGCTCTTTTTGCAGGGATATAGCATGAAATCTATTCTATAACCATTTTCTGTTTTTATTTCAAACAATAAAAGTATTTAGAGTACATTTTGTGTATTTATTTAAAACCCGGAGGAAACCTCCTTGAGCGAGAGACGGCGTTTTAAATTTTAAGCGACCTCTTGAGGGTTAAAAACATGAAGTTCATTATATAAAAAAACTTAGGATTAAACACATAATTTATGGTAATTTTATCAATATATTAATTTATTTCCATCATTAATTAAACAGAAACTGTTGGTAGGAATGAAACTTTGTGAACCATGAATGTTTAGTTTCCTCAGAACCCCCAGTGGTACCTCTGGACCATCAGAGGTCAAAATGTTCATCATTGTTAGTTTACCTGTGTTCACTGACCAGCAGTGCTGCCAACACATCTAGTCCTCGAGTTATTGTCGGGTTGGCACTATGAGCCTGAAAACAATTGTATGATTTACATTTAAGTTATTGCATGGTAAGAATGAATTGACAGGATGAGCAGGTTAACATTGGAAAGAGGAAAAATACTAATATGGCATGACACAAAAAAAATAGACGTTTCTGTCTACGTTTCTGTCCTTTTACAATACAGAGAAGATTTTTGAGTTATATCATCTCAAGAACTCATTTCATATTTAAAACTCGGGTAAAATACCCAAAATTCGTAAATACCAGGGCAGTTTGATTATAAATCAAATTAAGCAAGGTTAATTTATATTTACCCCTGGATATGTTATTATATTTCCATTGTAATACATATTCGGAAGGTCTATTATAACTTATTTACCATTTTTTATGACCTAATATATATATATATATATATATATATATATATATATATATATATATATATACATGAGTTGTAGTACGCCTCGCCCAGGGACACCAGCAGGGAGTGGTTGCCTCACAGTGCACTTGTGAGCACAGTGAGCACTTGTTAAGTGTATACACATGTAGTTACCCGTAGAAGGATGTTGGAGGCTTTGTTGTTGTCGCCGATGTAGTAGTACGCCTCGCCCAGGGACACCAGCACCGATGGTTTGCCGCCTTGGGGTGTCCTTGGACCAACTGACAAGTGACCACTTGTTGAGTGTATACAAGTGTAGTTACCTGTAGAAGGATGTTGAGGCCTTGGTGTTGTCGCCGATGTATGCCTCGCCCAGGGACACCAGTAGCGAGTGGTTGCCTCACTGTGCACTTGTGAGCACAGTGAGCACTTGTTAAGTGTATACACATGTAGTTACCCGTAGAAGGATGTTGCAGGCCTTGTTGTTGTCGCCGATGTAGTAGTACGCCTCGCCAAGGGACACCAACAGCGAGTGGTTGCCTCTCAGTGGCGTCCTCTCGTCCAACTGTCTCAGCACGCTGATGGCCTGTGAGAACTCTTTGTTGTAAAGGTGGGCATGCGCTTTTATCCAGTTGTTTACCCTGCATCACAACAATATTACAGACATTGCGCAATATGCAGTCATTTTTAGCGAATTTCCCTATAGGGAATACCCTATTACGGTAGTAGCCATGGTAAGACCTAAGCCCGGGAATGAAATTTTTCATGAAGGTGTAGGACCATCTCAATTTTCATGAGTTCGCGAACCAGCATTATCAAGTTATTGGAACGGGGTTTATAGAGTTTCAAAAGGGTAAAAAATGGATTTTTGGCATTTTTTGACCTAAATTTTCCATATTCAACATTTTAACCTGAAACCACTTAAAAGAGTATGGAAAAACAAACAATTTAGTATTTTGAATTTTTAGCTTGGCGTAACAGGTTACGGAGAAAATCCAAAATTAGGTTTTGTACTGTAAATATCAATATACTGTAAATAAATATCAATTTAGTATTTACAGTACATACACTGGAAAAAGATTTTCCTATATTTTCTAACAATACCCCCATGCCAGCAAACCTACATTCTCGTTCCCATGGCTTCAATGGTAAATAAACAAAATTTCCGAATTCTGTTGGAAATTTGCTGGGTACGCAGGTTTGCTGCGATGGGGGTATTTGTCTTCATTAGTAGTAGTAAGAGACATTAAAGTAATCAAGAGTTCAGAAACTAAACAGCTTAGTTATCTTATATAAGACTAAAACTGAATATATTGAATATACGCTTGTGTCCCACATTAATAATGAATAGTGGACTTAACACGTTCGCTGCGGCATATAAAATGTCAAAACTCAACCCCCACGCTGAACTATATTTACATTCCTCCAACGATAGCGCGAAATTAAAAACCTGTAGAATATATATATACTAATCACAAGTAATCTAAAAGCTCAAAACCCTTACCTACACACTAATGCACAATATGTGTTTCCTTCTCAAAAGCTAGAGGAGAAACAGTTGCATTATCTTGACATTGTCATATGTAACTGATCGGATACATCCGCACCCGCGAAGGTACGCCTTTGTATCCTATCGGATACATGCCGCACTCAACGTAGTGATGAAAAAAGTTGATTTAAATTCCTAGGAATTTGAGATTCCTAGGAAATCTTACATATTGCCTATGGAATAAGTATTTATGGTGCTACAAACAAAAAAAATATGGATAAAATCTTGATCCAACAAAAAAAGGCTTTAAGAATTATTTTTAAATTAAAACCCACTGAATCAGTAAAATTTCTCTTTTCCAAATTGAATATTTTAACGGTCTACAGTTTATATATTTTTGAAACAATTAAGTTTGTGTTTATCAATAATCAAATTTTAGAAGATAAGAACCATCAATACAATACAAGAAATCATCGCTTTGTTGAAAAACATAAGTTAGCTCTATATGAAAAGGGCACTGGGTACACAGGAAGAAAGTTTTTTGACTGTTTGCCTGAAAAAATTAAATTAGAACCAAGTAGAACCAAATTTCTGAGATTAACCAAGACCTATTTGTCTGATTCGGCTTTCTACTCCATTGATGAGTTCAAAGAGAATAAGCTAAATTATGAGGGCAAATGAAATGTGATAAAATAAAATTAAATTAAATTAAACTGTATTGTACATTTGAATTAGCATTTAAGGGCATGTATTATATGTGTAAAATGTTAAGACTGTGACTCTATTCTTTGTATTTATAATGCAACTACGAATAAAGATTATTTTGATTGATTGATTGATTGATTGATTGATTAATATTAAAACCGATTTTTTATTTAGTAAGTAACATTTACTGATTAGTAAAAGCTAATTTAAATAGTTTAATCATGGTTAAGCAAAGAAAGATCCAAATTAAAATTATATTCATTTTTTTGACATGATAGAGACTACTAGAAGTCTGTAATAACTGAAAATAAAATATATTATACAACAATAATTTCTTATTCGTTGAGAAAAATACAAAAATAAGCAAAGATTTCTTTTTAAGACTTTTCAAAGAAGACTCATAAAAAGACTTAAAAAGTCTCAACCTGTGTTATTTACCAAAATGAACATTATTAAAAATTACACACCTATGAATTTAAATATAATTACAATTGTAAGGTAAAAGCAAGGTAATCATTATTCACTCATAATATGGTTAATTGTGGCTGAGAAGTGGCTGAGAAATTGGAGTTCTGCACCAAAACTATACAAAGGCGGTATGTCATGGCAGCCATCCCTAACGAATGACCATCGTCATTGACTATAAGAAATTCTGGTAGAATAAAGGAAGAATACTAAATTTTAGTTAAGATTTTTAATCAATATTTTTTTTAACTGAGGGACGAAAACTAGTGGAAAAATTTTGCAATTCAAGGTGAAATAAAGAAACTGTTTACTTGCATTCCATTTGGAAGCTATGCAAAGGTTGGATTAGACGGATTAAACCAAACTGGAAGAATGAAAGCTTTGAATAAATCTGTGATTTGTTTTAAAGATCTTCTTTTAAATTTACAATGAAATACTTTACTTCTATACCAGTGTCAACACTAAATCCTTTTAACCCTCCATTGGACACAATAATATTGAAACGTTAACGGGTGCAAGCAGAGGTTGCCTCCATGATCGGAGAAGAGAAAAGTATCATTCTTTTGAAAGAGCTTGACATATAAACATTTTTTAATGTTGAATACGATTACTTTTAATGTATTTTTTCCTACCTATTTACATTATACGGGATGGTGTATTTAACCCATGCAGTATGGATGCAATAAGGATTAAAAGAATTAAATATTATTCTTTCATGATATCCTTTTAATTTATTCACAAAGTTTTTTCTTTCATTTTTTTTACACAGGGTACTGGATATTCTTTTTATTACCTTTAGTCCGTTGATAAAAATAAACTATAAAAAATTTAGGGCTAAAAAGTAAAAAAAAAAATATTTTTGACCCTTTTGGAACTACAAAAAATCCCATTGACATGGTCCAATCAAGCAGGTTTTCAAACTTAACCTGATGAATGCAGCCCTACAACTCTGCACTATATTTAAACAAAATTGGAGGGTTCCTCCAAAGTTATAGCATTAACTGACAAATAGAAATATAAATTTTGTTTAAAAAAGGGTACTTATGTTTATTCTTTACAATTTAAAAAATATAAATTATATATGAATCAAAACAAACAGTGTTTTGGCCTTTGGGGACCTCAAAATGAAAAAATACCTTCAAAAAAGGTCCCGGGCTTAGGTTTTACCGTGACTACTACCGTAATAGTGTATTACCTATGGGGAAATTCGTTAACAAATATATTTTGCTGAAAACAATGAACATCAGGCGGATTAAAGGCTACTTATTATGTAAATAGGGACTACTTAAAATTTGAGAGTTTTCCCTTACCTCCAAAACATGGTATTGTTTGAAATACTAAGGCAACAGGTAGAGCCCAATATATTTTCATAATAACTATTAGGGCTTACCCAATTTACATGCAATAGGAAACCTCTCCATGGTCCGTGCATTAAATATGGAGTTCAGACCCAAGGTGTTCGCTTACCAGTCCATATTGGTGAGGTTTGCTTCAATGACTAAAGAGTTAACTTCAGCTCCAGACACAGTGAGACTGAGCAGACCTTCTACAGCCTCTAAGGCTAGGGGGCATTCCTGCAATGTTAAAAGACGTTAATGTTAACAATCTTTGTTCAACTGTAACTGGCACAGAAAAATTGACAGTAAATAAAATTAGCATCTAAGAATTCAGTGAAAAAGTCATCATGGAACAAGCATCAAAGGTAACTCCTATCCATTGATTGACGCAGGGTTGTACTTATGTGTGCATGTGAGGGTCAAACGGCCTGTTGCTGTTACTGCAAGTGCAGCAACTCTGATAGCAACTACCCTTATATATTAAATATCTGTATGATAATATTATCTGAAATATTAAAACTGTACGGTACTTAATTTAAAATATCCTGTAAATTTGTATAATCATACATTTCAAAAACGAGAAAAATTAGTGAATTGCAGAAGTAAAAAGGCAGGACTAGAAATAGCCCAGTCAAAATAGGCTCGTGTCAGAAGTAATTCCGGAGGAGCTGAATTTTCCCAGCTGATAGACTGTGATAAGGTGTGCATTTTCCCAAAAGTCCCGAAAAATCCCCCTTGAGCTTTCCACCCTACCCTTAAAGTTAAAGTTGCAGTATGTTAGAAAATCAACTACAGTTTTGTAAGGAGAAAAGCAATCGAAGTAGGGTTGCTTTTATTTTGTTCCCAAAAAATTTGCTAAAAAATTTTCATTACCACTTATTACAAAAACCTGAAAGTTTTGTCGCAAAATCGACTCAAACGTAAAAAATTTATTTCTTTCTTTACATCAAGTAAAAACCTTCCGTCACAGTTCCTTTGTTTAACGTTTATATGTAAAACCGTATGTCTGACGTTTGTAGAGAATTATTTTAGCTTTACAATGATATATAATATTACTATGTTCGGTTTGAGGATAACAAGCAATTTTGTGTTTTGTTTTATTGTGACAGTGAAAAAAGGCTCCGTTCTTGGGCCCATTTCAGCACAGACATTATTGAATTTTAATGTCTTCCCCTCTTATTTTTTCTATAGGGACTTAGAGGAATAGAACTTCAAACATCCATATTTGGCCATTAGTACTTAATTTTGTGGTACAATGTGATTTTTTAGCCCCAATGGGGGATGGCCCACTAGGAGTCACAAGAAAATGTTAAATGTACCCATAGGGCAATATGTACTTCATATTAAAGATCTCACTTAACAAAACACAATGCCGCAAACCCAACCTCAATCGGAAAACCGAGCCGGAAGTAGTAGGCAATGGAAATTTTTGTACCACAAAATGAAGTACTAATGGCCAATTATGGATGTTTGAAGTTCCATTCCTCTAAGTCATCCCTACGGAACTGTAGTTGATTTTCTAACATACTGCAACATTAACTTTAAAGGGGTGTAGGGCAGAAATCTCAAGGAGGATTTTTCGGGACTTTTGGGAAAATGCAAACCTTATCACAGTCTATCAACTGTGAAAAATTCAGCTCCTCCAAAATTACTTCCGGCACAAACCTATTTTGACTGGGCTAAAAGAAAACAAACTGAGTACGTACTGGATAGTTTCATTAAAAATAGCAATCTAAAAAAAGTAATAGTTCCCTTTTCAAATATTCATTGGTCATCGGAAAATAAACGTTTAAATGATAGTAAAAATTCCCAAAAAATGTGATTATGTTGAACTCTTACCACTCTTATTTTCTTGACTGACCTTTTGCTATCCACTTGCATTTAATTGGAGCCCAGAAAGAACAGCTGTTTACTTAAAAATTTATTTTTTGTGTATTTTAATTTTGTAAAGCTGACTTTTGTGTTTTTATTTCTGTATAGGTTGTATATAATATTGTATAATATATGGCATAATATAAATGCACTTTCAAAACTTTGTTTTATTTTTTTCAATTGTGGAAACCTAATTTACCCTGAGAACTTCCTTGTATGCGGAAACGGCCGACCGCTCCATTCCACGGCACTGCAGCAGTTTAGCTAATGCAAAATTGATCTTTGCTGTCCGTTGCTTGCCAGGAATACTCTGTAGCACTTCCATGGCCTCGTCATTCCTGTTCATCTTCACCAGGCATTGATGTATCTGGTATTTGATATCTGGCAACACACAACAACGTGGAAGATTATGAAATTCATGAAATCACTATTAAACATGTTAGCTGCCACGTAAGTCCAATTGGAACAGAATGCAAGTATTTCAACTTGCAGTGTGGTTAATGCAAACCTTGCAATAGTTAGTCTGGCCGTACAAACGGTACGACCAAACTGGCTACAGTATTACAAGGTAGTTTTTGGTTAGGCTTGAGAGAAACCTAGTGGTGGAATATTGAACTCAATAGATTACTTCATATTTTCGAGTTTTTTGTCTCTGAATCACTTGAATTGACTATAAAGGTTTAAGTTTACCTGAGTCTGCCGACGTGATTCTCTGTCTCCTTTCTAGGTGACGCGTTTCGAGTATTAAATACTCATTGTCGAACCTTACCTAAAAGAACACTTAAATCATCACTCGTACGAGGTCGTCAAAGTTTTATTTTCGTGTTCTTGTATTTGTAGACAAGTTTTGCTTGGCAAGCAATTACCTTCATATTTTCGAGTTTTTTGTCTCCGAATCACTTGAATTGACTATAAAGGTTTAAGTCTACCTGAGTCTGTTTTCGAAACGCGTCACCTAGAAAGGAGACAGAGAATCACGTCGGCAGACTCAGGTAAACTTTAAACCTTTATAGTCAATAGATTATGCCGTCTAACTACAGGTTCATCGGTTGAATCCATTGTGTCCACCAGGTCTACTAACTTTCTTCAATTGAAATTAGAACAAAATTTCCCATACTCAGTAGTCCGTTTCCTGAACCAATTAATTGTAAACTGTATAAGTACATATTTTAATGTTCAAATTAAAACGTTGTATTTATTGTAATTATTGTGTTATTTGTATTTGAAAGTATAAAATATAAAACCAATTGTTAAGAGGGAGTTAAAGGACTTCTCTCAGACCATTATGCAATGCTTTGCCTATTACCATTTTGTGGCTTTATTTAAAATCCGATAAAAGTCAGAGAAGTTTTAAATAAAAAATAAAGACTTGGGCCATTCGATTCGCTTCTGGTTTTTTTTATTATTATTATTATATATTTTGAATCCATATTAAGCTATAATGGTTCAAAGTTGACCAACTTAAGACCATCAAAGCTTTATATGGATTCAAAATATTTATAAATTGACAAGCGAAATAAATAGCCCAAGTCTTTATCTTCCATTTAAAACCCCTCTCACTTTAGTTGGACTTTAAAGGCGAAAAATGGGAGCAAGTGAAGCACTGCACATTGAATTTTTGACCCGCGAGACTTCAGTATGGTTGTGCATTAATGTGAACCTTATTCCGGTAGTTCATACAGATGGCCACTTGACTGCGCAGGCTGTATCTCTTTTCAATTCATTTTGCCTCTGGATTGTTTGATTAATATATGTTGATAGGTTATCTTACCTTAACAATCCTAATGGAAATATCCCTCAAAATTGATTTCGGGTTCGAAAACCCATCATCAGTTGAAGGACCAGGTTGACTAGACTAATTAAAATTTTCCATCCGGAGGACTTTGTTACATTTAAACTCTTCACATTTAACACATTTCACATTAAAAATACAGTACATGACGATGAAACACAAAATAATAACACTAAGAACCATGGTTCAAAAGTTGTTGTCTAACCTGATAATAACCTAACCTCACTTTCTAAAAAAGCACATTGTGACAACTGGGGTGATAACATGTTTGCAAGTTAGATGATCATTTGGTTTGTGAAAAAAAAAAAAAAAACAATATTCATGGGTCAGTTTGGCTGTTAGAATATTCTGCTAGGTGTTTGATTGTTTATTTAATTTTAATATGGTGTCAAAAATGATATTAACAGAAAAACTTTTTTGGTCATTGAGGATTTTGTCAGGGTTGTTTTTTGTGTTGCTATATATATGAAACTGTTCGATTATATCTAGTCTGTTACTATTGGGGGCTTTGTGTAAAATTTCAAGATATTGTTCTATTGTTGAATATGAGTGGTTATTGTTTATCAGGTGTTCAGCAAATGTTGATGTATTGGTTTGACAGTTTTTGGGAAGATGTTCTTTGTAGCGGGTTTTGAAACTTCGCCCTGTTTGGTCTATGTAATATTTAGGGCAAGTTCCGCATTTTAACTTGTATACTCCCGTTCCTTCGAACTCATCAACAGTTCTTTTTTCTGGTCGGTTTAAGATTTGAGTTAGACTGTTCTTGGATTTATATGCAACTTTCTGGCCCTTGTTCTTGAGTATGTTGTGGATTGAATTGTTTACGGTTCCGTGGTATGTCATTTCAATAAATTTATTTTGGGGATCCGGATGATTTGGTTTTTGTGGTTTGTTCTTGTGCCGCCAGATTAATTTGTTTACAATGTTATGGCTGTATCCATTATTAATCGCTATCTGTTTTATTATGTTGAGTTCAGAATTATAGTCTTCTTTTGATAATGGGATGTTAAGGAGTCTATTGATCATACTGTGAAAAGCTGCATATTTGTGTGATGATGGGTGGTTTGATGATTGGTGGATTACTTGGTCAGTTGTTGTGGGTTTTCGGTAAATTTTAAAAGCATGTTTATGATCTCTTCTGCAAATGGTGAGGTCTAGGTAGTTGATTTGGTTGTTTTCTTCGACTTCTGTTGTGAAAGTTAGGTTTTGATGAATAGTTGGGTTTTAAATAAACAATCAAACACCTAGCAGAATATTCTAACTAGCCAAACTGACCCATGAATTTTTTTTCACAAAAAAATGTTCATCTAACCTGCAAACATGTTATCACCCCAGTTGTCACAATGTGCTTTTTTAGAAAGTGAGGTTAGGTTATTATCAGGTTAGACAACAAGTTTTGAACCATGGTTCTTAGTGTTATTATTTTGTGTTTCATCGTCATGTACTGTGTTTTTAATGTGAAATGTGTTAAATGTGAAGAGTTTAAATGTAACGAAGTCCATAGGCGTGCCCAGCTCTTCAGTAGTGGTGGTGCCAACTGAGAAAGATTGAATCTTTATAAATGATATACATGTGTATGTATGGTATATATGAAATTAATAAGTAATACATTAAACCTAATTGGTTGTTTTGAAGGGGAGAGGAAATTGCCCTCAATTCAAGCAAAAAAGTAAACATCTAGGTGTGCACTAATCGGGATTGATTAACGACGATCCAAGGATCAATCCCGTTTTTCGTCTCTCATAGATATACAGAATATTCAGTTTCATATTATAGAATATATATTATAACAAAGTTTAAGACATTTGTATACTGTAATTTATCTATAAAATCTTTAATTTCTTTTACAACTGAAGATAGCTTTCGTTTGTAAGCTAAATAGTTTAGGATTCCGAAGACGGCAATTTCGTTGCTGCCGTAGACCTACCCTACGAGCAATGTGACGTTGGAAACTACCAGTATCAACCTGTTGTTTGATAACCCTAGCTCCTTCAACAATATTTCCTAAAACTAAGTACAAATAAATCCACATTATATAAAGTTTGTGTTGTCAAATTGAGATAATCGTAATTCCCATGAAATCCTCTTCTAAATTAATCCCAAGTATTCAAATAAGACTTGATATCCTGAATAAACACTAACCATAAAGCAAAATTAGACAACAGGGGGTTCCGGTTGGACTATGGTTTAGGAGAAAATGCTACAAAAACTACTACAAGAGTCATGACAATTACACAGTTATTAATTTATTTATGTTGCTGGCGTTAATAAAATTAAATTGATATTCATACATTTGGTTACTGTAAAGCCGCGTCCGCACTGGCCGAACATGTTCGTCGAACAAAGTTCTTCCGAACTTTTGTTTGTTCGTTGCTAACCTTTTAGAATGTAAATCATATGGTCGGTAATTGTTTGTTAGGAATGTTTGTTGATTTTTTGTGTTCGCCACGAATGTTCGGCCAGTGCGGACGCGGCTTAACAATCAATGGTAATTTATTTTAATAATACGCAAGCATGTTTCATTTGATCCTTTTTTCTCAGCTCGTGTACATCGTAGGAAAAATCCGCGCATACCGTTAGAAAGGCATAGTCCCGTAGATGAGCAGAATCACATTCTAATTCACATCGAACTCCAGGGCTACGCCCCACAGGCTTTCAAAGTTCCAATGTTAATCTTATGGAGGAAGGAGAAGTGATTGAATCATTAGACAGCTGCTGTAAAAACAACTGCTAGAAAAACAGGAATAACAGATGTTTCATTTTAAAATGTTTTTAAACTTCTTGGGTACAGATCAACTGAAATTTTGATCGAATTTCGATCAGGAGGCGATCTCTAGTTTATTTTAATCTACTGTAATCATAAAATCCTTACCATTTTAACAAAAGCCTGATAGAAACTAATAATATTGTGACCCAAACTAAAATACTAAATCCATTTAATGGAATCCACTGTGGGAATTAAGGTTATAGGGACACACGGCACGCCGAAACCGCCGTGACGGTGTTAACGCAGTGGCCAATTGGGTGCAAAACACACGGCACGGCAGAACTGCCGTGTGGCAGAGCTTCTGACGGCTGACGCTAGGATTCGGATTCGGGCGTGGTTGAGAAATGGTGTTGTCAAGACATAAGAAGATTGCTTTGCTTTGCCTTCTGAGACACCGTCGCAAGAAAATGCGTTTTCGGAGTGAATGGATTCACCCCATTTTGCTAGGAAGAACACTGTACGGAGTAATTTACACGCTCTTGCTTCAGTTTCGTCGAGATGAAAATAAGTTTTCAATTATTTTGGGATGTCTACAAACACATATTATGAGATTTTTTATAAAAAACAAGCACGTCATCCGACTTAAATCAATAAACATGAGGGACTGCATTTCTCCCCAGGAGATGCTAGCGGTGACCTTAAGAGTCTGCAGTACCTCCGCCATATTGATTTTTAGTCCCATAAGAACAATGTTATTTTTAGGTGTCTATTGAAACACAGTATCTCGACAATATTGCATCGGATTCGCATGAAACTTGAATATGTTCACCATAGTGGTATGGCAATTCATATGACGTGGATAAGTTTTTAATAAACCTCCTAAAAAAGGTTTAATATGGTTTAAAAATGTTGTTAATATACATGTTTTTGGTCCGTTATTCAAGTGGATAATCATGCTATATGGTAACATTTAATACCCCCGTCGCAGCAGACCTGCGTACTCAGCGAATTTCCAATGGAATTTCAGATTATTTACTTTCCCCATAAAAACACCATAGGATCGAGTATGTAGGTTTTCTGCCATTGGGTGTTGTTAGAAAATCTAAGTTAATCAATAATCGGTGAATGTAAACACAAAATTGTATCAAACTCTGGCAATTTTTTATTTTCCCCATAAACCCCATGGGGGTGAGTATGTAGGTTTGCCGCCATATGGGTTTTGTAAGCAAGTATAAGTTAAACCTTATATAGATAATGTACATACCAAATTTAATTAAGTTATGTCAATAAATAAGCAAGATATAGGGTTTTCTTGATTTCCCATAAGAATAACATGGAAAACACATTTTTGGATTTGCCCCGTAACCAGTTATGCTACGATAAAAATTCAAAATACCAAATTGTTTGTTTTTTTAAGCTCTTTTAAATGGTTTCAGTTAAAATTGACGAATTTTAAAAATTGAGGTCCAAAAATGCCAAAAACCCATTTTTGACCCATTTGAAACCCCATAAAACCCCGTTCCCATAACCAGACCATGCTGGTTCGCGAACTCATGAAAATAGACCTGGTCTTACACCTCCATACCAAATTTCATCAAAATCGGAGGTCCCCTTCAAAAGTTATCAGTACCACGGACACATAGATAGATAGATAGATAGATAGATAGATAGATATATATATACATATATATGAAAATGAACGAATGGTGTTTTTGGCTTCTGGGGACCTCAAAATGAAAAAGTAAAGTGGTCCCGGGCTTAGGTCTTACCATGGCTACTACCGTAATAGCGTATTCCCTATAGGGAAATTCGCTAAAATGACATCAAGTTTGTAATTTTTAGACGAAAAACAAACTCACAGTCATGTTTCAAGTTTAACATTGTTCTAAACAGTCTGCAGTAGGCTACCTACGCCGTTTCGCTATTTTGTCCCATAAGAACAATGTTAAATTTGAAACATTACTGTGAGTTTGTTTTTCGTCTGAAAATTACAAACTTGATGTCATTTTAAATGTTACCATAGTGTCTTTCATTTGACGTGATAGAAAATTAATTAAAAAAATTATCCACTCTAATAATTTAGCCCGGGGACACACGGCACGGCGAAACCGCCGTCACGGCGAAGTAGCCGTGATGTAGAGATACATTGGAGTAAATGGGGCAGCACACACGGCGCCGTCACGGCGGAAAAAAGCAGTTTCGCCGTGACTTTGGTAGTAGGACATTGCACTATATGGAGCAGGACACACGGCACGGCGAAACTGCCGTGCCGTTGCACTACTAGCCCTACTATAGTGTTAATAAATAAGTATTGTTAATAATTTAAAAACTTATTTTATAGCTATTAAAAGCTCAAACTTTTGAATCTGCTGTTTCCCGGTTTCTACAACGTAAAACTCACATTTTACACAAACCAAATCTCAATCTAGTGGTGGTGCCGCGGCACCAGTGGCACCACCCGTGGGCACGCCTATGACGAAGTCCTCCGGATGGAAAATTTTAATTAGTCTAGTCAACCTGGTCCTTCAACTGATGATGGGTTTTCGAACCCGAAATCGATTTTGAGGGATATTTCCATTAGGATTGTTAAGGTAAGATAACCTATCAACATGTATCTCTTAACCCCCTATTAAAATAATGTTGATATACATATAATAAATTATTAAAAAAGTCATCTAGGCCATGTAGGCCAATATAAAAACCACCAAAACGAAGAAATTAATTTGTTTAGTATTATTTATTATTTTAAATAATATGTATATGAATGGTTAAAAAATACTGAATTAATAACATAACTAACATTAAATAAATACCCCCGTCGCAGCAGACCTGCATACTCAACGATTTTCCGATGGAATTGTTATTTCCCCCATAAATACCAAAGGAATGAGTATGTAGGTTTCCTGCCATGGTTTTTGTTAGAAAATGAAGGATAATCCGTAATTAGTGAAGGTAAATATCAAATTGTATCAATATTTGGCTTTTTAAATTTGTCTTATAAACATAATGGGGGTCAGTTTGTAGGTTTGCCACCATGGGGGTGTTATGAGAAAACGGTGTTAAACCCTGTTTAATGAAGGTACGTGTCAAATTTGATCGTTATGTCAATAAATAAGCGAGATAGAGGGTTTTGTTCATTTTCCATAAGAATAACATGGGAAAATTTTTTTCATGAAACTTGGTATTTAGCTTCATTTAGTTGAGATTCATAAATTTATAGTAAAAAAATCTTGGTTTTTGTACTTATCATGGCAGCAAACCTGCGTACTCTTTTCCCATATTAATCATGTGGAGAATAGGCAAACCCCTTTATTTATGGATAGATATTGATGAAACTTAGTATATGGCTTCATATGGTCGAAATACATATTTTATACTAAAAATACCTACTTTCAGTGTTCCCCATGACAGCATACCTGCATATTCTTTCCCTAAATTTATCATAAGGAGAATAGAAATTTATTTTCCAATTTATGAGCACGTGATAAAATTTTGTTTACAGGTTCATCTGGTCAAAATTAATATTACAAATTTGGAAATTCGCTGAGTATGCAGGTCTGCTGCGAAGGGGGTATTTTTGTTGTATCTACGCCAGTGGCAACTTTTTAAACTATCTATTTAATAGAGTTGAATATTAAATTTACAAATAGTTGTATATAATTACTTTTAAACAGGTAGGCCTACGGTAATAAAAGTAGTATTGATTTGTTTTTAAGTAGGCCTACTTGAGTTTTAATATAATAAACTAAAATATAAACAAAAAAATGTTTATCACTTCACTGTGTCATTGTAAGCTGTTTAGTTTTAAGGCAAAGTTATAGGGTATACGCTGCGTATTTTTGGGGAAAATCTTTGATCCGCAACAGTAGAATTGGGGAAAAATTTTAGGAGTCAATACATTTTCTGCACCCCTGGAACACAGTAACAAACGAATAATCCTCTTGTCAACTGCCAGTAAGTAACTAAGTGACAGTACTGGTACCCAAACTAGCAATAGATATTTTTATGCCAGCATTTTATTTCTCAGTATCTTGATTAATTAGATTTAATGTAGGCATACACTGTGATTGCAAAAATATTTCACATCTTTCCAGATGTCAAAATCACACATTTAAAATTTGTTGGGCACTACCCACCTTTAGGTTTTTGGTGAGTTCTTGAGCCTTGTCATATATTTTGCAACTACAAAACACAAAAAGTTTTCAAGGGTCCTTTAGTTTTAATCGAGTTGAGCACCTGACCATGTCTCCAGTCTGATTTTGTTGTTGAATTTTGTGTTTGTGTATGTGTCAAGTAGTTTTAAATATATGACTGCGCTCAAGAACTCACCGCATGAAGGTGGGTAGTGGGCAAAAACAGGATTTAAAATATTCGTACCCGACCTAAAAACATATATTTAAAGAGAAAAAAATTGTTGTTATCAAACAGAAGGCCCTCTCTTAGACGAACCTCACAGGACCAGGCCTTTGTCAGATAAACTAACGTGCCAGATAAAGCGGGCAACTACAAGCTTTCAACTATAACAAAAGACTATACATGAACAAGTGGAAAAGGTGAGTATAAAATCACGGTCGGTTGAACTGGCCATTTTTTACGTTTTAGGCAGATATAACAGATCTCTATAGAGGCAATTAATCTGAGCACCGGTTGATGCAGGGCCAGTTAAGAGATGGTCTAATGTAATTTACAATTCCCTCCAGTTAATCTAGTAGTTTGGATAACTGGAACTAAGACGTCTACATTGTACTTATTTATCAATAACTGAGTACAATTATTGTACTAATGTTAATTATATTCACTTTCAAGCCAAAAATACTTACCAGTGTCCGGCATCAGATCCTTCACAACTGTTTCATTTGGTTTGGCTGAATTTTTTGACTTGAGCATGGATTTCTTGAATTGCAGAGCTTGTTTGTAGACTGAGACTGCTTGGGCATATCGACCTAACTGTAAATTACAGAAAAATAAGTGTTTCAAGGCCGTTTTTTAAGAAAAATGCCCTTAAAAAGGAAATAAAATAATAGTTTAGTATTGAGAATCAGAGTCAGATTTTCTCAAATATTCCTGCTGATTTAGTTCAGCAAATTGTTTCCTATGGAATGCACTTCTGTAGTCGGCATTGTAAATCCAAGGTCTAGGACAATGATGTTTTTTTGAGCCAATAAACTTTTTGTTGAAGTTTCTGTATATAATTTTTTTTTTTTTTAACCGTGACACTATTGGGGAATATTCTTTTGTTTTCCAGGAGGTTTAAAAATAAGTAAATACAATTTTTGTAAATGGCCACCTTTTCCAATTTGGCGCCCAACTTTAAAATTTCTTATGGAACACGCTATATCTTATGGTTTTTTTTTTTTTTTTTTTTTATTTCTGTGTAGTTTTAAGGCTTTTTATTCTTTGCCATTTTTCTCTAAACCTACCGGTTAGGCTGCTAGAGGCATTTAAAGTTCATTTTTCATCCCATAAGACTGCAAATGGGGAAAACTTTAACTGCCCATATCTCCAAAACCAATTCAACAAAATAAAATCAAAATGTTTAAATATTATGTTTTAAGATCATTTCACTCATAGAAATTATCATTTATGCACAATATGGCAGAAAAAAATTCTAAAAATTTGATGTTATAATGGAAGAAATTACCTTAAAACATCTAATTAAGACATTTTTATTCTTGAGTATGTTTGCGGAAATATGGGAAGTTAAAGTTTCCCCATATTATTCTTATGGAACTATAGAGGTTGGCACTACTGGTGCTGTAGTGGTCAGTAGAGGTCTTCGTTTGCTCCAGTTTTAAACAATTTAGTTTCGTATAATAGATAGGTTCGAAATAGTTTCGAAACCAGATAGGCCTGCCTCTAAACATGTGCAAATTCCGAATAGGCCTAAAAACACTCATGATTTACACAGGACTAAATTTACTAGACCCGTGTTTCCCAACCTTTTGGTGCCCGAGTACCATCTGAGGCTTTTAAATTTTTTGGCGTACCACCCAAACTCATACATACCCCCCCCCCCCCCCTACAAATACAGCGGGAGAGATCGAAGGTTGTTGTCTTCCTTTTAATATATCTCATTATAGACCCCTAATTCTGAGAAAAAAATGAAATTCACATTTAAAACAAATAATTAAAAAAGTTCTATTTTATTTACAAAAAAAAAAAAATAGATATGAGTAAGGGTGGTGAGCCAAAGAATTTTAAATTATAAGGTGGTACGTGGGCACAAAAAGGTTAGAAAACACTGCTTTATACAGAATACAATATTAGGTCAAAAAATATTATAAAATTTTGAATTTAACGTTAGCAGTATAGGCCAATTTTTTTTTTTTTTTTTTTTAATATAATATAAGCTTAATTACCTGTAACAATGAGTCACCATAGTGAACATAAGTTTGGAATTTAGCTGCTGGATTAAGAATGTCATTGCCGTAGTCACTAACTGTCAAAACCAGACTTGCCTGCAAAATTGGAACAAGTTAAATTACACACAAAGAGGTTAGTTAGGGCTAAATGCTACAGTATCTTACAAATTTTTTATAACTTTCATAGAATCACTCTCATTTGTGCTTAGGTTAGATCTTACATCTTACATCCGGCGTCTTCACCACAATCTGCCGATCGGGGAATCGTCTATCTTCTTCTGCAAGCAGGGTCTTCTAGCTTCACGAAGTGAGCCGTGAGAAAGTGTGTTCAGTGATAAAGTCAGAGATATTGTAGTAGGGTCTGTCGGTAAAGTACTGTTTAAGTTTTTTGTTAAAGGCATGGGTTAGTGGCAAGTTTTTTAGGTCATGAAATAAAAGGTTATAAAAAAAGAAGCATGAATATGTTGGAGTTTTGTTAAATTTTTGAAGTCTATGCTGCGGTAGGTCATGTTGTGCTTATTGCGGGTGTTGTAAGAGTGTTGTTCTTCTCGTAGGGTTGGGGACTGTTGCCTGGCCAGGATAATGGTCTCATAGAGATAGAGGGAATAGACAGTCAGGATATTATGTTTTGGATAAAGAATGGTCAGCAATGTTCCAACAATTGTAGGCGCAGAATTGTCCTTAGTGTTATCTTTTGCAGTACCAGAATGCGATCCATGTTCTTTGCTGAAGTAGAACCCCAAGCAACGATTCCATACCGCAGATAGGAAGAGAACAGTGAGTGATATGCTAGGATTGCTGTTTTTTCGTCTGTGATTGCTCTAATTCTTCTGATTACATAGTGGGCTGTTGCTAATTTTTTACCAAGGTATTCAGTATGACATTGCCAACTAAGTTTTGGTCCACCATTATACCCAGAAATTTTGTTGATGTGGCAGGGGTGATCTTAGATCCTTGCCAGTCCTCTTCAGCTCTGCTACTGTTGTTCGGTTTGAAGTTGATGTGGACGGTTTTAGCGAATTTCCCATAGGGAATAAGCTATTACCGTAGGTCTCATGGAAAGACCTAAGCCCGGGACCACGTTACTTTTTCGTTTTTAAGTGCCCAGAGACCAAAAATAATAGTCATTAAAATTTTTATATATATATATATATATATATAGGTATAGGCCTATATTTATATATGTATATATATATATATATATATGTATGTGTCCCTAGGCACGATAACTCTCGTAAAAATGGTCCGATCGACACCAAATTTGGTAGAGATGTGTAATCCTACGTTTATTCGGATGAGTTCGTAAACCAGACATATCGACCAATCGGAAGGGTTAGTTTTGGGGGGTTTTGTACCCCAAAAATTGGTTTTGTGCATTTTTCATATGTATTTTTTTAAAATTTCAAATTTTTATTTTGACCATTGGATTTAGCTCAAAAAAACACACAATTTAGTATTTTGAAGCTTTGCTCTATCTCCATTGGTTACCGAGATATTATAAAGTCTAAAGACAGTACGTTGTATTTTGAGGCTCCAATGTTAATCTTATGGAGAATAAGGATGTGTTAATATTTCACTTATTAACCAATGTTTTTGGATGAAACTTGGAATTCAGCTTCATTTGGTTGAGATTCATCCATTTATGGTAAAAAATCTTGGTTTTTGTGCTTATCATGGCAGCAAACCTGCATACTCTTTTCCCATGTTAATCATGTGGAGAATAGGCAAACTCATTTAGCAATGGACAGATATTGATGAGTGTGTGGCTTCATATGGTCAAAATAATTTTATTTAATGCTAAAAACCTACTTTCAGTGTTCCCCATGGCAGCATACCTGCATACTCTTTCCCTACATTTATCATAAGGAGATAAACATTTATTTCCATATTTACGAGCTTGTGATGATTTTTTGTTTACAGGTTTATCTGGTCATAATTAATACTACTAATTTGGAAAAATTTGGAAATTCGCTGAGTACGCAGGTCTGCTGCGACGGGGGTATTTGTAGAGTTGATACTGAGTTTTAGTGAATTGCAGATAGAGGTGGCTTCGTCCAGAGTGGAACTGACAAGGTTGCTATTATTCTCATGATACTTAGTTGGAATTACTATTGTTGTGTCGTCTGCGTATAGTATTGTTCTCAGGTTCTGATTCAATGACTCCGGTAGGTTGTTAATATATATTAAAAAGTACAAAGGGCCCAATATCGATCCCTGTGGGACTCCCCTCATTGATTCTCTTAATGATCACTTGATGCTCCCAATGGTGTTGTGCTGCCGGTAGTCCACTTCAACAAATTGTTGCCTGTTCTCAAGGTAGTTTCTAATCCAGTTTAGGGCTAAGTCTTTGATGTTTAGTTGTTCAACTTTCTGGAGAAAAATTTCCCAGTCTAAATTGTCAAAAGCTTTTTGCAAATCTAAAAATAGTGCTGATGCCCTGCTCTTGCTTTCCCACAGGTCGTTTATGATTTTGCAGAGTTGGGCAATTGCTGCATTGGTGCTATGACCCTTTCTAAATCCATGTTGGCATGGTGATAACAAAATCTAAACTTACTTAGCCTACTGTATACTTATTTTGACACGAATAACGATGACAATAATGTTATTATATAGCCTACTTTAAATATTGCATTTCTTTTTCGATTCTTAAAACGCGTGTTGTTTGTTGTGCTTCCTTGGTGTAAACAGGGGTGCCCATCCCCCCCAGAGGTGATGGCGCATTCCCCCCCCCCCCCCCAAAAAACATATACCGGCCTCCCTCATAAAGTGGAAACCTGTTTGAAAATACTGTATTTATTTTAGCTAAGCATAGTATAAGCATAAGTTGCATATTAAAAAAAATGGAGATAGTTTAGGGTTTTTACCTATGAATTCATACAAATTTCCTCAAGAAACATTTTTTGTAAACAAAATCAAAGTTTCTCCGTCTTTTTTGTTTGATAGTTGCAATCTTGCTATTTTTGTTAGACAATTTAAATTTATAATCTTATTTTTTATAGTTCTGGGGATAATTAGCTCTGAAAACTTAAAATTACGACCATTTTGGAACAGTTAAAGTTCGAAATGTCTAAATTTGTTTGAGTATAGGGCACTTGTTTGTTATACATTAGCCACTATTTATCTTTAGGGTTTTTTGAACTAAGGTCATAAAAAACGCATCATTTGAAAGAATACTATTTACTGAACATTGTGTGAGAATTTCACGTTTCTTAGTTTTACAGTTTTTGAGTTCTGCTTGATTAAAGTCAGCCACATCATCGATGATCGCGGCAAACGCATCTTCCGTTCATGGCCTCGTCATCGAGCTAGCTACACATACTCAGCCAAGTTTACAGGGCGCTGCAGCGGTTAGATTATATTTGTTATTGATATATAGATCAGAAATACATACAAAAGTTATTTACAGTTAAATTAATACACACAGCTAATCACTATGCAAATAGTGTGTGTAACGTGTAGTCGAATAATTAATTGTAGTTGTAGTATAGTAACTTAACTGGTCTCAAGACCGCGGCGTTCGCCACAATTAATTGTGACATGGTGGACTTTAAACAAGCAGAACTCAAAAATTGCAAAACTTAAAAACGTGAAATTTTTACGTAATGTTCAGTAATTAGTCTGCTTGCAATTCATATATTTTTTTAGATCAAAGTTCAAAAAACGCAAAAATAGCTGGCTTATATACAACAAAGAACCGAATATAGGCTAGGTATTAAAATATGTAACAGTTTTGCCAAGTTTTAATTCCGTACCTTAGCACGAATCGATTAAAATTTATAATTGATTCATTAAAAATGCATACATATAGACAGACAGACTAAAAAATAATAGAGATATTGGGCATGTAGGCCTAGTATTGTATGTACCGTATTTGCTTGTTCTTACCTTCTGAACATATGTATGTTCTTTTACGGCATAAATTGAAGTTTCATCATTGGTTTAAGACATCTATTTTTTCAGCATATATAGGTCTACGTGTTTAGTGCAATAAAACATCATACTGAAAAACAATTTACTTTCTGGCTAGCTAGCTTGTTTTTTTGTTTTTTTTATTTTTTATTAAGTAATCAAAATTAAATTATGTAAAATAATAATGTAGGCTATTTATAACGTCACTTTGAGACTAACTATGAAACCTAGAAACATTCTCTCAAACTGTAAACATAGTTTGGTTTAGTAACAAGCAAGATTTTGAAAGTAGTTAATGAATGTTATTTTATTAGATTTAAGGCTTGCTTTTAAGTTTGTGTTTATAAGTTCACGGCACCTCATCATGCATGCTATAGCAAAAAATTTGTAAGCTAGTAATAATCATAAGTTCATTCATTTGGCGACCGTCATGAACACCTCTGTGGCCTTAGAGGCTACGTCGTTTAGGAATTCCCAGTGTCGATTTTACCCATTGCATTTCTATAGGTCTATACTCTCGCCAAGCCGTTTATAATATCAGTTCTCTTACTGACGATTCTTTGACAGAAAAGTGGTCGCCAGAGACAGAACCGCGGAAACGTCTGAATATACTGATCAAACATGTACGAGGACATATTTTTTTGTAATTGGCTGCTTGCCGTTGAAAATAAAATAAAGACACTAGATCCCAGGACAACTTTAAAACTGGTTTATACTAGTTGCGAAGTTGACATTGGGTACAGCAAACGAAGTTGTCATAACACTGTGGTAAGTCTTTTGGCTGTCCACTATGACAATTTCCCTTCCTTCATAATCCATTCATGTTCAAGACAGTGGGGGGTCAATGCGAACTGCATGTAAGCCACTAGTTGGAACATATGTAGACAGCAGGGGGTGAGGAGAAATGCTATGGGCATCGAAACCCCTAGCTGGAACATATGTTCAAGACAGCAGGGGGTGAGGAATGCGACGGGCATAGAAACCCCTAACTTGAACATGAGTGGACAGTCCCGTGTCTCACCCTTTCTCTTCCTTCAATATCCCATCCTTCCGGGGGCTTGCGCAAAATGCCCATTAGAGGCAGACGTGCTCAACGGTTCGGCCGGGGTCTCCTTATCCACCAACAACAACAACAACAACAACAAAGACACTAGACCAATAAGAAAAGACGAAACTTAATTTGATTGAGGGAAACGGTCAACAATGGGGAGGGGTACGGAGTACCTAGCCGACGATGACGCAATAGTCAAGATTGTTGGGGACTTACATTAGGCCTACGTGTTTTGATCCAGAACAACTGGACTGACAGAGACTCTCCTAATTTGTATTGACATGTTCATGAGATTCATAGTTTAACTACTGCAAATTAGTACATATTAACATTAAAAAACCCCTTTTTCAATTCCCCCCTAAAAATCTCATTACCCCCCCAAAATTTTTTCCAATGGCGCAACTTGCCCCATTAATCCCTCCTGTGGGCGGCCCTGGGTGTTAAATAATGGTGATACCTTAGTAAAAAACAAATCAGATACATTGGTTATTTGTTACTTCCTTTTTGGTTTTTTAAGAAGTCCAAGAGAGTGAAAAATTATAAGACAAAAAACTAGATAAGTAGACTGAATTCCTTCAAGAGGCTAGAATGTAGGCCTAAGTTTTAACTTAGTTGCAAACTGAATAAAAAGTATGACTAGGCTATATAGATTTGAAAATAGTGGATTTTAGACTACTTAGCATGCAATATTACAATTACTGTACATGCTTTTTAATACTTTGACTTTGGCTTGATAAATCTTTTTTATGAAAGATAAGTTTAATAAAAAGAGCTCTACCCACCTGTTACCATTGGTTGAAACTGGTTTACTGGTAGGAAACTTGACAACCTATGACTAAGTTTAGACCTACCTGGGGGTGGGCCAAAATGTTTGCAGGGGTCCCGAAAAAATCAGTTGTAAACGCCACTGACCACAACACATAAGCCTACCAGATACACATAGGCGTAGCCAAACTTGACGAAGCCAACTTAAGGTTGATTTACACGCTGCCAGTGGCTGGCATGCCAGTTGAGATTTGACTGGAAAGGCACTGGCTAGCAGTGACTGAAATGCCAGCGAACTGGCACTTAAAAAATGTGGCTGTTTACAAATTGTTAGCTACTGTAATATTGTGGGTGTATTTTGTTTTTTAATTCAGGCTCCATTGATATTGGCTTTTTATCTATAATAATAATAACTTATAGCTAACAATCAGCTTTTAAATTGTATGTCTAATTTACACACTGCCAGTCTCAAAATGTTTGTTCTGCTGTCGCTTCCATTTACTGGTGCAACAGTAGCTAACTGACCTCTCCAGTGACTGGGGATGCTTGTTTACATAGAACTAGGCCTAGTCGCTGGCATTCAGTGGCTGGAAACCTCCTTTGGAATGACTGGCAGTAGTGTGTTAATCAGTCTTTAAACAGTGCAATTTATATTTACAAAGAATAAAATAACTTGATGATGGTTGCCTTGAATAATTCTTATGTATTATGCGACCTAATGTATTAGGAGCATAACTTAACCAATAGAAAACTAAGCCTAGCCTAAAAACTATCTTATAGTAGGCTAAGTAAGAAAAGAAAACTTACTAGTGAAACCACGTTGGAATATAGTTCTTGATCGTATAAAAGTTTTATCTGATCATATGGTGTGGAAGTCATAATTTTTTTATAAAATATATTTCCTAACCTAAAAGTATACAAGGCACAAGTGTTTGGATTTACAAATATTGATTCTCTATTACCACTAACTTCTGCACATGAGTAGACCGTCAGACAGTGAAGCTTTCAAACAAAATTGATGGGGTAAAAACGAAATGTAGCCTTAAATGATTTTGATAGGCTCAAGAAGTATCCTAATACATCCAAAACCTAAAACACCTAAATACAAATTCAATTCAACTCGACATCAATTTTTGAATTTTTTGTTTTTGACATACCTATACCTAGCTATGTGAATGTGACGTCAACGTCAGGCGTTAAATTTAATCAGCTGTTAAAACACAGCTGACAATCTGTTCTGAACAAAGAAGACAACATTCTACAATTAATTGACTATAGATACTATAATATAAATTTTTTAAATAATAAAATTGATATGAATAGAATACTCTGTAATAAAATTTGCAATAAACTAAGTATGATCAAAAATACCCCTGTCGCACCAGACCTGCGACAGACAGAATTAGTAAATTTTTGTTTATTTCTACCAAAAAAAAACATCTTTAAATCGTTAGCTAATATAAAACAGTGATTTATACGATTCTAGCTCCATCACTTTTCTTATCACACGTTTTGAATCATTATCAAACTTTTAGCCCACAGGTGAACCAAGGTGACTATAGGCTAGGGCCAGGTGAGCTATATCCCAAGAGCAATGGTGTCACTTTCTGCGACATCCGTGGATGACGCCAAAGAGGTTTTGTTGGTTAAATAATTGTTAAAAAAACAATATTTTACTCTTTGTTACCTGCAAGTGCTGCCAACGCTGCAGGAAACAACTATCGTTCTCGTTTTCGTTAGAGATTTTTTGTCTCAACTACTAAAATAAGGAATTTCAAAGCAAACTAGGGTAGAATTTATGGTTTTAGATTTACCTTGATTGATAATTATTAATTTGCCATTACCTAATGGTTTATTGTAATTAACTAATAATCCAAAATGTAAAATAGAGTAATATGGTGTCGTTACGATAAATATTGTACCCGTGACAAGACTGCTTCATTCTCTTTTTCAATCAGCTGTGTAATGGTAAATATTATAAGGTAACTTGATTTCCGTTTTAGTTTAGACGCTTCATATCCGGAACACAAAAAAGCTATTCAGCTGACCTGGGGCCTGTTTCATAAAACTACTAGACTAGTATTACTAGTCCCTGGGCTGGTATTACTAGTGAATTTTACAAGTCTGTGTTTCATAAACTTACAAGAGTAAAATAATAGTTACTAGTGTAGGGACTAGTAATACTAGTGTTTTTTACCAGTGTAGACTAGTTTTTGTTTCATAAAACTCTACACTAGTATTTTAGACTAGTAAATACCAGTGAATTTCTACCAACCTCCCTACGCCCATAAACTAGTAGATATTTTCTACTAGTGTTTTGTTATCCCCAATTTTAGGAATTTTTAAAAACCTTCTTCAATGTTTTGACAAAATTATTTTGTGGATTATTTTTAGGGCAGGGAAATATTTCTGGATTTAATTCTAGGGAAATAAAAATAATAAAAACATAAGAAACTGAATTTATTTCAATTAAAAGTATATCTTAAGTTTTAAAAATAGGAAAAAGGTCAGGTATGTTATTCTCAGTAATAATTTTCGTGCACAAATTATAATTATAGTGATATTGTCTATTTAAGCAATGTCAAGCATTTGGGTTTTATATTATTATTCACTTCCTTTATTATTGTATCGCCATTATTTTAAAGGGTTGGTATTAGACCTAAAATCATCACTTGTTGAATCAAACAGGCCAAGTACTGTAGTTCTAAACAATGCTTTTCTTTCTTTTTTTAATAATATTTTAAAAATATAAACAAAAGTAATTTAAATAGATACATAAAAATGATATTTTATATTATTGAATATTTATAACAAATTGTATTTTTTGCAATTGGATATTATTTTTTTAGACATAGGGTTATTCCACGATACCAGTTTCCTATATAAGCACCTATATAAACGAATAAGCTGATAAAGGTAACGCTGAGAAATGTCAGGCTAACAATGCTCTTTATGTTACGGGGGTATAATTTTTTCCTCAAAATAATGTATAGGGCTATATTGAAATCCTGTATATAAGTGACTTACTTTTACTACCTAATAATATTTTTAAACTACCGTACCTAATAATGGCATTAAAATAGTATTGACTGTAATTTAATAATTTTCCGTATGTAGGCTTAACCTTAAAAAAACGTTATACTTACTACTACTTTACTTTACACTTTACTTTATTTAACTGATAAATAAGTTATTTGGAATTCAAGTGAGTTTTATTCCAGCCCAAATATCAAATCCATTTAAATCTACTCTATACAGACTTCATTGCCTGAAAAAGGTCAATGATCGACTAGCCTTTTTAATATTTAGACATTTCTCAATTTATTTCACCTTACTGTAACTTATTACTTTAGGTGTTTAACATGTGAAACATAAAAAAAGAATTTAAATAGTTAAATGTTAATTGGTTTAAATAGTATAGAAATAGAATTATTGTAAATTATGATATAAAAGGTAAGATCGTACGCACAACCTATAAAACCGTTAATTTATTTTAAAAGTCCTTATATAGTAATAATATTAATTTTGGCAAAAACTTGATGAATCTGTTATTTCTTGTAGCCTATGTACAATGCAAGAGGTTTATCTAATTTATTTTCTTTACTTTTCTTTTATAATTTGCCGATTTAATTTATACAAAAATAAAAGATATATTAAAAAAAACATTTGCTATTTATATACTCAACAATTAACATAAAAACTAAAAGAATCTATTAGAGGTTGGTAAAAAGAAACAAAGAACACGAGTTAAGTGCGTAGCCGCATTAACATAGTGTAGCGCACTGTGTGGCGGCGGCGGCGGTGGCCACGTGGAAGCCAAAGTAAACAATGAAAACTTAGCACATTAAAAACTTTGTTGTACATTTAATAGGTTAATATTCATTAACTAAAAATGAATGATTCGTGGTTTTGAGTACTTATTTAGTTATAAAAACATCCCGAAATGTGTATTGGTTTAATAAAATTTTTTAGTCCTATGTTAAATGGTAAAAACCCCGTAATTGAGGTTATGTCAACAATGCCAGAGCGGGCGATAAACTGCGTCAGCTGACTAGTAAATTTGATCACGTGACTTGTAAAAACCACTAGTATTTACAAGTGTCTGGAAAATGTTTATGAAACAGAAATTACTATAGTACTGGTGAAATTGGCACTAGTATATAATAGACTAGTAACTTGTAAACTAGTAGTTTTATGAAACAGGCCCCTGGGAAGAAGTTATGCTTCTTCCTTTACATACCTTGCAGGTGAACTACATCCCTTAAGAGCGGTGTCAGTTTCTGCGACAGATGTCGACATAGAGTTTTTGTCGTTTAAAAAGTGTTAAAAAATCGACATTTTACTCTTTGATACCTGCCTGAAAGTGTTATACTAACACTGCAGGAAACAACGATCGTTCTCGTTTGCATTGGAATGGAGACAGGGCCCATTTTCTAAATAGGCCGAGTAGGCCGCGGCGTAGGGCGGCAAATTTTTGGGTGGCAGCAAATTTTGTAAATTATTTTTTTTATTATTCTTTACCAACTAAAATTAAATAAATTTAAAATAATATAACGGCTTTTGCAAAATCATTTGCAATTTTTCTATACATTATAAATAATCTTTTAACTGAATGTAGAGTTATGTTGAAAGAATGAGTTAGATCCCTATTTTGTTTACTCGTCTCAGCCACCAATGAAGGGAAGCGGCAGGCAAGCCACCTCGATATAGTCCGCCACCGGAACTATTTAAGGTGCGCGGTGCGTGGGAGGGGGGGGGTTTCTTGTTGTAACAAGATTGATATTTTTGACGTTTAGAGTCGCTTCACTTACGATTTGCGTCTGGAGTATTTAGTTTGGTTCCTTAGTGTCAATTTTCGTTGGTTGGTGTTTCTCTTGAGACAATTTGATGATTTATGGAGTCAGCCCCATTAGCTATGTACCCTGCGCTGCACATTCTTTGAATATTTAGTCGGGACATCAGCAGCAGAATCATGTATTGAAGCTTGCCATTTTTTCATGCTACTCCAGGAGCTGTTTGTGTTTTTACTAGCTCAACAAACAGATGGGAACGTCTGATGTATGAAATTGACTAAGGAAAACACTGAAAAACTATCAACTACTTGGTGGTCGGTACGGGATGATGCTTGTCAAAGCCTCAGAGAGTCGTGGGACGAAGTTATCTCCATTCTTGCCTCTATTGAAAGTGATTTAACAGAAAGGCTACTGGCTACTACAAAAGATGCGAGGCCAAAGGAATCCTTAAAAAGCTAGCACGGTTTGAAACTGCTTTCATGGTTTGTTTCTGGAGTACTATATTTTACATAGGTTTCATAAAACGTCCAAACGAATCCAGAAATCCATGTAGCCTATGTTTTCCCGTGGCAGAGCTATACGCTGCCCTAGCATAGGCGTGCGCACGATGGGTGCCATGGGTGCCGCGGCACCCACGGAAGCTCCAGACTGGCCTGAGGGGGGCGCCATTGGCGCAAAAATCACAAGATTTACTTAAAATTTTAAGAACTGTACGAAAATATTGATTATGTTTTTAAATATAGTTAAAATATATAGTAAAATGAAAAGTGGTGTTAAGTTACATAATTTATGTTAACAAAATTATTTATTAAAAATCACAAACTTTAAATTGATCAGTCAGATGTTTTGAGTGTATGAAATTCGGCAAGGAACATGTGCGTGCGAGTGGTGTAGCTCAGCCGTTCCATTTCTCAGAAGGACGGGCAGGAAGTGAACCATTATGTCATCTGCGTTTGGATTTGTATCAAATATTTTTTATCTTCTTTTATTATTCAAAAGGAACAGGAATAGATATACCTCTCCATAATTCCTCTTTCATTTGAGTTTCTTTCTCAGTTAGTTTCCAGCAGAGGTGGAGTGTAGATGTATGTTTTCGTTAGCGTTTGATGACATCGTGGCATGTAACGAAGAAATGGAAGGTAAGTTTTTTGTTTAATAAAGTTAGATTATTAAAATAAAAGCAATCAATAACGTAGGCTCTTAATAATTATGTTTTCGTTTTCGACCGTCCAAACCCTGCTCCCTGTCGTTTAACTCGTGATAAAACTGACTTTCACACCCAAGCTCATGCGTTGTTGGTACCGTGTTAGTCGTAGACTGGTAGGCCATAAAAAGGTCGATACTGTTCATCAAATGTTTAAAATGAAAAAAAAAAACTATGAATTAGTTAACAAAATTCGTTTATAAACAAATAATAAATATATTCATAGGAATTTAGTTTATTATGTTCAGCTCTTTCTTCTTTTGTTTTTTACGTTTCCGGTATCCTGCACTACTTAATTTTGTTCACATCTTAAACCAGAACTTAACTCTAAACATAAACAATTTTTTAAATATTTGGAGGGACAGGGACGTAGATGTACACAGTACTGTATCTCGTTTGCATACTGATTATAAATATTGTTATTAAAATATCATAAATGTCTAACAATTGGTAAGCTCCTTTCAACAATACACCTGTGTAGACTGTGTGGGAAAATTTTACCTGACAGGGACGTCCGGTATGACGAAGTTCTGATTGAGAATTCAAACTTTAATACATCGTCTTAAGACAATGAATAGGCCTACACGGTACGGTAAATATTGAGCATTCGACAATATTCAGTCTTCAATTGCTCAAGTGTACCTGAATTGTTTTAAGTCGTATTTAAGTAATTTTATTTTTAATTTGGAACAAATCCATATATTTATTTGTGTTGTTAAATCTGCGGCCTTTAATTTCATAGAAAAATTTCAATTTAATGGACGAAATGAAAAGATAATTTGGAGACAACACATTTGTATACGCTAAAAAAATGCGAGTTTCATACCGACTCTTTCAAGGGATCATTGGCCCCCGAAACCGGCAACACAATGAGGTCCCGTGCGGACGCACGGGCCGCTCGCCGCTATATCGTACTGTTTGCGTTTGCGACTGTGATGAATTGTCAGATTTCTACTTGATTAATCAATCATTAATAAAGTCAATTTTATTGAAGGCCTATCTACAATTTTGTCACAATTATGGTTATTTTAAAAGCCTATGGATTTCAACATCAATTTACTAATAGTAATATAATTGGTTTCTTTGGCAATACGCATTGGATAAATAGTTCCTATCTTCCTAATATTATTATAGAATTCTTCAATTAACATCCAAACTAAGAAATTCTTATCTTTGAGTTGGCAATCCAAAAATATGAATTCTAGATATTCAAGTTTATGTTTTTAACAGCAAATAAGAGCAGTGGGAATGGAACATTTAGGCCTGGGGGCGGGTTGGTGAGGGGCGGCATGGGGGCAAGAGGGGGCGCCATTTTCATGCTTGGCACCCACAGAGCTCAGACCCTGCGCACGCCTATGTGCCCTAGTGGAATACTTCTCTGTCCAAAGAGAAAATTTTCATTGCTACGAAGCAGAGCTAGCAATGAAAA
Organism: Neoaliturus tenellus; assembly: GCA_030545055.2. Lineage (NCBI taxonomy): Eukaryota > Metazoa > Arthropoda > Insecta > Hemiptera > Cicadellidae > Neoaliturus > Neoaliturus tenellus. The sequence continues at coordinate 197,964,608 of CM061533.1, forward strand.
TTTCAAAAACTTCACTTTATGAAAAAGATGCTAAAAGAGCCCAAAAAGAAGCAGAAAATATGACGAAGGAACTGCGACAGATCCAAATCTTGGTGGGAAGGAATGTTTAAAAATTAATACATATTATTGTTATCATTGACCTGTTTATCGCTGATTGAATTAAAAAGACGTTATGAGGCCTACAGGGAATTTAAGAACAGGTTTAATTTCCTGTCACAGATTTCCTGTACAATCACCACAAAACGTAGATAAAGCAACCTTAAGGCTAGGCTATAGACGCAAAACACGTTGTAGATATATATAAAAATGATATTGATGAAGATTTTGTCGATGAGTGTTCTCATTTTCGAGCATATTGCTTGTCCACAATGGGAAAACTTGAAGACTGCTCTTTGATAGGCGTGTCTAATTATGTAAGTTTTCATTCTATTCAGGAATGTTACCCTAAGTTGGATATCATATTAAGAATTTGCCTATCAGTTCCAGCAACCAACTGTTCTGGCGAGAGAAGCTTTTATTGTTTGAAGAGAGTGAAAACTATTTGAGATCAACACTAAGAAAAGAAAAGTTGAACGCCCCATCTATTTTGTGCATTGAAGCAGATTTATCTGCTACAGTGGATTAACTTACAGTGTTATAATTGATGATTTTGCCCGGAAGAAAGCCCGGCGTAAAAGCTTTGTAGAATATTTATTGAAAGTAGTTAAAGGATGAAATAATAAAGCTAAATAATCTAGTAGCCTAAAATCTAAAGCTTTTGTTACCATTTTAATTAATAAATAATTTGTTGTTAAAATGTGGACGTGTTTAGTTAATTAATTGATTGACCGATTAACCAAAATGTGACTTATTTCTTATCTCCAGTGCTGTGGCGGCGGGGTGTCGGAGAGGTGAAGGGTGACTGGTTGGGGGGGGGGGGGGGGGCGGCACTAAGTTAAAATGGGCCCTGATTGGAGATTTTTCGTCTCTGCTATTACTAAAATAAGAAATTTCAAAGCAAACCAAGGTAGAATTTATGGTTTTATATGTACCTTGATTGACAATTGTTAATTTTATCATTACCGTACATAATGGTTTGTTATTAACTAATAATCCAAATGTAAAATAGAGTAATATGGTGTCATCATGATTGAATTTTTTACTATATGGAACATATAGTATAAAATTCTTTTAGAGCGACTTTAAATTTCTCTTAGGCGAATTTTTGACCCCCAAAAGGCTTTTTTATTGCTAATTTGATTTCAATGAAATTCTCAGGTTAGATTTTAAGTATTTTAAACTACCCTAGTGAAAAAATATGGTTCTGGGCCAGATCTGGGCGGCACTTCCAAAATTGGCCAGAACTGGGCCAGTTCTGGACCAGATCTGGGGTACAAATTTTCTGGTTCAGAACTGGTCCAGATCTGGCCCAGTTCTGGCCAATTTTGGAAGTGCCCAGATCTGGACCAGTTCTGGCCCAGATCTGGGATGGACTGGTCTGGCCCAGAACTGGTCCAGATCTGGCCCAGTTCTGGCCAATTTTGGAAGTGCCCAGATCTGGACCAGTTCTGGCCCAGATCTGGGATGGACTCGTCTGGCCCAGTTCTGGCCAATTTTGGAAGTGCCCAGATCTGGACCAGTTCTGGCCCAGATCTGGGATGGACTCGTCTGGCCCAGAACTGATCCAGATCTGGCCCAGTTCTGGCCAATTTTGGAAGTGCACAGATCTGGACCAGTTCTGACCCAGATCTGGGCCGGCCCAGATTTGGTCATTTTCTGGCCCAGTTCTGGCAAATTTTGGGATTGCCCAGATCTGGACCAGATGTAGTAAACTTTCAGGTCCAGGTCTGGCCTAGTTTTGGAAATTTTGGAAGTGACTAAATCTGGGATAGGAGTAGTGAGGTAGGACTGGGGTAGGTCTGCAGAATATCGGGCCGAAATGTTGAGTGTTATCTGGATGACTAGAATTTGATTAACGAGCTAAATAAAATATCAATAAAAATCCAAAACAGAGGTTAATGTTAATATAAAATTACATGCCCAAATAACACAGATGATTTTTTTAAAATTATCAAAAAGTAAGAATCCACACTTAAATGTGTAACCCCAAGTACTGTACAACACTATATTTCAATATGAGTGTATGACTATCATATTTTTTTAATGTTAGACAACACAACTTGAATTAAATAATGATCAATAAATGTTATGAGTTATTAAAATCTAAACTGAGTTGACCTATATTCACATACAATATCTATAATCACAAAGCTACTGTTTTACCCTCCAAAGGATAGCAAATAATAAAATTTAAAAAAATAAGCGAGTACCTTTATAGAGAAAAACAGCAGGTTTCAAAAAAATGAATACAAAGATTTGCTTCTGTAAAAAAATTGTAATAAACATTTTTTATATTTTATTCACAACAATCCTATTACCAAAAGTAAGCTATTCGTATTTAATCAGTCCTATTGTAACTCAACTAAAAAGTATGCATTCAAAGTTTGTTTCACTTTATTTAGCTTCTCTTTCTTGAGTTGGATTGCAGTTGAGTCTCAATTTTCCGAGTTCTTGGGATCAGATATCTGTAACCAAACCAATCAATGATCAGAAAGTTTTAGAATTAGCCAAATGGGGTTTATTCTCATGTATGTTACAATAATACTTTAATAAGTAATAAGTACCTGCAATGAAATCAATTTAATTTAATTGTGAGTCTTATCAGTACCTAAATTAATAAATGTTTGGCCTATTATGTTATTAACACCTGATTTATATAGTGACAAAAATACCTTTTGAACAGTGAAATAAATAGGCCTATGTAAAAAAATAGTGTAAAAAAATTAGTACAGTAAAATCAAATACCTGATTTTTATTTAAGTTTCATAAAAAAAAATTGGACCTTGGTTTTTTTTCAAAACATGGGGACATTTGCTGTTTCCCTGATCAATTTATAAGCTTCTTGGTAGCTTAAAAGTTTAAAAATTAAGAAATTATAAATCTAACCAAAAAAAGTACAGTACCTAACCTAAATCAGTCATGACCAAAAAAAAAAAAAAAAAAAAAAAACCTTTTGAAGTACTATTACAGTCTTAACCACTCTGTCTTAAGGGTCTGCGAGCCATCACAGTAAAACCTACCATTTCTGACTACGACGGAACTGGTTCAAAATCACAATATTTATAGATATGTGTATAAAATCATAATTGGTGTGTAGAATAAGTATTTCACATTTCGACAGGCTCAGCAACGACAGGAGAATGGGAATCACAGAAAAAAATTTATCGGGAGGAGATAGTTATCGGAAGGTCGGATATAAGAGGTTTTTACTGTATCTTTATCATATGACATGATGAAAATATAAAGCAATAAAGAATGAGGTCTAAAATAATATTAAGCTATATAGATCTACTTACCACTTTGATAAGCCTATGGGTTTTGGAGAGTGTTTAGCTATACGCCCAATGATGATTCCATCAATTCTTCTTCCTTGTCTAGGTCTTCCTGCAGTGTACATTCCTGACTCTCTTCTGAAACAAAAGTAATCTACATGTCGACTGGCCTTAACACAGTTTCAATGGGAAAAGTTCGTTATCCAACCTTGTTGCTATTTTCCCTGGTTAGATAACATTTTGATTTTATTGCGAGTCTATAGTACAAAAATTAATAAATGTTACCGTAGGCCTATTATGTTATACCCTGATGTTAATACCTGATTTATACCCCGTACAAAATAAATGTGCGGTCGAAAGACAGAATTTTATTTCCCACTACAAAGAATATTCACTTAATACAGTGTTTCCCAACCATTTGGTGCCCGCGTACCCCCTGAGGCTTTTTAACTTTTTGGCGTACCACCCAAACTCATACATAACACCCCCCGCCTTACAAATATAGCCGGAGAGAACCTCGGTTATTGTTTTTATTTTAATATATTTCATTAAAGGCCCCTAATTAGTAGTCCGAGAAAAAATGAAACTCACATTTAAAACAATTAATTAAGAAAGTTCTAGTTTAATTGAAAAAAAAAACATAAATTGCAATGAACATTTTAATTTGAAGCTTTAAAAATACTACCATATGGTTATTAATTAACGTAATACTATAAGTAGGCCAATATTATGTTTCCCACTTTGAAAGTAAAAAATTGCTAGCTGCAGGCTTTATAAACAAAGTTTCATAGGGCCTACAATATAATTGAAACAAATTGTTTCAAATACATAGGCCTACTTACAACAAACAAAAGTTATTTTGCATTTCTATAAAATTAACTAAAACAATAATACAAAATTACTAAACTAATAAATAATATTAAGAGCAAAAGAGATTGTTAATGGGAACTTTGCTGTTATTTCTTGCTCAGGAAATAATCCCTTTCAGAGGACTGATTAATAATTAGGACTAATTTTACACATGCACAAATAACGATCACGACACAAACTATTTTGACTTGACTGGATTTTCGCTTTACCGAACGAATACACGAACTGCTTGCGAGGTTGGTTTAAACTCGTTGAAGTACGCAAAATGTGTTCCAGAGTTACCAAGTGATGAACTTCATATTCTCCAATTAATTTTCCCTCGCATTTCATTGTTTGTAACTTCAAATGGTACAAGGCAAAAACAAAAACAGAACTTAAAATAGGTCTAATTCAAGGGTTCAGACGGGTACGGGACATAAAATCATTATTAATTAGTATAGGTATTCTCGGAAAAGGAAGTTTTATCTTTTATCTTTCATTTACAATTTATAAAAAATATTTATCTATACTGATAAATTATAGTTCTATTTTGTTGACAAAGCAATAAGGATGAGAATAGATTTTTCTCAATGGCAAGAAAAGGTCGGTTAAATTGACAATTTTTAATATTCAGGGCAGATACACTTAGACGTGCCAATTTTGTGCCAAAGAGAAGAGGTTTATCCGAGCCACAGTTAATCCGGGGTTGTTAAGAGAGGGTCTACTGAATGTATTGTAGGCCTCGGCCTCATATTCACAGGCTCACCAATGATAACAGCGACGAAGGCGGATCACCATCATTCACCGTTTACCGTATTTAAACAGATACAGAAACCAAGATATAAACAGAAAATAATTAGGCCTATTTTCAGATAGTAATGATGGAGATGGATGAAAATTAAACCCAATTCAGTGTTATAAATTATATCAAAATGGTTATAATTGTAATTCATTTTAAATTTAATGCACTTCATTTATCCTGACACTATTGTTATTGAAATTTTCAATTTGCAATTAAATTGATATTTAATTGATACTACAATCAAATTAAATGCTTAGGCCTATCTGATTTAAACACGTGATTTACTGGACTAATTTAGTTTACCTACAGTAGTTCTACGATAAATTAAATTACCTTTTGACAATAAAACACATAGGCCTAAATTTAAAACTAGTTACTGAAGTGTACCAAAAACAAGTAAAAATTTTGACTAATGCTGCGTACAAAATTATCAAAGAACAACACAAAATAATTTAGATAGGCCTAACTGTGTTTATTTTGTAGGTGTTTAAATCTTGCCTGCATTGTGAGAAGTTACAGCCTCAATCAGCTCTCAAAATGTACCTATTACATAGCCTAAATGCTGCCAAATACAAATTAAAGAGATATTTTTTCTTTTTTGTATGTAAGGGAATAAGTTTAGTAGGCCTATGTGTTTGCATGGTCCCATAAACCATTAATTTTGTTGGTATAAACATTGCTGTCCATAAAAGTGACAAATGAATGGTTTACGGTTAGATGGTTAGGTTAGATTATTATGATTTGTTTCTTACCACAATACCATTTTTAATTTGATTGTTTTCATCAAATACTTTAATCACAACATCAAAATTTCAACCATTGATAATAACAATGGAAGTAGAATACGGTACGGTAACAAAACTACGCCAGCTAGCCTCAGGAATACATGCAAAATATTCTAAAGCGCTTTGGCCCAACCAATTAGTCTACAAGCCACAATATTTAGCAATCTAAAAACCTTAGCCAAGGACCGATTAAATAGCTTCTGGGTACCGTATCAGACCTACCCGGTTTGCAGTTTCATATAAGGCTATAACTGTGCTATCTACCATACTAGCGAATAAAACTATCAATTGATAAATCAGATCGCGCCAAAAAAATACTGTCAAATATAAAAAAATTGTTCTACTCTAGACTAACTAACTCTCATAACCTAAACCAAGGTTAATCTCCATTGATATAAAGAACCAACTTGTGGCCAGGAAAGTTTAAAAATATGATGAGATTAGACCAGTAGTTCCCAAACTTTTTTAACCCATGGCTCCCTTTCAGTACAACCATGGCTTGGCGGCGCACTTAAAATAATTGACCCATTTTGCATTGTTTTACATTACAATTACATTTTAAATTTATCTTTTAAACAGTTAACGAACGGTTAATATATACTTACATAGCACTTTAAATAGGATTATTACTATAATTCAGAATCCAGGATCTTAAACATTTCTCACAGATTGGTCAGTTAGTTAAAGCAGGAAACCCACTCTAGCCCGGCGGCCTCCGTCACCGTCCGGCACCGGCAAGTCCCGGCAACATTGCTTTGCATTGATTTAAATGGGCGGTAACCCACTATACCCGTCCGGCACGGCTCCGTACCATCACCGTCCGTCACCGGCGGTGACCATTGCTCTTGGGGGCATTTTCGCCGGCCGGCGGACCCGGCGGACCCGTCAAATTTTGCAGTCGACTTCCTACCTTCATTGCGGTTGCATCGAAAGTGCCGTAAAAGCTGCGTACAATGAGTACGGATGAAATGTTTATGGAATTTACTGTGTTTCTCGGGGAACTCCAGTAGCTGAAGCAACTCATTAAACTTCATCTGTGACATAAGAAAGTACGAAAAGAATTTCACGTCGTCTTTCTTCAAATCTTCAAACAAATTGTGAAATTCGCCATATTCTTTTCTTCTCTTGAAAACTTCATGAATCCAGAACTTATGCTTCCTTCTCTTTAATCTTTCCCCTTCATGACCACACGCCACGGCTATCACAAACAACTCATCGTCCGACGAACTCTCCATTGCAACTGCTGTATTTAGCACCGTTTCTGACGGAGCTTACCGGGCTGGCGACATACAAGTGGGTTTGCGCGGGAAAAATCTACGGCCATCGCAAAGTTTTGTAGTAGGTCTTTTTGGTAGATAACGGCGGCGCACCTGCCAATAGCTCGCGGCGCACCGGGGCGCCGCGGCGCACAGTTTGGGAACCGCTGGATTAGACCGTATTCAAAGTAGGATATAACTTATAGGCTAGGTAATTGTTTCTCTTATTTAGGTATTTTATTTTGTTAAGTTGTCATTATGATTAGTAGAGATTGTACATTGTTGGATCTAAATTATTTTAGATTAGCCTATATTTGTTTTGAATGTTAGAATTGTGGGAATAACAAGCTAAAAACAGATATAGGGGTAGGCCTAATTAGTTACAGTGATTGTCTTTGTTATTTAGAAACTAGACTGAATCAATAGGCTAGTTGATATGATATGATAGATATATTGATCAGATCGATTAAATCCGAATCTTATTTTCATTCTTTTCATTCGATAAATATGGTACAGGTAGCCCAGTTTTGAAACTGCACCCGCCAGAGCCTCTAAATACTAGTTTGCTCGTTTTGTTTATTTTGTCAAACATGTATTTGTCACACCAAACTACAATTCTAAAAACGTATAGGCCTAATAGGCTGTGCCATGAAAAAGTTTGTACCAAGACATAACCTCCAATTGGTTAGTTCCATTAGATGTAGTTTTATATTCTATAAGAAATACAGTACTATTTTAATCGTGGATGAAACATGATAACACGTAAAACTAATATAGCACATAAGGCCTAATCACTTTTATTGATATTCAATTAAGTTGATTAACTCACCTGAATATGTTTAATATGTGGTGTGAGTAGGGTTCTAACCGTGTGAAGGTCTATCGTCTGCAGACTTGAAGTATATCTTGACGAAAAACAATATTGAAACACTAAAATCTAGTTATAAAAGAGATACAAAAGTTTCTTCAATTAAATTTCCCATTAATGAAAAAGTATTTTTACATTAAAACTGTAACAACATAACAACAACACAATACACAAATAGGTGACAGACGTTATAAAACAAACATCATGGGTCACGGGAATGATGGGAAGCCACAAGCCAGCTGTATCGGCTCTGAACCAATCGCTGTCGCTGAACGTTGAGAGCTGTTCCAACACCACCTTCCCGCCAATGTTTTGAATTTGAATTTGAACCAGTCTAAAATGCAGTATAATACAGGGTGTTTCAGAACTCCTTACCAATATGTTAGGGCATTGTTCCTGGGTTAGAAACATATCTAAATACATAGATATATACTAATACAACTGGATCGATAACTCCATGTTGCGAAAACGAGCCGTTACCCCCACCACTAGCCAGTATTCGTGGTCAGTGTTACCAACCCTGTGCGAGTAATTGTGTACTGTAATTTAAATAAATAAACAAATAAATTAAATAAACTACAGTAGTAATACTGTATTTTTTAGTCTTTCTTACTTATGAAATGATAAATTTCAGCCTTTGGAATGTTCACTAATACATTAAAAAGCTGCACAGTACAGAAACATCTTTCATCATCATAAGCATAATTGAAAATTTAAAAGAATGTAAACAAACAAGAATGCAGCTGACGCGCCGACAACAATCATGTCAGCTGTTATTCAGCGCGGCGCGGCGGCGGCGCAGCGGCGGCAATACTGGCTAGTGGTGGGGAAAGCCGGCTCGTTTTTACCGCTATTCCGCCATTTCAGTTACCTATCCAGTTGTATTAGTATATATCTATGTCTAAATATCATATTTAAATTGTCCAAAGTCTTAAGTTACTCACACAGCCGCCATTTTGTTTTTTCACATAATAATTTTTATTTCCGTAATGGATGGTTGTATTCAGTTCATTTATTTGGTCTGGATATTTATGATACCAATGCACGTTTCCAAGAAAAAAAATTAGTTTTTTTGCACTGTATATTTTCAAAATGGCAGCCATTTAAAATTTTCTAACTTAAATATCTCAAAATTGGTAAATTTTAAAAAATTTTACAAGACATAAAAAAGTTAACAAATTAAATTATCTAATCAATGGTACCAAGTTTGTAAGGATTTGTCAACAAATAACGGAGTTATTGTGATTTTCTTCTTTTTAGCCGTTAAAATGGCCTTAATTTGCATTGATTTTAATACAAAATTAATGTTTTTATGAAGAAAAATCACAATAACTCCGTTATTTGTTGTCAAATCCTTTCAAACTTGGTACCATTGGTTAGATAATTTAATTTGTCAACTTGTTTATGTCTTGTAAAATTTTTATAAAATTTACCGATTTTGAGATATTTAAGTTTTAAATTTTTAAATGGCCGCCATTTTGAAAATATACAGTGCAAAAAATTAATTTTTTCTTGGAAACGTACATTGGTACCATAAATATCCATACCAAATATGAACTGAATACAACCATCCATTAGGGAAATAAAAATTATTATGTGAAAAAACAAAATGGCGGCTGTGTGAGTAACTAAAGACTTCCGGACAATTTAAATATGATATTTAGATATGTTTCTAACCCAGGAACAATGCCCTAAAATATTGGTAAGGAGTTCTGAAACACCTTATTGCAGTGCATTTAAGAATTTCTTAAAACTATTCCATAACTGACTAAATTGTTATGAATTATTAAAGCTTCAAAACTTTATGAATGTATAAACTTTATCTATCAAATATTTCGTTGGCACATTTGTTGTTGAATAAATAAATAAATTAATCATCTATATCTTCCGCCCAACCAATAATTAGTTAACTTGTTCTTAAAAATAACTGTTCATCTAATAATTTTATTTTTATTATTTTAAAAGTTGATGATATGTTAATGCAAATACTGTCCATAATATATTATTAAATCGGCAAGTTATAATTTTGTATGAAACTAAGTTAACTTTAAAAAATATGATTTAAAAATTCTAATTTGTTAATTTAGTAATTTAAAATTTGTTAATTTATTCATTTAAAATTTAATAATATATTTGATTAATTAAAATTAAATCTTTTATAATGACGTGATTCTTATTAACATAGAATATAAAAACTGTATGGAAAATTGATGATATAATAAAATTATTATTAAATGAAAACCCATTTTAAAATCCACACCATTGATTCAATGATTAAGAGTTAATAAAATTCCCACAGCTACTACCCAATCCTAGTCCTGACATCTCATTTCTAGTTCGTTCAGACATCCCAGTTATGGTAAAGATCACCCCAGTTCTTTACACATCAAATCAGGCACAGACATCAAATTTCTGGCCCAGGCATCCCAGAACTGGCTCAGTTATGCCAGGTTCATCTGGCCCAGACATGTCCAGTTCTGGCCCAGACATCCCGGTTCTGTCCCAGACATCTCCAGTTCTGGCCCAGACATCCCAGTTCTGGCCCAGACATGCAAGGTTCTGGCCCAGACATGACCAGTTCTGGCCCAGACATCCCATTTCTGGTCCAGACTTGCCAGGTTCTGGCCCAGACATGCAAGGGTATGGCCCAGACATGCAAGGGTCTGGCCCAGACATGCAAGGTTCTGGCCCAGACATCTCCAGTTCTGGCCCAGACATTCCATTTCTTTCCCAGACATGCAACGTTCTGGCCCAGACCTGTCCAGTTCTGGTCCAGACATCCCAGTTCTGGCCCAGACATGCAAGGTTCTGGCCCAGACATGCAAGGTTCTGGCCCAGACATGCAAGGTTCTGGCCCAGACATCTCCAGTTCTGGCCCAGACATCTCCAGTTCTGGCCCAGACATCTCCAGTTCTGGTCCAGACATCCCAATTTCTGGTCCAGATCTGGCCCAGACATGCCCAGTTCTGGCCCAGACATACCCAGTTCTGGCCCAGACATCTAAATTTCTGGCCCAGATCTGGCCAGTTCTGACCCAGAACTGGTCAGTACTGGTCCAGATCTGATCCAGGTCTGGACCAGATCTGGCCAGAAAACATTTTTTCACTAGGGTAGGTAATAAACTATAATCGAGCAATTATTTTCAAGTATTAAAAAAGCTTATTTTCCGTAATTTTTGACAGAACTTTAGTTGTTTAGGCTACATGGTTTGACTAATGTTTTTTTTTTTTTTTTTTTTAGTTGCTATGATCAGTTTATTTCCCCCCATCGCAGCTGAGTTGTCGCTGTGTGCTGAAAACAACATAACATAACCTTTTCTTGTTTATATTTGCTCGCCGTTATGTTACGTTTTTAAATAAAATTTAATTGATATTTTGACAGACCTGTTTGTTAAATCAAATAGATCAACACTGGTGTTTACTTTTTGAAGTTATAAATTATAGTCTACCAAAAGATAGGCATGTTGATGTGGAATGAATTGGTGTCGTACGGAATTATGAGATTAACTAATTTATGGGATACAACTAATATCTATTTGGGAGAAAGATTTAAATTGAACAACTAATTAGAATGTGCTGTGCCATTGTAGCCTATGTCTCCGGTAACAAAATATGCATTAAGTGTTAAGTAAGCGTAATTCTACAATACTTAAATTACTTGATTTTTAATAATTTTGATTATTAATCATGGATTTTAGATTGTATTGTTTTTTTTGCTCTACAATCTATTTACCTTTAATATTGTAAGCATAATTATTATTAAGTTACTTGCTTGTTTTGAGGTCTTAGCTAAAATCATTCTTTGTATGTATTTATTTGTAGGCTAGGCCTAGGATGTACGCCGGTTGACTTCGGACGGTTAGATGACGTTCCACTCTTCACATTCGAGGAAATGGAAACCTCCGTTCTCTCCCTAAAGAGCAACAAGGCTCCTGACCCGGACGGGATTCCCAGCGAGGCTTTAAAGAAAGTATTTTCAATTAATGCTGGCTTGTTGTTGAGAATGTACAACGCCTGTTTGGTAGAAGGGGTGTTTCCGGGTCCCTATGGAAAACCGCAAGACTTGTACCCAGATAGCACAAAAACGTAAAAATCACGTGAAATTCACGTTTTCTTTTTACATTTTTCACGTTATTATTACGTAAAAAAGATGTAAATTTCATGTAAAATTCACGTTTTTTTCACGTGAAAATGTCGTGAAGAGGTCACTAAATTTCACGTGAAAAAAAGACGTGAAAATGACGTTTTTGTTTCACTTAATTTTTACCTTTTTAACTTATGTTTTACTGAACATTTTACAATTTTTTCAGCAAAATTTGTAAATGAATGCTTTTTTTCTAACCATTACATTTAAAAAAAGTAAATAAAGTCGATCAAAAATTTTCCACCTTCACTCGGATTTGAACCCACAACCTTTCTGTCAGTGTCCTAGCGCCTTAACCCTCTCAGCCACTTCTGCTGTACCTCATGAGGATTTAAATTACTATTTATACATTTAATACTCAACCTTTCTTGTACTTGAGCAAGTCAAAATTAAAACTCTGGTCCAATTTGAAATAACTCTGTGTTTGTAAATAATACTCGTAATTATTTTTAATCTTTAACAACTATATTTACTATTGCGTATTAAATATTTAAAGTGTTATTAAAATTTGTATAACTAACGCATGAAATTACATCCTTTTGGAATAATGTAAAGGCTAACAAATATAGTTATAAATTGTTTGATACCACAAATTGAAATTCAAATTGTTATTTCGAAAGCTATAATTTGACAATATCTCTACATAAGTAAATCTGATACTTTGACAGTCAAATAAAATTATCAATAACTAAAAGTAAAATAAAATATGAAAATTTTTTTAATTATTTTTTTTTTAAATATACATTTTTTACATAACTTTTAAATGCAAAAATACCTACTCTCTCGTTTACCCGTTTTTTAGATTTAAATTTTGCCACATAATTTGTACATGAGAAATATTCTATTATTCGCCTTTTTCTCATTTGACATTTTTCACATAATTTTCACGTTAAAATGATATTTATTTTTCATCAGTTTTTGACATTTACATTTTTTAACGTAATTTTGACGTGAAAAAAATATTCTTCTTTTCACCTTTTTTTCACGTTCACATAATTTTGACGTGAAAAAAATATTCTTCGTTTCACCTTTTTTTCACATTCACATTTTTCACGTAATTTTGACGTAAAAAAATATTCTTCTTTTCACCTTTTTTTCACGTTCACATTTTTCACGTAATTTTGACGTGAAAAAAATATTCTTCGTTTCACCTTTTTTTCACATTCACATTTTTCACGTAATTTTGACGTGAAAAAAATATTCTTCTTTTCACCTTTTTTTCACTTTCACATTTTTCACGTAATTTTGATGTGAAAAATATATTCTCATTTTCACCTTTTTTCACATTTACATTTTTCATGTAATTTTCACGTGAAAAAAATATTCTTCTATTCACTTTTACATAATTTTTACATTTTTCACGTGAAAAAAACGTGATTTTCACATTTTGTGCTGACTGGGTACTGATCAGCAAGGGCAAAGGTGATCCCGAGCTGTCGTCGTCCCACAGGCCTTTCTACACGTTGGACACGGCTGGGAAGCTGTTCGAGAAGCTGATCCGTTCCCGCCTGACCTCTGCCGTGGAAGCTGCCGGGGACTCATGCCCCCGTCAGTATGGCTTCAGAAAGGGACGGTCAACGATTGACACTATCACCGAAGTCCATGGAGAGCTGTGAAGAGAGTCGAGAGCCACAACCATTTCTCTCGCTGAGTAGTGCTTCTTGTTACGCTTATGTCAAGAATGCCTTTAACTCGGCGAGGTGGGTCGATATGTTGGATGCGCTTCGCAACACCTTTCGCGTTCCTGCATATCTGTTGCGACTCATTGAGGATTATCTCCGCTCTCAAAGCCTTATTTACGACACAAGGGACAGAACGTGGATGATGGAAGTCACTTCTGGTGCCGCGCAAGATTCAATACTCGGCCAGGATCTCTGGAATGTTGCCTATGACAGCCTCCTGAGGTCGGAGATGCCTGAGGAAACCTCTTTGGTTGGGTACGCCAATGATGTCGCAGCTCTCATTGTCGCACGCAACGTTGAGATGGCCCAACTAAAGTTGAACCGAGTCATGCGTGTGGTCAACACATGGATGTCCGATTACGGTCTCTCGCTTGCTCTCCGTAAGACGGAGATTGTGATATTTATGAAGAAGAGGATAGACACCGTCATTCTGTTCCGAGTAGGAAGGGAGGTGGTCCAATCAATTCATGCCACTAAGTACTTCGGGATTATGGTGGACACCAAGTTAAGCTGGAGGGATCAGATATTCCGTACGGCGGACAAGGCCGCTAAGGTAGCCACTTACCTTAGTAGGCTGATGGCCAGTGTCGGGGTTCCATGATCCAGCAGAAGACGTCTGTTGATGTCCGCGGTTCAGTTCGTGCTTCTTTATGGAGCAGAGGCGTGGGCAGACGCTCTCGATAAAGAGTAGTACAGGTTGCGACTCGCCCGGGTTCAACGTTGAGCGGCGCTCGGGGTGTGTTCCGCCTACCGGACAGTGTCCGAGCCTGCCGTCCTGGTGGTCGCCGGAGTTATCCCTGTCAAGCTCTTGGCAGGAGAGAGGAAGGCAATTTATCAGAGACAAGTCGAGATTGGCAAGGACACGGCAAGAACAGCAGAGCGCTCCCGAACCTTCCAGCAGTGGCAACACAGCTGGGAGCACGACACCCGAGGACGATGGACTGCGTGACTTATCAAGCACGTCCAACCATGGGTGGAACGGCGGCCAATTCTTTATTTATTGCTCGGGCGTTCCCGACGATGCGGAACACACATTTTTCCGCTGCCCATGCTTGGAGGATGAGGGCAACTGGGGATGTTTATCACAGTTCGTGCGGGGCATCCTCCTGGAAAAGAAACATGATCTGGACCGCGAAGTGGCCCAGATCCCTTGATCGAGTGGCTGGATAAGGAGTGAACCCCACGGGCATAAGCCAAATTTAGGCCTAGCCCTACGTAATGTGATAAACAACTCCAGGTTAGAATCCTAAAGAGTAGAGGCGAGGTTTTTTAGTGGGTAAATCCGTTTTTAGGGGAGTCCCACACTACAGGCTTGCCACCTGTGTGCGTAATGCATTTTTCTTACCTCTCCCTCAAAAAAAAAAAAAAAAAAAAAACATAAAAAGCGTCACCTAATAACTCAAAAAGTGAGTAAAAAATTCTTGTACGGGACGGACATCGGAGCGTATTCCTAGTAAATATCGTACCCGTAGCAACACACTGCTTCATCCGCTTATTCAGTCAGCTGTTTACTAGTAAATATTAAAATTTTACTTCCGTTTTAGTTTTCACACTTCATATCCTTAATTTAATCTTGTTGTCTGGAACACAAAATAAAACACTATTCCGCAGACCTTAGGAAGCAGTTGTGCTTTTCCTGTACTGACCTTCGCTTTTGAATAACAGTTTCTATGATACTATTCATAAGGTGACTTAAATAAACAAAAGTAGTAAAAACTATCAAAACCCCTAACCTAATGGGAATTAAATGTAAAACTTGCTGCCAATAGCCTAACAGAAATAAATCAAATAAAAATTTTCAAGAGCAGCTAAAACATTATTTTATTCAGAGGCCATACTATAAACTATCAGAATTCATCGAAGATCATAAATATGCTCACTACACTACATACACCACACACTTACTCTAACAAATAAAGAAAGAAATTACGATTCCCCGGTCACAGCTAGGACTGGGCGAAGACAAGAATGGTAAGGTAAATGGTAAATGGTATTTAGACCGAGTTCAAGATTTTTTGTAAACAATAGTATCAGTATTCACCTCTATTAATTAAGTTCAACTATTATTTCATCTAAAATGTATATAAAATTATAATAAGTTATATACATTTCCACCGACAATTTTTTAACATATAAAGCACTTACATATAACTATACTATTTACATATAGGTGTAATTGGCATTGTCAACACCACTTACACAACAATTATTGAAGTTCAGACACCATGTTGAAATCAACGCTGGTCTGAAGTGCTTGTCAACGCCAAGGGTCTGTCTCTGCCCTTCGGAAGCGCTTGTAACCGCCGATGGCGCACGTCTCTGCTCTTCAGGCCTTGGGGCGCAATGCGGTCACCTACTTTTCTTACATGGTGCTGTACAAACACTCTCTAAAGGCAATTTTGATTAAATCACCAACACACTCTGATTTTATTTTAACTTTAATATTACTGAAGCATGAGTGTGATGCACCAACATAGCAGTGGCGCTCCTCCCTTCAGCAATACCGGTAGTCAAGAGCCATCGCTAGGGTTGGAGGCGCCTGGAACCAACATAGCCAGGGCACCCCTCCCTTCAGCAATAGTGAAGAGCCATCACTAGGGTTGGAGGCATCTGGAACCAACATTGCAGCGGCACCCCTCCCTTCAGCAATAGTGAAGAGCCATCGCTAGGGTTGGAGGCATCTGGAACCAACATTGCAGCGGCGCCCCTCCCTTCAGCAATAGTGAAGAGCCATCGCTAGGGTTGGAGGCATCTGGAACCAACATTGCAGCGGCACCCCTCCCTTCAGCAATAGTGAAGAGCCATCGCTAGGGTTGGAGGCATCTGGAACCAACATTGCAGCGGCACCCCTCCCTTCAGCAATAGTGAAGAGCCATCGCTAGGGTTGGAGGCATCTGGAACCAACATTGCAGCGGCGCCCCTCCCTTCAGCAATAGGCGCATTATCTGCTACTGCTACCAAAATCTCCCGAAGATTATCATTAGCATAGTTAAAAACTTTATATCTATAACTTAACGATTGGTAATAAAATAAAATAAATATAAAAAAAAAATTGGGATGTATTTTCTACTGGGCACATGTCTAGGGGTTCCTTTGTTCTGGGGGCGACGCAGCCTGTAATTATTGGACAAAGCGCTGAATTTAATCTAATTGAATCATAATGTACTCTTTACTTATAGAAGATTTAGTAAAGACTAGTTGTTTCCAGTTTATAATAATTACATTTTAATATCATTAAATAAAAAAAAAAATACCTTTTTAACTTGCCTTTACCAAAAACAGGAAAGATCAATGACCCTCCAAGATCATTATGGTAGCTCCCTTCTCCATTCC
Source organism: Neoaliturus tenellus (assembly GCA_030545055.2). Classification (NCBI taxonomy): domain Eukaryota; kingdom Metazoa; phylum Arthropoda; class Insecta; order Hemiptera; family Cicadellidae; genus Neoaliturus; species Neoaliturus tenellus. The sequence goes on from CM061533.1 coordinate 197,981,697, forward strand.
CAATTTGTAAAAGTTATTTTGCAAGTATTGATTCGCTTGGATTGGCTCCCACATTTTTAGCAAGTGATTTTTTTTAAATATTGGCCATAAAGGTGATCTAATTTTTGAATTTTAATGACATGTTGTCTTGAGGTGATTTGATTTATAACAGGAAGAGATTTGGACCAGCCATGTTCACCACTTGGAAACAGAAGGGGGTACACACACGGGTGAACATGCTGGCTTGTGATTGGCAAAGACTGAAGAGAATTTGGGTTGTTTGCGTTACCTTCTTCCTCTTTTGTAATCTTAAATACTGCGATTTATCTGTGGTGCACCATTGTCGTCTGCAACAAACACCACTGCTACCTCTAAAACACGTGCAGGATTGTAGCGTCTCAAATAAACTCCAGGGATGTCGTGAAAAACATACTAAGATTAGAAACGTCATCGCAATTTTCCTGTAACTCTTCTTCAACTTCCCTTATTTGTTAAATGATTGTAAATAAGGGTTGTTACAATCGTATAATGTTTGGTTTAGTAATTCTAATACTTCAGTGTAGGGGCGAACCCAGGATTCAATTTCGGGGGGGGGGGGGGGATATTTTTTTGCGGAGGGGTCACACTGGGGGGTTTGGGGGTATGGAATACCCCCCCTCCCCAAGGACATGGCGGGTCTGGGGGGCCTCCCCCGATTAATTTTGGAATTTTTAAAGCTAAATGGTTAGTTTTAGTGAATTTCAGAAGTTAAAATGAAACTTTTTCCAGACCTCTTCTCCGTCAGAATTTGGAGTGAAAATAATGGGTTCCAAATATTAAATAAGGGGATCAGACTATTATTTAAACTTGGGAAAAATTTATTGACTTTATATAATGATGGAAAAAAAATAACATTCAGGCGAAGTACAGTAAAAAGTTATAGTCTAAAGTTTATTTAAAACACCAAAATACTCATCAAGAGGTAAATACGTGATTTATCTATAAGACACAGAACACAGTATCAGAGTTATTTATATTGTAAAGATAATATATAATTACTAGCTGTTGCCCGTCACGGCTTCGCCCGTGATTGAATTTATTCTATAGTAATAAAATATTTTTAAAGAGCAACGAAATCTACTTTTTTAAGAATGACATTGAAACAATGAAGTAGTGTGAGTGGACTTCTGAAGGAATTTCGCAAAACCTATTCTTGGCGAGAAAAGGTTTCTTAAATATAAATGGCCCTGTCAACCTATGAGCAAATAGGAACGACCATGTCAAATTTCAACCCCGTAGGCTCTACAGTCATATTGAAGTCATGTGGGGCGGAGCCCTAAAGAACATAAAACCCAAAATTTGCAAATCTGTTTTTTAGTGAATACCTTAGCAAAACGGAACGTTTACGTAAAATTTTGACCCGTAGGATCTAAGTTTTGAGAATTTGTAGGGAGGAGCCCTAAAAGAAATTTGCAAAATTGTTTCTTATTGATCACCTATGAGCGAAGAGGAACGTCCATGTCAAATTTATAAAACGTTGGCCATTGATTAACTTTGAAGTCAGGTGTGGGGTGGAGCCCTAGAGAACTTCAAAAACTATATTTACAAAACCATTTCGTAGTGATCACCTGTTAGCAAAACGGAACATCCACGTTAAATCTATACTCCCTAGAATCTATGGTAATCTTGAGGTTCTATGGGGTGGAGACCAAAAGGAAATTTGCAAAATTATTTCTTATGAGCAAAGAGGAACGTCCGATTCAAATTTAAACCCCGGAGGCCCTAAAGTAATTTTGAAGTCCTGTGGGGCGGAGCCCTACAGAACTTCGAAAACTATATTTGCAAAACCGTTTCCTATGAAGCACCCATGAGCAAAAAGAAACGTCCATGTCAAACATCAACCCCGGAAGCCCTAAAGTAATTTTGAAGTCCTGCGGGGCGGAGCCCTAAAGAACTTCGAAAACTATATTTGCAAAACCATTTCTTAGGGAGCACCCATGAGCAAAAATAAACGTCCATGTCAATTTTCAACCCCGGAGGCCCTACAGAAATTCTGAAGTCCAGTGGGGCGGAGCCCTAAAGTACTTCAAAATCTATATTTGCAAAATAGTTTCTTAATAAATATCTATAAGCAAAGAGAATCGTCCATGGCAAATTTCAACACGTAGGCTATACAGTAATCGTGAGCTTGTTTGGGGCGGAGCCCTAAAGGGGATGTTTAAAGCATTTTTTTTTATCACTTAAGAAAAAAGTGATCACTCCAAATTTCAACGGTGCAGGTTTCCTACTTTGTATTAAAAATTGCGGTTAACGTTATATTGAAATTTTGAAGGCCTGTGGGGTGGAGCCCCGAAGGAATTTTGTTAAATCATTTCTTAGTGAGCACCTAAGAGGCAAGACGAACCTGTGTTTAAAGTTTCAAGTAAATACGTTTGGTAGTTCCTGAGATTTCATGATGAGTCAGTCAGTAATCACTCCCCGTCAGGTTTAGCTTGGACGCTAAGCTCACTCGCCGCAACCATCCTCTTTTTTTATTACCTATCTTCCCTCAATAATTTGAACGAGGTGGCCCGTGCGCAAATTGCGCATTTATGATCCTGTATGAGTGAAACTCACCTACAGTACGTGAATGTTGATTATGAAGTGACAGAGATCTATTTTTGTTTACTATCTGGCTTTTTAAATTCATCTGAAGGTAATCAGCTGTTAAATTAAAATTCACATTGAAGAACTTACAATAAAAGTTGGTCAACATTTTAAAGCGCCCTCTAGAAATAAATCAAAAGGCAGGGGGCGAAGCTCGAAACAATATGACCTTTTTAATTACGATTCGTCACTGCGATATATCCTAAGCTTTAAAATGACACCTCAATCTTAAAAATCGGTTCAGTAGATCAAGAGAAAAAGGGACGTAACAGACGAAACCCTTATAGAAATAAGAAGATAGATGAGAATGTAAACAGCTGTTTACAAAATTAATATTCCTTAATGTAATCATATGTTCCAATACAAAAATATTGCTTCCATAAGAATAACATGGTAACTTTGAAGACGTGTGGGGCGGAGCCCTGAAGGAATTTCGCAAAATCGTTTCTTAGTGAGCACCTAGGAGGCAAGACGAACCTATGTTCAAAGTTTCAAGTAAATCCGTTCGGTAGTTCCTGAGATTTCGTGATGAGTCAGTGAGTGGGATTTCGCTTACATATATATATATTGATAATAGGTAACTAATAACAGTATAATACAATCGTAACATAAAAGTATTAACTTATACTTTTATTATTTTAACAGTGCATATATGAAGGCAAAAGATATTGTGTCTTCTTAAAAAAAGAATCAAGTTGTCAAATTTCAAATGGAGTATGCTACAGTAAATGATATTCTATAGTCTATAATAACAAAATAAGTACACTACTTAAAATTCGTCAAATATATGAGTTTACTTTATCTCTAAGATACACACACGTTTAGACTAACTAAACGGCAAAACCACAGAATAACTAATAAGTTAGGGGTGGAAGCACTGCAAGTGAATTAGAGCACGCTTAGTGCCAATCGCAAGAGCTCGACAGTGCCGACGCGACGCATTGTATGAACTCGTCAGTAATGCCAACGTGCAATAAATAATGTATTTAATTTCCAAAACTAAAATTACCTGTTTTGGATGTAATATTACTGATTTATCTTTTTGCATTGTGCAACTAAAACCCTTATTATTATTTATATAAGTCTGGCATATGAAAATAATTTTTTACCATTTGTCATAGATTATTTTTATTTTTTGAACATATTTTTTTATTCTCCAACATTTGGGGGGGGGGATATATCCCCTTTATCCCCCCCCCTGGGTTCGCCCCTGCGTCAGTTCCCAATTCTCTGTTAGCAGAATGATGCAGCCTAAACACATTAGCTTCTGCAGTGTCCATGATATATAATTGTCTAAATGATGGTATACTACCAGGATCTGCATCCAAAGAACTAATTCTATGGTAAATTGCACCCTGCAACATGTCTCCTGAAGCAGTAAGGATCTTGCCCAGGTGGAAAAGCAATGTTTGTTCCAAAGGAGGTGAAAGATATAGCAATGTTGTAACTTCTTACATTGGCCATGTAATGTTGGTTACAGCTTACAATCAAGTTCTCTAAATTAGGATGGCAATGTGGATTTTCAATAATAACACTTCCATTATGGCAAAACTGGGAATTTTTATTCCTTTCATGGTAAAAAGAACCCTCTTTGTTTTTTTATTGATTTAATAAATAATAATAATAAAATAATACCCCCGTCGCAGCAGACCTGCGTACTCAGCGAATTTCCTAATTAGTAATATTAATTTTGACCAGCTTAACTTGTAAACTAAATTTCATAACGTGCTCATAAATAGGGAAATAAATGTATATTCCCCTTAAGATATAGGGAAAGAGTATGCAGGTATGCTGCCATGGGGGACACTAAAAGTAGGTTTTTAGCATAGAAAAAATTTATTTCCACCATATAAAGCCATATAGGTAGTAAGTTTCATCAATATCTGTCCATAAATAAAAGAGTTTGCCTATTCTCCATATGATTAACATGGGAAAAGAGTATGCAGGTTTGCTGCCATGATAAGTACAAAAACCAAGATTTTTTACCTTAAATGAATGAATCTCAACCAAATGAAGCTAAATACTAAGTTCCATCCAAAAATATTGGTTAATAAGTGAAATATTAACACATCCTTATTCTCCATAAGATTAACATTGGAGCCCCAAAAGACAATGTACTGTCTTTAGACTTTGTAATATCTCGGTAACCAATGGAGATAGAGCAAAGCTTCAAAATACTAAATTGTGTATTTTTTTTAGCTAAATCCAATGGTCAAAACAAAAATTTAAAATTTTTAAAATTTACATATGAAAAATGCAAAAAACCCATTTTTGGGGTACAAAACCCCCAAAAACTACCCCTTCCGGTGGGTCGATAGGTCTGGTTTTCAAACTCATCCGAATAAACGTAGGATTACACATCTCTACCAAATTTGGTGTCGATCGGACCATTTTTACGAGAGTTATCGTGTCTAGGGACACATACATATATATATACATATATATATATACATATATATATATATATATATATATATACATATATACATATATATATAAAAATTTTAATGACTATTATTTTTGGACTCTGGGCACCTCAAAACAAAAAAGTAACATGGTCCCGGGCTTAAGTCTTTCCATGAGACCTACGGTAATAGCTTATTCCCTATGGGAAATTCGCTAAAAAATATAAAAAATAAACGGGAGGAAAATTTTGTGTAAGTTCTTCAAAACCAATTACAAATTATTTTTGATAATGGTGGCAACTGACCACTTTCACCAATACCTCCTAGAATAATAAGACTTATTACTCTTATTACTCTAGGAGGTGTTGCTTTCACCCACCTCTAAAATGATGCCTTACTTCCTAAATTAAATATGCTATAAAACTAATCAAAAGTTACCTTTCAAACTGTAAAGAAAAAGAATTTAATTTAATCAACCATCAAGCACTCCCTCGACATTTTAGAAAAATCATTGATATGCACATTATTATAATTCAACGTCTTAGTGTAACGTATCCTTTGTATTTTGCAACTACTTCAATGAAGGAGAAGTTATTTTTAAAATTATCTTTATATATAATACATTCATTAGGATTAATTATTTAAATTTAATAGTGTTCCATTATTTAGCAAATATTTAACCCAATATTTTATTTTTTATAGTAATAATTTGATTTTTAAATCTACAAAATCATGATCTTATAACTGTCTGTGATTTCATTGTTGTTTATATTCATAAAAATATTAAATATCACATGTTTTCATTTAATTTGTGTTGCTTTATTACTTAAAAGGTTGAAATATAAACATGAAAACCAAAAAAATGGATCCAGTTATCTTTTGTAAGTTATAAATTTAAGTTGCCCTTTAATGAGAGTACTTGGTATAGTTAATTTATAGAATCAATTTTAATTAGGGTTAAGGAAATCCAATACAGTGTACCCTTATTTCATTGTTTAGGCTACAACTGCTCATGAAGAAGACACTTATCAGCGTTTTATTTGTTTGGTAAAGAATAGAACAGATTGATAAAAACTTCTAGAATTTTATATAAAACATCATTCTGCCAGCTGAAAATTTTGCCTTTCACCGTTTTATTGAGGGGAGTTTTATAGGCTTCTCCTGATTGAAATCAAATGTCACTTTCTCTCATTTAACATTCTTCCTACCGATGGGCACAACTGGATTTAGGCATGGGCCCGGGCCCATGTCAGCAAATTTTCAAGGGTGGCAGATTTTAGGGAGTATTTAAAATTATGCTAAAATATCAAGAGCGGTTTTGCAGAATATTTTGTTTCACTCAAATTTATACACTGTCCAAAACTTGAAACATTCAATGAGCTTCGTAAACAATAGATACCCAAGGTAATTTTATGTTAGATTCTGTATAATGGTAGTAGCGTCACTAAGAAGAATTTAGCGGCATCCAACATACACAAACCACAACTCCCTAGCTTCCTTATCATTAATAGTTTTGCCCCTTCCATCGATCCATTCAAAATGAAAATCCCAGTTTTAAGCTAAATATCCGTTTTCATTACACTTATTGTATTTTTAATATAACGTTTTATCCTGCTTGTGATTTGAGACCCTTTATCTCTTCGACCGCCTTCCAACAACTTAAAGGCACTTGTTCGTTTGACATTATAATGCCACTATTTTATTTTATGCTGCGGCAGTTTGGTTAGTTTTGTTATTGGTGTTAAGTAGGTCATTTTCACTAACTCAAAACAAGCCACCTTAGCGATGAAACATAATTCTGGCTACATAGACAGCTCGTTGTCCAGAGCATTTTGACAAGAACATCCTCGGCTGGCTGATCTATTTGGCCATAGTTGATTTTCCAAGTGATTAAGTCCACGTGTTATTTTCACTGTGAATAACTTTTGAAAGGATTTTTGGCATATTTAACAATAGCATAATTAACCTAAATCCTGCAGTGTGCTGTAAACTTGGTTGAATGTGTGTAGCTCATCCGGCATGGCAGCCTCGAGCAGGAGATGCATTGGCTTTAATCATAGGTGTCATAGCTTTGTTTTAGCTAGCAGAACTCAAAACCCTGAAACTTAGGAATGTGTAATTTTTGCAAAATGTTCAGTAAAGTCGTGTCGGCACTGAGCAAACACGTTCGCCGAACAGTGCCCACGTTAACTTTTGTTTGTTTGTTGGTGTTTATTCGCAATGTAAATCATATGGTCATTAATTGTTTGTCAAAAGTTGTTGTTGTTTTTTGAGTTCGCCTAACAAGTTCACCATGAATGATCGGCCAGTGCGGACGCGGCCTAAATGGTCTTCTTTCAATTAATGCACTCTTTTAAGATCCCAGTTTAAAATAACCTAGGCCTAAAATATATTGGCCCTTATATATAACAAACAAATACCCCGTTAATTTTTATTTTGGATTTTAAAACTTCCCTTTGGAAAATCAAAGACCCAGTGATGTTATGACACCATTTTAGCAAATTTCCCTATAGGGAATACGCTATTACCGTAGTAGCCATGGTAAGACCTAAGCCCGGGACCACTTTACTTTTTCATTTTGAGGTCCCCAGAAGCCAAAAACACCATTCGTTCGTTTTCATATATATGTATATATATATATATATATATATATATATATAGATATGTGTGTGTGTCCGTGGTACTGATAACTTTTGAAGGAGACCTCCGATTTTGATGAAATTTGGTATGAAGGTGTAAGACCAGGTCTATTTTCATGAGTTCGCGAACCAGCATTGTCGGGTTATGGGAACGGGGTTTTATGGGGTTTTTAATGGGTTTTTGGCATTTTTGGACCTAAATTTTCAAAATTCATCAACTTTAATGAAAACCATTTAAAAGAGCTTAAAAAAACAAACAATTTAGTATTTTGATTCTTTAAAATAGCTTAACTGGTTATAGAGAAAATTCAAATCAAGTTTCCCATGTTATTCTTATGGGTAAATCTTTAAAAAGTTATATATCACTTATTTATCAACATATCTTAATAAAAATTTGTATGAACCTTCACTACGTGGTGAGTAATTAAGATTTGATCAAAAACCCACATGGCAGCAAACCTACATGCTAAATCCCACGGTATTCTCATGGAAAGTAAGTGTATAATGGGAGCAAGAGAGATGAAGATAATAAATAAGGTATCTGTTCCTAATCAGCTGATCAGCTGTCTTCTGCATATTTGTCAAATTTGAAATGTTTATGTTTTGTTATTTGTAAACAAATCATTCTTTTTGCATTGAAGCTTTGGATGTCCACTTTTATTACTGTTAAAAAAGTCATTTATTGCAATATAAAAATTAATATTATAAATTATTAAATAAAAATAATTTGCTCAGAAATATAATGCTATTAAATATATTATATTTCCTTGTAAATATTATTAATTATATAAGATAGCCAAAAAGTTCTTTGATGTTGAAACAATAATTCTTTCGAAATTCGCTGAGTACGCAGGTCTGCTGCGACGGGGGTATTTTCCATTCCGTTTGTAATTGGGTCTATTATGCAATTAACTGAGTTTAATAATTACTAAAATTGTGCTGTAATTTCTAAATTTTTCACTAACAAATTTTAATACTGTTTTGTTTTTAAGAAAATTTTTCTATTGACCATTCAACAGTGGTCGACTTCACTCGCACTTTGATCAGGGTCAGGATTCTACGTTCAACTAACTGATCTCAGTGAATTCATTTTTCCGTCTGTTTATAGATATTCCGGGTTTTGAAGATTCCAGCATTCAGCCGCAATATAAATTAATTGTTTGGGTTTAATTTCTTTTGTATTTTTATTACTTATTACCAGGGGGACAGGGCTACTGCTTGATAAAATTACTAAGTATTACTTTTCTTTATCGGACCTCTTGCTCGCTCTGCGCACTCGCCCTCATGGCAAAATAACCATCCTTCATGTCCATTGGTTTATATTTACACATTGTAGGCATACGCAGGGCCGGATTTACGTTTTCTTCGCCCATGGGCATATAATAATCTGCCGCCCCTTCACCCCCCCCCCCCCCCCCAAGACTCCCTTTATACTCTCCAAGGAGCCACATTGCGGCGACATTGCTTTTTTTAAAGAAGGAATCTAGCTTTTAAGTTTGGACAAGCACCTCATTTTCCTTCTTCTTCTTCACTTCAGCTAATTTCCGGTATTCCGCGCCACTAAGTCTTTTTCGCTCATCCATTAGGCCTATGTTTTAAAAATATAATTAAAATTATTGCGTATATCAAATTCAAATGAAATCTCACACGAAACATAGCATTAAAGAGTTATGAGCAAATCAACAACACACAGCCGCACACGCACTACTGCATAACAAGCAAGCCGCAAGCGTACTCGCACACTCTGTCAGTTCTAATGCGACATTAACAACACCACACAACACTAACGAATGACGTTTGTACACTGACCGCCCAAGCGGAAGCGAAATGGCGACTTGGCGGGATGGGCTGATGCACGGCCAATCTCTAGTACTATACTATGCACTAGAGATGGCCATGGCTGATGACCGGTGGGGCATACGGGAGACATTCGGAGCAAACTATGACGTCATTGAATTAGTTCCTTGGTTATCGCTACGAACAGTCTAGCGCTCAATACGCTTGATTTCAGAGTTGTCGTCTGCAACAACTGAATAATATTGTTTACACTAGTCCTAACCTCTACAGGATTAGATGATGATGAATGGAAATGGATGAATTCTATCTTGGTCCTCTTTTTAAGGAGAATTTGAAAACTCTTTTACAAAATAAAAATGTGTATTTTTGTTATAGGTATTTTTGTTTGTTTTTTTTTTTACCAGGCCTAGCTTACATAAACTTGGGCCTGCTTTAGTTTGAACAGAAAAGATTCAAAGCGTTAAACGTTTTAGGCCTAGCTAGGCTATATTTTTGGTTAGTATGAAACGTAATTTTATGCAACTAACTGTTCCTTAATTCCCCATAAACGAATCCTAGTCGGATTCGGTAAGATGTAAGATTTACAGTAATTACCGGTAGTAAAGTTTAAATTTGGTAAAGTTTTTTTGGAACCAAAACTTAGGTGCAAGGTTTGGATTGCAGAATCCTACACCAATCTATCACACACCGAATTTAACTTAACACTACATTTAAAGAGTGCCAATTCAAAAATTGTTAAGGATGATGTACTACTATAAGGATACTGTATCTATTTCTAATCTTACACATGAATACCGGTATATTTATTAGTAAATAAAATGCTTTTAAGATTTTTAGGCTTAGGTTTTACTTATTTATCCATCTTTACCAAGATCTTACTACACTAACAACGATTCCTCAATACTCAAAAACAACGAAAGAAAGAGGGCAAGCGAAACTAGCCGAGTAGCGGCAAAATATAGAAACTTTAATGTTATGACGTCAGCAACATAGCCGTCACACAGTGAAGCGACGTCATTAAGCTGCTCCGATTGTCTCCCGTATGTCCCACCGGGCTGATGACGCGATGACGGCGAGGAATACGAATACGGCTCCCCACCACTAGCACATCGTCTGCCGCGCGCAATAGACGCTCGTCCACGCTTCCGCGCATAGCAGGCAGACTGCAGTGACCTTTGCCGTTTAACCAAAATACGGCTATGTGGCCTGCGACCATGACGATGACAACGCGCCGTGCATACAGATATAAATTTTAATTTCTCCAAAATTTTGCCGCCCTTGAAATTTGCCGCCCTGGGCATGTGCCCATGTTGCCCATGCGGTAAATCCGGCCCTGGGCATACGACATGTGTAAATACACAGCCCCCACTTACCAGCAAGTTTGTAACAGAGATAATAAATCCTGCTGACTTTCTTGAGCCTGAAATCACCAATACGTTCTTCTTAAAAGCGATAGCATATCTTATAGAACACATTGTGGAAGCATTGTTTGCAATAGATGACACTCCAAAGTTGAATGATCCCTCCAGCTTTGATTATGAGGGAATGAAATATGTGTGTACTTCTAAACGGACATTGTGTCTTAGGGGCCCTATTTTTCTGAACTGTAGGTTTTTAATTTTGTTTGGATGTCAGCCTGGTTTTATTGTTGTCAATTATATTATTTCTTTGTTGTATATATGTATCACTTTAAACAGTTCAGGAAATAAAGATTTATTTTTTATTTACATGATTTAAAGTTTTTTAACTAAACCCTAAGCTAATTGTATCTTATTTTTAAAAACCTCTGAATTATGTAGGCAATCGAGTGTGTGTGAAAATAATTATCCTAACCCATTCATTTAGAATTATAAGTCACATATTTTATATTGAATGCAAAACTTGAGGTCGCTACCCTTCAACATTATACTAAGCAGTTACTAGCAGTTGAATTAAAAACTTGTATCTTATATCCGAAATTGAGTCGAATTGGGATCAAAGCAATTTAGTTTTCCTATTTTGGGCCAAAATAATGTTTACTTACCAAACTTAGTAATCTAGCTCATGGGGAAGTTTGAGAATCAGTTGTAAATGGTATACTGTAGTCAGTCTTTAGCTTAGATAACATGAGCACAACACTCACAGATAAAAAAAATCTAAACACCGCATCATAGTTCTGGGCAATTTCTTACCTTACTGACGAGTACTGTAACAACCCTGCCGGGGAAATTAGCTCAAACTATGTCAACTCAAACTGCAAAATTTTCCTGAATTCTTGAAATAATAATAATAATAATAATTGGTGTTGCAGTCCCATGCATGTTTCTTCTGTATGGATATGGTTGTGCAAATGTGTTACGTGCTGATGAAACGCCGCGGATATACATCAACTTCTTTGATGAAGTCATACAAGCTGACAATACGAGCTCTAAAATAATGGACAACGACCTCACAACTACTTCAAGTCCCTTCAATGACAGTGTGAAGAATACCAGACAAAGATTGGATTTGTCTCCGGGCATCTTTAAATTAAATCATGAAAACAAAACATATGCATCTGTGCCAAGCGGTTCAATATTTGAATTTGACAATCCTTCCAAAGCATATATTACAGAAATATCTGTCAATGAATCGAATGATGATCCCTCGACTACCAGCAAGTTTGTAACAGAGATAATAAATCCTGCTGACTTTCTTGAGCCTGAAATCACCAAGATGTTCTTCTTAAAAGCGATAGCAAATCTTATAGAACACATTATGGAAGCATTGTTTGCAATAGATGACACTCCAAAGTTGAATGATCCAGCGAGCTTTGATTATGATTTACCACCTTCACGAAACCTAATAAAAAGAGATCTTTCAAGTGCAGAGGCTAATCCAAAATTGAGTCTTACAAGGTCCAAAACTGACATTTTAAGTGACACCTCAACCATCCCTGGTACAAAGGACGAAAATAAAAACACAGAATCAATTGCAATTAGTACCGGTACGCAACATGACTCGGAACTCACACAAATGCAAGAAAAACTAATGGAAAATCAGACTGAGCAAAGTTCTCATACTCCTTCTACTAACCTGGCCACAAATCATGTTTCATCACAGCACATCAGTCATGAAACAACAGTTCTAGGAACACACACCAATGCAGGAGCAAAGGAAGAAAAAACAACCAGTACTGTGGGCGTGAAAAGTCATCATGACATTGAAAATCTACCAGATGGGAAAGTTGTAACCAGAGGAAAACTTATTGCACTTAAGAGCTTACAGAAAGAACAAAAGTCATCTGAAGATGATTTTAATTTCAGTGATGATAGCTCTGTACTGAATGATGAAATGGTTAACAAAAAGGTATGTTTCAAGCTATTAAATATTAAATAAGCATTTACCTACTCGTATTTTGGCTTGGTTAGAAATATTTCAATAAAAATAATTTATAAATATTCTTACAATAAAAATTGCTAAACCAAGATCCTTCAACAGTGAATGATAGGCAAACAAAAAAAGTCAAAATGAAATCAATTTCAATTGGAGGATTTTATTTAATCGCCTGTGATTATTTAATTTAATTTTAATAAATTTTTTTTTTATTTTTAACATTTTGAAGCATTAATAGATTAGTATAGTTTTCTGATTATCAAATTTTTTATGAAAATCAAAATGCTCCAAATGCTATAAATGATTCATACTACAGTTATAAAAGGAGAGTTGGACATAAAATAATAGTTATTTATGTAAAAAGTGTGCAAAGTGCCATTTCCCTGCACTAAAGAGACATATTTACGCAAAAGCCTGTGGCTCGTGGGGAATAATTTCTCACGAGTGCAATGAAGGCACTTTTTGCACAGGATACATATTAAATTTTTCCTACGACTGCCAAATATTCATTATGTAAGTATAAATATTTAATTCTAGCTTACCCGGCATGCATTGCAAAGCCAACCAGAGGAAGTTTTTGCCCTTGAGGTGAACTCATTCGTTAGGCTCACTCACAGTCAGGTTTAGGTCAGGCTACGCTCACCCGCTGCAAGTCTATAATATTGATAGATATTTTCATTTGATAGTATCGTAGCCCAGTTATGAAACTACACCCTTGTCTAATTGTTTTATTACCGATCTTCCCTCAATACTTTAAATGTGAACAGATGTTTGTATAATTAATATTTCTAAATGTAATCATATGCATATGTTCCTGTACAAATATGTTGCTTCCATAAGAATAACATTGTAACTTTGAAGATGTGTAGGGCGGGGTCCTGTGAAATTTTCTTAATTTTTTCATTTTATAAGACAACAATAAAAGAATTAGCGACATCGGTCCAGCGGTTCACGCGTGATGCCGTGACCAGAGAAATAGGAATTCATTTTCACTTTCTCCCCCTACACCGTAGTATATGGAGAAAGTATTGTTTTCCTCAAAACTTTGAATTAGAGTTGTTAGTGGATTTATTTGTTTTGGTGCCCCCTGAGTCCTGTGTGTGTGTGTGTGTGTGTGTGTGTGTGTGTGTGTGTGTGTGTGTGTGTGTGTGTGTGTGTGTGTGTCTGGAGAAGCCCCAAATGGTCCGATTTTAATAAAATTTGGTATATATTTCCAAATTCAAATAATTCTAGGCATTCTTTTAATTTTTTCCAATTTTAGATTTTTAAGGGTAGTTTACCCCTAAAAACCTCAAAAAACATAAAAAATTAAAATTTCTCAAAAATGGCTCTAACAATTTTGATTAAATTTATATGGTTTATTAAGGTTAAAATACTGAATAAAGTGACACCACCCGAATCTCCGAGAAAATGCGGGTTCAAAAGTTATAGATCAAAAAGTGTTTAAAACATCAATTTTTTGGATTCCAACATCTTTTAGCGAATTTCCTATAGGCAATAAGCTATTACCGTAGGTCTCATGGTAAGACCTAAGCCCGGGACCATGTTACTTTTTCGTTTTTAGGTGCCCAGAGACCAAAAATAATAGTCATTAAAAATTTTATATATATATATATATATATATATATATATATATATATATATATATATATATATATGTAAGTAGATAGTACTATGGGGTTCCTAGGACACTTTTGGAGACAATCAAAAATCAAACAAATTTCATAGTTTTTCAGTACAATTATGCAATATTTTTGCCATTTTTTGGCCAATTTTCAGCTTTTGTCAAATTATCATAAAAAATATGCAAATTTAATGAAATTTTTAATAAATATGCATGAATTTATATGAAATTACTTACAGAATAAAAAGTTTTTTAAAACCAGTAAAATTATAATTTTTTACAAGATGATTTAAAATTTATTATCAATACAATTATACTAAAATAATTATTCAAATTTAACTAAAGCAGTTTCTTTATCATCAAAAGTCTTAAAAGCCGTGACAATTAAATTTAAATCTTTTTTATTTAATTCTTTAATAGTTTTATCATCAATTATATTAGTAAATCTTTTTGGTAAATGTATTTTACATTTTTCTAATTCAACAATAATTGTATATCCATATTTATCTTTAATTCTTTCAAATTTTTCAATTTTATATTTTTCATTTAAATTTAAACTTTTTAATGGTTTATATTCTTTAAATCTTAATTCTCCAATATTATTAATTTCTTCTAACAGATCCATTTATATAGGGAAAAAATATTACAAATTCATTTGTGATAGATATGTTAAAAAGTTATCATCATAATTAGGTTTTATACAAAAATCCATATTTAAATATTTAAAAATCACTGGTAATAATTTTTTATATGATATATTACTTTTCTTATAACATAAATATTTATTAAAAACTAGTGTAATTTTTTCTTTATCTTCATGATTCAATTCAAAATTAATATTGTATATTTTGTTTAAAAATTGATAGTAAAATATCCAATTTGTATAATTCCTTTGTTTTAAAAATAATTTTATATTCTTAGGTGTTATTTCAAAATGATTGGAAATACATAAAATATATAATTCATTAATTAATTGGTGTGTTTTATATGGTTGAAAATGGTTAAATTCTCTTAAAATATGTTTAAGATGTTTATTCTTATTACTTTTTCTCTTAATCTTTTTTTCATAAATAATTCTTTTACATATATTACATCCTACACAATTTCCAATAATAGTAAAATTAGTTTGATTATGACATCTATAACACATATCCATTTATATATAAAAAATATTTTATACATAAATGAATTGAATCAATTCATTTATGTATAAAATATTTTTTATATATAAATGAATGAACCAATTCATTGTCACAAGTGTAAGAAAAAAACTAAAAATATTAATCCACAAATTGTTGTAATGAAAAATGGATTATATAGAATAGCTACTAAATGTTTAATTTGTAAAACAAATAAAAGTAAAATTTTAAAAAAAGAAGTTAAACCTATAATTAAAAAAGAATTAACTAAAAATGAACAAATAATTGAAGCAAATGAAATTCATGCTCCAATCAGAAAGAAATTTCTAAAAAGAAAAATAATTACATTAGGTATTGATGATTTATGGGCAGCAGATTTAATTATAATGAAAAATTATGAAAAAGAAAATGATGGTTATAAATATATGTTAAATGTGATAGATACTTTCTCAAAATATGTTTGGTCAAAACCATTAAAGAAAAAAGATGGAAAAACAGTTTCTAAAGCATTTGAAGAAATAATTAATGATGCAATTAAAATTAATCATAAATCACCTAATCTTTTACATACAGATAAAGGATTAGAATTTATCAATAAAGAATTCAAAGAAATATTAAATAAATATGATTTTAAATTGTATCATACAGAAAATGAAGAAAAATCAAGTATAATAGAAAGGTATAATAGAACACAAAATGAAAAAATGAAAATACAATTTGAAATTAATAAAAATTATAGATGGATAAATATTTTACCAAAAATTGTTAAAGAATATAATAACTCATATCATTCAACAATTAAAATGAAACCAATTGAAGTAAATAAAAAAAATGAAAAGGATTTATTAGATACTGTTTTTAAATATAAACCACCAAAAACAATAACCAAATCAAAATTTAAAATAAATGATAGAGTTAGAATTGGAAATAAAAAATCAACATTTTCTAATAAATATAAAAATAATTGGTCTAGAGAAATATTTATAATTTCTAAAATTAATAATACAAATCCAGTTACATATAGTATAAAAGATCAAAATAATGAAGATATTATTGGAAATTTTTATGAATATGAATTGAAAAAAACCAATTTGTAAATTTTATTTTATATAAATGGAAAAGAAATGTTTAAGGTGTAAATTATATAAAGATATATTTAAATTTTATAAAGATAAAAATACTAAAGATGGGTTATATCATTATTGTAAAGAATGTAAGGATTTGTATTATAAAAAATTATATGATAATATTAAAGTTATTGAATTAAATGAAAAACAATGTCATAAATGTAAAGAAATTAAAGATATTTCAAATTTTAATAATTATCATTATAGTAAAGATAGAAAAAATGCAATTTGTATACAATGTATTAGAGAAATGTTTTTAAAACCACAATTTTGTGAATGTGGAAGAAATATTAAATGGACTAATAATTATTTAAGACATTTAGAAACTAAAATTCATGACAAAAATATAACAAAACTAGAAAATTTAAAAATATGATAAAAATAATAATTTTACTTGTTTTAAAAAAGTTTAAATTTTATTGAAAAAATACTATAGAAAACTTAAATTGACTTATGAAAATACAACTATTGATTTTATTGAAAAAATACTCTAGAAAATTTAAATTAACTTGTGAAAAGTTGACTATTGATTTTATTGAAAAATACTCTAGAAAACTTAAATTAACTTGTGAAAAGTTGATTATTGATTTTATTGAAAAAATACTCTAGAAAATTTAAATTAACTTGTGAAAAGTTGACTATTGATTGAAAAAATACAATTTAAACTATAAATTACCTAGAAAAAAGTGGAAAAACTTCTCATATTTTTAAGAGTTTTATTTCTAAGTAAAAATTATTTCTAATAAATGGAACGAACAAATAAAAATATTAATTGTCCTTACTGTAATAAAAATATATTATATAAAAATTATGATAGACATTATAACTCAACTAAACATTTATTAAATAAACAAAAATATGATAATAAAATATTTGAATTAAAACATTGGTGTAAAAATAATAATATATATAATTATAAAAATAAAACTTTAGATGAATTAACAAATATTAAAGAAACATTTGATCTTACAAATTATTCATTATTTAATATTGAAAAATTAAATAAAATTGCAAAAAAATTATCTGTCAGAAATTATGAAAATTTATCTAGAGATGAACTAATTAAAAGATTAAACAAAATTTAAGAAAATCCAAATAATTTAGAATATAGATCATTAAAATATATTCAAAATTTAGCAATTAAAAATAGTATTAAAATTGTTAATAAAACTAGAAGAGAATTAATTGGATTATTAAATGATTATTTTAAAAATAGACCAATTCCAAAAGAAAATATAATAAATATTCAAGAAGCTTCGTCATTAAAAGGATATTTTCAAGATTATATTTTAACAAATTCAAATGATGATTTAGATATTAATGATTATTTAGAAACTCAAAGAAATGAAATAAAAAATTTGATAGAAAAACAAAAATTTAAAAATATTAAAGGACAGATGGCTTTAGAATGTGAATATGAAAGAAAATTAATAAATGGTGATATTCAAAATAGTAATATGTATTTTTGCATAAAAAGTTCAGATATTTTAAATGTAGATGATTTTATTGATGATCAATTTAAGAAATTAATAGTTAGAGAACAACTAAATCAACCATCAAAAGGCTCTGGTTGGTCATTAAAAAGATGTGTTGAATTAAATCTAAAATTATCTAAAAATAATTCATTAAATGCTGGATCATATATAGAATTACCAAATGAAATTAAGAATAAAAAATGTTGTGTAAATTTTAAAAATAAAGATGAATATTGTTTTATTTATGCAATTAAATGTGCTATTGATAAACCAAATGAACATGCTGAAAGAGTTAAACAATATCAAAAATATATAAATGATGATATTTTTAAAGGTTTTGATTATCCAATAACATTAAAAGATATTAAATTATTCGAAAAAAGATCGTTTGACTCTAAATATAACTATCCATCAATGTCAATAAATATTTATAGAATTGATGAAGATGAAAAAATAGTGCCATTACAAATATCTGAATATTATAATGTAAAATTAGAAATTGATTTATTATATTATAAAATTGGTAATAATTGTCATTATATATTAATAACAGATTTAAATAAATTGGTATATTCTCAATTATCAAAACATAAAACAAAAAAATATATTTGTAGAAGATGTTTGACTCATTTCTACAAAAATAAAGACTTGAATAATCATTTAGAAATATGTAAATCATTAGAACCTTGTAGACCTATAATGCCATTTCCTGGTCAAAAAGTAAGTTTTAAAAACTATTACAAAAAGTTTGAACATCCATATGTAATTTATATGGATTTTGAAAGTATATTAGAAAAGATTGATAATTGTAAAAATAATCCAAATTGCTCATATACAAATAAAATTCAAAAACATATACCATATGGATTTACAATCTATTTAGTATCTAGAGTAACTAATAAAATGTATAAACCTATTTGTTATAGAGCAAAAAATGAAGAAGAATTAATAAATGTACCAAATAAATTATTTGAATATTTAGATGAAATTTCAAAATATATAGCTAAAAAATATAATTCGAAAAATAAAAAGCCTATGAATTTAACTAATGAAGAAGAAATTAATTATCAAAAAACTAATATTTGTCATATTTGTGAAAATAGTGGTTTTGATGATGATAAAAGAATAAAAGTAAGAGATCATTGCCATTTAACAGGAAAATTTAGGGGTGCTGCACATTTAAATTGTAATTTAAATCTAAAATTCCCTCAAAGTATTCCTATATTCTGTCATAATAGTTCAAATTATGATACACATTTGTTTATAAAAGAATTAGCCAAAAAATATGGTAAAATTGATTTGTTAGCTAATACAGATGAAAAATATATAAACTATTCAGTAAATTCTGGTTATGGTTATGAATTTGAAGGTGATAAACCTAGAAAATTTATAAAATTCTCATTTGTAGATACATTTAGATTTATGGCTACATCAATTGAAAAATTAGCTAAAAATCTTAAAGAATTTAAGCATATAAATAAATTTATAAAAGAAAATGATATAATTGAATATGATGATGAAACTTTAAAAATATTAACTTCTAAAGGTATATTTCCATATGAATTTATTGATAATGTTGAAAAATTAAACTATGATAAAATATTAGAAAAATATCAATTTTATAGTTGTTTAACTAATGAAAATATAAGTGATGATGATTATAAACATTATATAAAAGTTTGGAATAAATTAAAAATAAAAACATTAGGTAATTATTCAGATTTGTATAATATTCAGGATGTATTATTATTAGCTGATATATTTGAAAATTTTAGATCTGTTTGTTTGAAAAATTATCAATTAGATCCAGCACATTATCTAACATCACCATCATTAGCTTGGGATTCTATGTTAAAATTAACAAAAATTAAACTAGAATTAATAAGTGATTATAATATGTATTTAATGATTGAAAAAGGTATTAGAGGTGGTATTTCACAATGTATAACTAGATATTGTAAAGCAAACAATAAATATACAAAAAATTATGATAAAACAAAACCTGAAAATTATATGTTATATATAGATGCAAATAATCTATATGGATGGGCTTTAAGTCAAAAATTACCTTATAAAGATATAACATGGATGAATCCTAATACATATACATTAAATGAATGGGAAGAAACAATATTAGAATTAGATGAAAATGCTGAATATGGATACATATTAGATGTTGATTTAGAATATCCTATTGAATTATATGATGATCATAAAGATTTACCATTAGCACCTTAACATTATAATAATAAACTTTGCACAACATTATTTGATAAAAAAGATTATGTTATTCATTCAAGAAACTTAAAATATTATCTACAAAAAGGATTAAAATTAAAGAAAGTTAATAGAGTTATAGCATTTGATCAAGATGATTATATGAAAAAATATATTGAATTAAATACCAAATTAAGATCCAAATCAACATCAGATTTTGAAAAAGACTTTTTTAAATTGATGAATAATAGTGTTTTTGGAAAAACTATGGAAAATGTTAGAAATAGATGTGATATCAAATTAGGTGACGAAAAGTTTTCATTAAAACAAGCAAAAAAACCTAATTTTAAAACATTTAGTATATTTGATAAAGACTGTATTGCTTCACATATGATAAAAGAAAAGGTTAAGTTTGATAAACCAATCTATATAGGATTTTCAGTACTTGATTTATCAAAATTACATATGTATCAATTTTATTATGAAAAATTAAAGAAGTTTGATCCAAATATAAGGTTATTATATATGGACACAGACAGTTATTTTATAGAGTTTAAAAAAGATCCATATAAAATTATTAAAGAAAATATTAATGAATTTGATACAAGTGATTATAAGAAAGAACATGAATGCTATAGTGAAAAGAATAAAAAAATAATTGGTAAATTTAAAGATGAGTTAAATGGTGAAATATTAGAAGAATATTGTGGTTTAAGATCAAAATTATATAGTTATGAATTTAATAATAAAAATCCTGTAAAATGTAAAGGAATTAAGAAAAGTGTTGTTGATAAAACATTACATATGGATGATTTTAAGAAATGTTTATTTGATGATCAAGAACAATATAGAGAAATGACTTGTATTAGAAGTTTTAAACATGAACTATATACAATTACAATAAATAAATTAGCTTTAAGTAATAGAGATGACAAAAGATTTATTTGTGAAAATAAAATTGATACATTACCTTGGGGGTATAAAAAAAAATTATAAATAAATGGAAATTTTAATTGTTCCAAAAGAATTAATAAATAATGATTTTGATATAAAATTATATTTATTTAAAACTAAAATATCAAATAAATTTTTAATATATCTTTTTAAATATAAAAATTATTTTGTATATCATTATAAGTTTAATTTTATAATAGAACCATTTATAAATATAATAAAAAATTATGTTAAAGAAAGTTTTAAAGAAAATGATCAAAATTATATTAATAATTTATAACCATATAATATTGAATTTATACTATAATTTATGTATATTTTTAAATATTTTCTTTAATAAATTTAAATATATTCAATAATTTATTATTAAATTTTTATATTTGTTTTGATTCTTTCATTTAAAATATTTATTAATCTATTTTTAAATTTTATGATTCTTTTTTAATTTTAAAATTAATAAATATAAACAAAATTTTTTTAATAAAAATAGTATGTTTTTCATTATATGATAGGGGGGGACAAATCGCCTCCCCTAAAAATATCTATAAATTTTACTTTATTATCATTATAAGTAAGACCCGTCTTTAAGACGGGTCTCAAATTTGTATATAATTTATTATCTTTATGAATATTTTTTGAATGTTTAAGGAGGGTAACGTTTTGTTACCCTTAAGTTTTTATTGTATAATAAGTTTACCTTCTTTAAAATTTTTTAAAATAAATATTATAATTTATGTGGGACCCATTTTGGGTCCTACCTAATTTTAATAAGTTTTGTATGTTTTTCATTATATGATAGGGGGGACAAATTGTCCTCTCTAAAAAAATCTATAAATTTTAATTTATCATCATCTATATTTATCCTTATTGTTTATCTACCTTTTTTGATTTTAAATTTAATGAATATAAACCAGATTCATTAATAAATATTGTTTTATTATCTATTTTATTGACGCCCTGTTTTAGGGCATCTGAAAACATGTTTGTACATCAATTTTTAGGGTGTCTTAATTTGTGACATCTATAATTTTTATATAAATTAATTTATCATCATTATGTAAGTGTAACTGTTGGTTACACTTGATATTTTTTAAGTTTTATACATTTTTCTTTTACATTATCAATTAAAACTTTTCTAGAATTTTTATATTTTAAAATATTACAAATATCTTTTACTTTAAACCAAGGATTATTTTGTTTACTAAATACAATTAATTTATTATTAAATATAAAATTATTGTAATTAAATCAATTGTTTTATTATTTATGTAGACAGATTTTATATTACAAATTTTGTTTTAATCTTAAATATACAATACTTTTAATATTTTCATTATTTATTAGATTTACATCACTATCTTGAATAGATATTACAATATTTTGAATTTTATTTATGTTTTTTAAAGGAATATAATCAATTTCATTTGGGTTTTCACTAATTTTTGATCCATATTCAACATTTGGATAAAATGAATATAGAATTTCTGATTCTTTATGTAAATGTGAATGATCTTTATGATTTTCAAAACTAGGATCAACTAAATTACAATGTATTTCAATAACATCAAAAGGTCTAATTTTTGGTAGTTTTATTCCTTTTGTTAATACATTTGGTTCAATTATTTTATTATTTAACCCTAATAAATCAATTATAATTGTTGTTACTATAATTTTAACAGGAGATTTTATTATAATATATGGTCCATCATTTTTCAGTATAAAATCATTTTCATCAAATTTATTAATTTTCTTTTTAAATTCTTTTAAACCATTAATAAAAATATTTTTTATTTCTTCAATTGTATAATTTCCTTTATTTATATCAAAATATTGATCTATAATTTTATCATCTTCATCTTTAATAGAATATCCATAACAGTTTTTATAATCATTTGGTATATTTGATATAAAATTATCTGAATAAAATCCACTTAAACCAATACTATATTTTCCATCAAAATGTATTGGATGTTCTAATCTTAATTCTATTTTGGATGAATGACCAATTATTTTAAATAATTTCATCTTATTTAAATGGAGAAATTTTTAGAAAAAAAAGATAATATAAAATTAGAATCATATGATAAAAATAATAAAAATGATCAACCTATTAGATTATTAATTATAGGAACAAGTGGATCTGGTAAAACTACATTATTATTAAATTTTATTTACAAAAGATTAATTCCATATTCAAATTTATATATTTTTAGTAAATCATTAGAACAACCATCTTATAAATTATTACAAAAAAGATTTAAAAATATAGAATCAAATATTAATAAACAAATTTCTTATTTTTTATGTAATGATATGATTCCACTAAATAAATGTAAACCAAATTCATTAGTAGTTTTTGATGATTGTATTTTAGAAAAACAAGATAAAATTAAAGAATATTTTATAATGGGTAGACATAAAAATATATCATGTATTTATTTATCACAATGTTATTCAAAAGTTGATATGCAATTAATTAGAAATAATTTAAATATGTTATGCATATTTAAACAAAATGAACATTATATGAAAAAAATATATAATAATTTTGTTGGATCAGATATAAAATTTGATAAATTTAAAACTATTTGTAATGATTGTTGGAAAGAAGATTATAGATTTTTAACTATTAATTTATTAAAAAAATCAAATGATGGAAAATATATGAAAAATTTTTCTGATATTAAATAATGATAATGGCTTGTTGTATATTTGAGTCAATAATTGATAGAATATTTATTTTATTAGTATTATTTATTTCATTAGTATTTATATATTTAATGAAAATTACAGAAATAAAGTAAAATGAATTGTGTTTAACATGATTTATATTTGTGTTAACATGATTTATATTTATGTTAACATGATTTGTTTTTGTGTTAACATGATTTGTGTTTGTGTTAATATGATTTATGTTTGTGTTAACATGATTTGTGTTGAACATAAATTTTTCTTTGTAATAAATGGATAAAATATCTGTTAATGAAGCTAAAAAATTAGATGATATTGAAAAAAAAATTAATAAAAGAATTTAAAAATCAAATTAAAATTGAAGATAATTATGAAAAAATTAAACAAAAAGCATATGAACCTATAACATCAGCAATTGGTAAAGTTGAAAATAAAATTGGTGAAGTCTTAAATGAAAATAAAAACCTAATGGAATTGGTACCTGTTGTTAATAATTTTGCTAATATATCAATACCAGAAACTGAAGAATTAAATTTACCTTCAAGTACTCCATTTAGACTAATCAGACAACCAATAATTCAAGAAGAATCGACATTTATTGACCCAAATTTAATTTCACCTCAAACATTAGATAAAATTATTGGTCCATTAGCACAAAAATATTTACCAAGAACAAAAGATGATAAATTTGGTTTATATTGGAATAAACATAAAAAATCATTTATGATTGGTGATAAAATAACTGTAATTGATAATGATGATTTAATAATTGATGATAAAAAATATAATGGAACACATGGATTATGGAGATTGTTAACTTATGAAAAGAAACCAGATAATAATTTATATACACAAGATGATTTAAATAATTATTCAAAGATTTTATGGGAAACTAATTCAATTTATAAAAATAATGATCCAAATAGTAAAAAACCAAAATCTAGTAAAGGTGATAAATATATTAATTTAATTAAACATATTTGGGAATTAAAAGGGGAAATTGAAGGTTCAGGAATCAGACAGTATACAGAAAATAAAATTGAATATAGATTTATAGATGATTTAAATAAATTAGATAATATTATTAATTATATATATGCACAAGAAAAAGCTGGTAATAATAATTTTTTAAATGAAAAGAAAGCAATTAAAGACTTTATATCAAATAAATTAGATGAATTAATTGAAAAACCTGAAGGAATTAAGTATTTAAAAAGAATTTTGGCAAATATTTCATCACCATTATTAAAAGATGGATCAGGTATTTTAAATGATGTTATAAATAATTTACCTTTTGAATTACATGTACATGGTTATCAATATCTAGGGCCTGGAACTAAATTAAATAAAAGAATAAAAAGAAGTGATCCTGGAATCAATGATTTAGATAAAGCTGCTAAAGAACATGATTTATTTTATAGAGATCATAAAGATACAAAATCTAGAAATGAAATAGCTGATAAAATTTTACAAGATAAAGCATGGGATATAGTAACATCAAATGATCATGGAATTGGTGAAAGATTAATTGCATTACCAACATCAGGTGCTATGTGGATGAAAAGAAAATTTGGTATGGGTTTAGAAGTAGGATTAAAATTTTAATAAATTATTTATTAATTATAATAATCTATATTATAAAAACTATAAATTTTTTTCTTAATAAATGGAAAAAACAAATATAAACTTGACAGATAATCAAAAGTCAAAAATAAAATTAGCATTTAAAAATAAAAGATCAGTTATAATTCAATTTAATATTGATCAATTTAATAAAAATGGAAAAGATATTATATTATTATCTAAAAGACAAATTAATAAACTAAATAAACATAAAAATTAAATAAAGGATTAAGATTTGAATTTTCATATAATCAATTAAAAGAAATAAAAAATGGTGGATTACTAAAAGAAATTTTAGATTTTGCTGATAATATACCTATAGTTAAAAATTATACACCAAATGTTAGAAAGGGAGCAAAAGTAGTAAAAGAATCTATAATTCCTAAATTTAGAAATTTTGTTGATTGGTTAGATCATGAATTAAAAAATGTAGAAGGATCTGGTTTAGATAAAAAAACATTAAAATATATGAAACAAAATTATAAAAAAATTTTGAACCACTAACATTAGGTGAATTAGAAAAATTGTGTAAAAATATAAAATATTTTAGAGGTGTATTTATGAGAGATATATTACCTAATAAAGTTAATAAATTTGAATGTGGAATTATAAATTTAGATTCATTTAATGGAAATGGAACTCATTGGGTTTGTTATTATAAAAAAGATAAAATTAAATATTATTTTGATTCATATGGAAATATAGTTAATAAACCACCAATAGAATTAGTTAAATATTTAGGAAAAGATAATATATTTTATAATGATAATCAAATTCAAAATTATAATGATCCACCAATTTGTGGCCATTTATGTGTTTTTATATTAAATGAATTAAATAAAAATAAAAAATTTGATAACATAATAAATAAATTAATCCTTAATAAATATGGATTCACAAAATATATTTGATCTGTTTGGAAGACAGAAAAAACATCCAATTAATATTAAAGAAGATTATATTAATTCTAAATTAAATATATTTTTTAATAATTTTAGTAAAAGTTTTAAAAGTCATGTAAAAAAGACTGAAAATTTAGTAAATGCTATTGGTTTATCAAAAAATTATATAAATATTAATGGTAAAAGAATTGTTAATGTAAAACCAAGTATAAATAAATATGATGTTATAGTTAAATCAGAATTAGATGAAGTTTTAGATTCAATTATTGAAATTGGTAGTGATTATTCAGAAACTAAAAAAGATTTAAATAAAATTTTAGAATTTTTAATTAATGTTGGAAAACATGTTGAAAATTTAGAAGAAAAATTAGAAAAAGAACTAAAATTTCAATTTGATGGAGTCAATAAATCAATAAAAGAATTAAATGCAGAAATAATACTAATTAAAGGAGATATAGATAAATTACAATAATTTATTTTATATAAATGGAGTTGATTTATTGTCTTAAATGCAAACAAAAAACTAATTCTAAAGATATTCAGATAATAAAATTAAAAAATATAAATATAATTAAATCAAAATGTTGTATTTGTATTTCTAAGAAAAGTTGTTTTACAAAATTTTCTCCCTAATAAATGGCTCTATACAGTTCATTTGATTTATTCATTATCAGAAACCAAAATCAATTAAACAAAGATGATTGGGATGATATATCTGAAAAATATGAATTGAGTATTAATATGATGAGATTGTTTCAAAATAAATTAAATTGGCAAAAAATTGCTCAACATCAAAATTTAACTATAGATTTTATTACTGAATTCATAAATTATCAACTAAAAGATTATATTGATTTGATTTGTAAATATCAAGATTTAACTGAATATTTCATTCATGATTATGCATTTACATTAAATTGGGAATTAATTTTAGAACATCAAAAAATATCAGCAAAATTTATACTTGATCATGCTACTGAAATTGAATATTTTAAAAGTAAAAATGAAATTGATACATAAATAAAATTTGACATCATAAAATCATAAAAATTAAATTATAAAAATTTTACTTGTTTTAAAAAATCTTTTGATTTAAAAAATTTATCCTTAATAAATGGCTGATTACAAAAAATATATAAATGATATTGAAAGAGCTGAATACAAAAATTTCTACCCATTATCTAAATTACATTTAAATGAACCTAATAAAAAAACTGAATTTAATATAGATTTTGGAGATGGATTTTGTACTTCTAAATTTCAATTTTATATATCTGGTAAATTGACTAAATCTGATGGAAATGCATATGATAATGGTGCTAATATAAAATTAATTGATAATTTTGTTCCATTTTTATTTTCAAAAATTGAAGTTAGAAAACATAATAAATTGATTGATGAAATTGAATATCCTGGTCTATTAAGTACAATTAAAGGTACTATAACTTATTCAAAATCAGAAATAAATCAAATAAATAATGGTTTTGAATCAAATTTTAAAAATAAATTTGAAGCAATTGGTAATTTATCTCATTTTGGATTAGGATTTTTTGAAAATGTAAATATTCCAATATACAAAGGAGGTTTTAATATAACATTTATTAGATCAGAAGATAATGATGCAATTTTTAGATGGAAAACTAAAAAGGCTGATGGATCTTATGATAATGCTACATTACCAACTGAAGGTAAAATAACAATTGATGAATTTTTTATTAGAGTTCCTATAATTGAATACAAAACAACAATTAAAATTCAATTAATTAATGAACTAAGCAAATTTGAAAAAGTAAATTTTCATTTTAATCATTGGCAATGCATTGAACAAAAAAATATTACAGGAAAGAATTTAAGTTTTGATATAACAAATATCTATAGAAATATTTATAATCCAAAATTTATTATAATTGGATTTTAAAAATCAAGAACAAATGATCAGTTATTTGATACTTCTAAATTTGATAGTATGTATGTAAAAAATATAAGAGTAAAACTAAATGGTCATTATTACCCTGATGAATTGGAAAATTTTGATATAAACAATGAAAAATTTAGAATTATGTATGAAATGTATCAAGATTATAAAAAAGTTTATTATAATAGTAGTAAAATGTATTATAATCCAACAGAATTTCTAGAAAATAGACCAATTTATGTAATTGATACTACAAAAAATCCAACAAATATTTCAAGTTCAAAAAATGATATTATTATTAATGCAGATTTTGATTATGATATAGTAGCTACTAGTAAAACAAATTGTTATATTATTATTGTATCTGAAAAATTACTTGAATATAATATAATTAAAAATGATATTACTGAAATCAAATAGTTATAGAATAATGATTTTAAAATTTTATTTAAAAATAATAGTTTATAAAAAATTTGGATTTTTAAGGTTGAGGGAAGTAAATATACTAAGTTTGAAAAATAATAAATTAAGACTTACCTTAGAAGTAGTAAATATATACAAAACCTAATTATGAAAAACTTTTTTAAAACCACATTTTCTCAAATAATTTATTAACTATTTATGATATCATAACACTAATGTTATTTTTGAATTCTCTATAAAAATCTAATGTTATTTCATGTATCACATGTCCTAAATTAATAAGTAAATAATTTAAAAACTCAAATATGTGATTATAAAAGAGTTATCAAATTAATAATCTTGAGATAAAAAGATAAGTATTGATTTATATGGAAAATAAATATCAGCAATGAAAAGCTCATTGAAAGTTAATGCATTTTCATATATTATAAGTCTTTGTACGATCAAAAATAATAAAGAAACCTTAATAAACATAATTCAATGGCAAAACAATGTTTAGACAAAAGGCTGACTTTAAAAAAAAGACTTTTATAAAAATATGTGTTTGCAAAAAATACCAATTAAAAGCCCATTAAAATGTGATGTGGATTCAACATGTTTTTATTTTAAATGTTATAATAACATATTGTTTTTTCCAAGTGAGTTTCTAGGTTACATAGTTAAAATGCAAGCCTGTGTTTAGTTATTGCATTGCTATACAGATTGCCAACTCATTACATTGGGTGTGGCTGTTAAATATAATGGAAGCAACATCTATGTTCTTTGAAGAAGATTTTAGTATGGAAATTCAGAGTGAAAATTCTATTTGTAGTGAAATTAAAGAATTGTATAAATATCATTTAGAATGTATTAGTATAATTGAAAAGATTAATGAGTTGGATGAAGTGCTTATAAGTGATTTAGTTGAAAAAGGTGAACTTGTTATACCTAAAAAGCCAAAGAAGGATTTGAGTGAATTATTAATGTGTTTGAAAAATAAGAAAAGTGTTAAAAGTGTTGATAAAGTACATAATTTATTAGTTAAATTACTATCACCAACTATCAATGTAAAAGAAGTTATATTTCCAAAAGTAAGTGATTTGGCAGAAATTAATAAATTTTTGATAACTTATAATATAACTATAAAAAACAACAAAGCTTATTCTTTTTACATAACTACTAAGTTTGGATATTATCTAGATATTTATTTCCATAATTATAAAGACAAAAGTATTCCATGGAAAAAATATATAAAATCAAATTTTAACATATCAGACAGTCATGGAAGAAAATTAAGAAGTATAGGAGTGTTAGCTCATAAATTTCCAAAATTACAACAATTATCAATTACAATAGAGCATTTTTGGAGGATTTACACTGATGTTAAACGAATGTTAGATTGTGAAGACTATGCTTTATTTTGGTGTGAAAGTTAGATTGTGTAACCAACAGCTGAGTTCAAGGACAGCGTGCATCAAATGCACACTCTGATATGAAATAATATCAAGGTCAGCGTGCATGGCATGCACACTTTCAATGTATTTCTGATTTGTGTAAAATAAATGAAAGTTGTTTAAAGATGCGAGTTTTATTTTCCTATACCAAATGAAATTATGGTAAAATTATGGTATAATCATGGTACAAATATTGTATCAAAACCTTAAAGTGATATATCTTCAATTCTTTTCAACCAATTTTTATTAATTTTAGTACACATTCTTATTAAATATTAAATAATGTTTTGACTTATGTTAGGGGTAGTTTAACCCCTTATTTTAAATATTTTTTTTTATTCTAAAAATCATCTAATAATTTTGAATTTTTGGTAAAAAGTTACTTCAATGTTTAATCACTTGATTTTAGTAAATTTTCATATTTTGGGGTAACTAGCCATAAATATCAAACCTTAATATCTTGGTTATTTTTAAAGATATATTCATGAAATTTGATAAATATTCTGTTTTGTAGCTAAATTTATTGATACTAAATCACCTTATAAAAATTATAATTTTACTGGTTTTAAAAAACTTTTTATTCTGTAAGTAATTTCATATAAATTCATGCATATTTATTAAAAATTTCATTAAATTTGCATATTTTTTATGATAATTTGACAAAAGCTGAAAATTGGCCAAAAAATGGCAAAAATATTGCATAATTGTACTGAAAAACTATGAAATTTGTTTGATTTTTGATTGTCTCCAAAAGTGTCCTAGGAACCCCATAGTACTATCTACTTATGTATATATATATGTATATATATATATGTATATATGTATGTGTCCCTAGACACGATAACTCTCGTAAAAATGGTCCGATTGAGACCAAATTTGGTAGAGATGTGTAATCCTACCTTTATTCGGATGAGTTCGTAAACCAGACATATCGACCTACCGGAAGGGGTAGTTTTGGGGGGTTTTGTACCCCAAAAATAGGTTTTTTACATTTTTCATATGTAAATTTAAAAAATTTTAAATTTTTATTTTGACCATTGGATTTAGCTCAAAAAAACACACAATTTAGTATTTTGAAGCTTTGCTCTATCTCCATTGGTTACCGAGATATTACAAAGTCTAAAGACAGTACATTGTATTTTGGGGCTCCAATGTTAATCTTATGGAGAATTGGGATGTGTTAATATTTCTCTTATTAACCAATATTTTTCGATGAAACTTGGAATTCAGCTTCATTTGGTTGAGATTCATCCATTTATGGTAAAAAAATCTTGGTTTTTGTGCTTATCATGGCAGCAAACCTGCATACTCTTTTCCCATGTTAATCATATGGAGAATAGGCAAACTTCTTTAGCAATGGACAGATATTGATAAAACTTAGTAAATGGCTTCATATATGGTCGAAATAAATTTTTTTATGATAAAAACCTACTTTTAGTGTTCCCCATGGCAGCATACCTGCATACTCTCCTCTCTTATATTTATCATAAGGAGAATAGACATTTATTTCCCTATTTATGAGCATGTGATTTTATTTGGTTTACAGTTTTATGTGGTCAAAACTAATATTACTAATTTGGAAATTCGCTGAGTACGCAGGTCTGCTGCGACGGGGGTATTTATCTTTTTGGAAGAAAGTATGTGTCAGTTATCTGATACCGTTCATTATATTAGAGATTTATAATAGCCTATATTATGCATTTCCTACAATTAGTTAAACATTCATCGGATTTTTCAGGTAAGAGATTTAACAGCACTGTTTTAGCAGTCTCTGCAAGATTGTCATGGTGAATAAGTCTCTGTCATAGTTGAGGTGAAACCTAAGTCACTAAGTCATCATCACTAAGTCACTGTCATAGTTGATCATTTTGTGCTCTTACACACAGTCTAATGAATCCTTAAGATAGTTGGTAGGTTATGTTTATGTTGATTCCATAGAAAACGACGCCAAGGTCAACACAATAGGTCAGATGTATATCCAGTGTTTCCTACTTAATTCCTGACCAAACAACGTTTAGTTGCTGGCTAATGCAATGCATAGTGTTTTGTGTTCTGATGTTTAAACACTGGAGTGCCCATAGTAAATATAATGTGTGCAAAGTAAATCTAGCATTTGCAAGGTAAAATGGATATGGCAATAATCTTTTTTGTGATGCATATCGAGTGCGTCAACAACTGCTTTCTCGGACAGTCGTAGGAAAAATAAATAATTTATTCCATATTATTATCCATTCTAAAATGTTTAACAAAATTCCAGTCATAAGTTATATAATTATACTTTGCCAATGATTTAAATAATCAATGTTTCAGGACACCCGTTTCTATAGCGGGGTTCACCTGGCTGGAGAGCATGAAGGAAATAATTTATTTGATCAAGATGAAGGTATTTTTAGTTGTGTAATATTGAACATAGCTCAAACAGAATAGGTTTAATTATTACGTCTCCAGTTAGTAAAACACATAGGGGAAAGTGGGGTATAACCGGGTGGCTAAGTTTTAGTGACATGTAGATGCCATGTTTTTATACAGAAAATTTTAAATAATGTCTCAGTTTATGTTGTGTTTATTTGTTTTTAAATTGCTTCTTTTAAAAACTTGATAAGTCTTATAGTTTTTTTTCTGCGATTTTTTTTGTAAAAAAAGTGCAAGTACCCGGATTCACCCCACTAGTGGGGTGATACCGGGTACACATGTTAAGTATATGGAAAATAAAAAAAAAACAAAATTTTTAATAGGCCTAAAATTTTATTACTAAGTACACACAAATAAGTCAAAATAGTATCAAAGATAACATATTTAGTTAATTTATGAGCGAAAAATCAAATTTTAAATATTTAGATCATATACCGTAACATGTATAAATACCATCCGGTTTTACCCCGCGCGTCATACCCGGTTTCACCCCACTGGTAGTAACTAACAAAAACTTAACATATTCAGAGTGCTTAAAACTAATTTGAGATATTGCTTATATCAGTGTAAAGATAAAGACATAGACTACACAACAGTGTAGTCACCTTCACTGAAACTCATGTAGTTTTTCCGTAGTAGGCGATCAAACTGTCCGTAACATTGGGAAACGAAATATCAAAAACAAAGAAACGCTCTTAATAGCCAGAGTTCTGCTCAGAGACTAATGGCGCAATGTCCGTCACTTTCCCTCTCCAACTACATGTTAATTTTGGCATTCATCGCCAGGTACCAGCACTTACTTGGTCAAAACTCGACCACCCGGTTTGTACCCAACCACCCGGTTATACCCACCTCTCCCCTACATGTTTGGAAAATATGCACAATATTTACTATAAAACAAAAGACAAACTTACAACATAAAATTATTCTAAATTAGCTTACTATCCAGCATGCTTTGCAATTCCAACCTGTGGAACTTTTTGCCCTTCAGGGTTAGCTCGCTCTCTTCGCTCACTCGCCGCAAGTCTACAGTATGCTCTAGTTCTTTATTACCAATCTTCCCTTAATACTTAAAATGAGAACAGCTGTTTATGTTCCAAACAAAAATGTTGCTTCCATAAGAATAACATGGTAACTTTGAATACATGTGGGGCGGAACCCTATGGGGGAATAGGGGTAAAAAGTATCCTATATGTTCTTCCTGGATCTAAGCTACCTCTCCACCAATTTTCAGCAAACATTGTTGAGCTCTTCTTGAGTTATCAATAGTGTAACTGACAGTTTTTTATATCTATAGGTAGGCTTGCCATACGTACTGGTTTGACCGGGACAGTCCCAGTTTTTCGCTCTTATCCCTAAAATCCATTTTAAATAAGTTTTATTTTGAAAAACAAAACTTTTAATTTTATGGGTGTAGCAAACCTTTTTGGCAATGAAAATGCTCATCGCATAATTTTATGAGAATAAATCTATTTATGTAAAAAACATACATGTAGCCTCCTGATTTTCTCTTTCTTGTTTTTCACTCCTCCTGCTTGGCTTCGCCTCGCTCGTAAAATGCAATTGCGCAAAGAAACACACACTTGCTAATTATTTGAGTACAAGCAGCATAAGAGGACGCAGGCTGCTGCTGCTACTGGGTGAAGTATACTTACCTCAACAGAGCTTTGACAGTTCATTTGGTCAGTTATTATAATCCAGGTCACCCATACTGTACTCCTAAGTTAATGCTCTACTCCGAGAAGAATTTAGGCAACTTTAGTCTCATGCTCAGTAGACTCATTAAAAAACTAATATTGTAAAAGCTAAAGCCATCATTTAAACACTAACTTTTAAGTTCCATTGTGTGTTTATATTGAGTAGTACTGTTTAATTTGAAATTATACATTTCAGATAACTTCAACAACTACAGCGGATCAAGTTCACTCATGACATTGTTGCTTATTAGTACAACTATAATGATCATCATTATTATTGGTGAGTAAAATTGAACAATCCTCAAGGCATGAAATTGTTTTGAAATTAATTTACTGTGAAGTTAGATGACATAGGGGTTCAATCATTGTATGTGGGCAAGTTATTTTGGCCTTGATACTACCACTGGTTACACTATATGAGAATAGACTTCTCATAGAACAGCCATGATTGATCGTATACGTTAACTGATTTACGATGGTGGGACCTCTTGTGCCTTATGAACTATGAGTGAAATGATAAAGTTATACTATAGAATATTATATTATAATGTATTGTATAATATATATTATAATATTATAGTAATATAGAATATTACAGTATATAGTTTAATAGAAATTATAGAATTATTCTTAATAGAATTTCAGAATAGAACTATAACTAGGGGAGAGTAGGGTAATCGTGCGCGGCGGGTAAAGGTGCGCATCGTAGTTTCTTATGAATGAAATAATGTGCTGCAGCCTAGCGGGGGACTCAACAACTAATACCCGACCTCGTGGTTTTCGATACTGAAGTTTTTGAGGTTATGAGACGCCAAAATCTAAAAGTCGTGTGTGTCATGTTATTTTTGCTCCTCAGAAAATAGTAAGGTTAGGGCAGATCTTTAGATAACTTAATACTTATTTACTATTACAATTAATGGTGGTCTTTGCTTTATCGTTTGAACCATTAATTTATGGTTTCATCCCTTCTTAAGATAGTGAGAAAATAAAATACTTTCAAATGCAATATCGGGTAATGGTGCGCGGCAGTGGGCACCATGTAGTTATAGGTAAGAAAAAAAATTACTTCCCCTTTTCACATTCTTGTTTACAGATAAACTGTTCGTCCTGGAGTCATGCAGACAGCTCAGGTGCAGACACAGCAGAAAATTAGCCTACGTGTGTTAATTTTGCATTAACCCTTGAACAATTTTGTAATTTTAATCAAAACTTTTGTTAAGTGTATTGTAAAGCCCAAAGAAAGTATTGTTTAGCTTTAGGACATTCCATATGTTATATTGATATTGAATTTATATTAATGAAACAGATTTATTCTAATTATTTCAACCCATACGTCCCTGCGCACCATTACCCACAACCATGCGCACAATTACCCGATGGGTAGGGAAATCGTGCGCAAGTGCATATTCTTATATATTGGTGTATATTTAATCAATGTTAATATATATGATAATGATAATTTTTTATAAGAAACTACATTAAATATCAAAGAGTTTGACACATGTATTGGTAATTTTTGCCCGCATATTTTCTGGGAAGAATTTTTTTCCCTTGGTGCGCACCATTACCCTTCTTTCCCCTATGTAATTATTCAGCAGGCTTATAAGTGCTGCAAAAACACACTCAGGGCTGGCGCCAGCACTCTTGCCGCCTTAGGCAAATGTTACATTTGCCGCCCCTGCCCCCCTCACTTCTTAACCTCATCCCAAACCTACCCATAACCTTGTTAAAACATCTATACAAAAATTAGATGGATTAGATGTTATCAATGTTGTATCGGCAAGTACGTTGTGCACAGGTGCGGCCGTTGCGGGGGAAGGGGAAGGTTTGTAGGGGCGGCATAGTTGCACACAGCCCTGACAACTAATAAGTACAAGCGCTCGCTCAAATCAGATTCATAGCATGGCGCAATTGGTGCCAGGGAATTGTTTTGTTATACAACTTTGTTACTTATGTTTCGCACATTTTTAAAATATTTATTTTGGCGTAATTTTTTTTCAATTTTTGCCGCCCCCCGGGAAAGTGCTGCCCTGGGCGGTCGCCTAGTTCGACTAATGGGTGCGCCGGCCCTGAACACACTATCACATAAAATACCCCCGTCGCAGCAGGCCTGCGTACTCAGCGAATTTCCAAAGAATTATTGTTTCAACTCAAAGAACTTTTTGGCTATCTTATATAATTAATAATATTTACAAGGAAATATAATATATTTAATGGCATTATAAAGTTCTGAGTAAATTATTTTTATTTAATAGTTTATATATATTAATATTTATATTGTAATAAATGACTTTTTTAACAGTAATAAAATTGCACATCCAAAGCTTCCATGCAAAAGGAATGATTTGTTTACAAATAACAAAACATAAACATTTTGAATTTGACAAATATGCAGAAGACAGCTGATCAGCTGATTAGGAACAGATACCTTATTATCTCCATCTCTCTTGCTCCCATTATACACTTATTTTCCATGGGAATACCATGGGATTTAGCATGTAGGTTTGCTGCCATGTGGGATTTTGATCAAATCTTAATTACTCACCACCTAGTGAAGGTTTATACAATTTTTTACTAAGATATGTTGATAAATAAGCGATATATAACTTTTTAAAGATTTACCCTTAAGAATAACATGGGAAACTTGATTTGAATTTTCTCTATAACCAGTTAAGCTATTTTAATGATTCAAAATACTAAATTATTTAATTCTTAAATTATTTAGCTCTTTTAAATGGTTTTCGTTAAAATTGATCAATTTTGAAAATTTAGTTCTAAAAATGCCAAAAACCCATTAAAAACCCCATAAAACCCCGTTCCCATAACCCGACAATGCTGGTTCGCGAACTCATGAAAATAGACCTGCTCTTACACCTTCATACCAAATTTCATAAAAATCGGAGGTCTCCTTCAAAAGTTATCAGTACAACGGACACATATATATATATATATATATATATATATATATATATATATATATATATTATACTACGGACACATAGATAGATAGATAGATAGATAAATTTCATACATATGAAAATGAACGAATGGTGTTTTTGGCTTCTGGGGACCTCAAAATGAAAAAATAAAGTGGTCCCGGGCTTAGGTCTTACCATGGCTACTACGGTAATAGCGTATTCCCTATAGGAAAATTCGCTAATAACCATAAACTTCACAATATTTTAATCAATGTACAGACAAAACTATAGTTTTATTTATATAGATAGGATTCAAACAAATTTTGTCCATATTAACTGTTGTTGCTTCCTTGATTCGTACCTTCAATACATTCAACAGAATTAGTTAAAAACGTTTCATGCAAAGTTAAGAAGAGTTGTAGAACTGATTTAAAACTATGAATTTCAATCTATGACTTGTATTTTATGAGCACCTGCCGCAGGAGATCACCCAACCAATCACACCTAACACTTATACTATGAGAAGTCTACTCATGTTAGATTATACAGTAAAGTTTCAATCATTAAAACAAATTAGGACCGAGGTTTGTTTAAATAATCAAACTCAAAAATTATTTACCACTTATACCATTAAATAGTTTATTAACTGTTAAAAAAAAATCTTCCAACTAGGTTTTGATAGAAACGAGAACAAATTTCAATTTCAACAGGATTCGATTTCTTTATATTTATAAACACCAGCACTATTTTTGACATTTTCACAATAGGTTTTAGCGAATTTCCCTATAGGGAATACGCTATTACGGTAGTAGCCATGGTAACACCTAAGCCCGGGACCATGTTATTTTTTCATTTTGAGGTCCCCAGAAGCCAAAAACACCATTCGTTCATTTTCATATATATGTATATATATATATATATATATAGATATATCTATGTGTCCGTGGTACTGATAACTTTTGACAGGAACCTCCGATTTTGATGAAATTTGATATGAAGGTGTAAGGCTAGGTCTATTTTCATGAGTTCGCAAACCAGCATGATCGGTTTATGGGAACGGGGTTTTATGGGGTTTCAAAGGGGTCAAAAATGGGTTTTTTGCATTTTTGGAGCATAATTTTCAAAATTCACCAATTTTAACTAAAACCACTTAAAAGAGCTTAAAAAACAAACAATTTAGTATTTTGAATTTTTAACTTGGCTCAACAGGTGACGGAGAAAAGCCAAAAATAGGCTGTCCATGTTAATCTTATGGGAAATCAACAAAACCCTGTATCTCGCTTATTTATTGGAATAGCTTGATAACATTTGGTATGTACATTCACTTGGTAAGGTTCAACTGATATTTGCTTACAACACCCACATGGTGGCAAACCTACGCACTCACCCCTATGGGGTCTATGGGGAAAAGGAAAAGAACACCATAACTTGATAATATTTGGTATGTTCATTCACTAGGTAGGATTTAACTGATATTTGCCTACAACTCCCATATGGCAGCAAACCTACTTACTCACCCCCATGGGGTTTATGGGGAAAATTAAAAAGTGCCAAAAATTGATACAGTTTGACATTTACCTCATAACTATTACATTTCCTAACAAAACTAACATTTTCTAACAACATCCCAAGGCAGCCAACCTACATACCCATTCCTATGGTGTTAATGGGGAAATTACAATATCTCAAGATCGTTTGGAAATTCGCTGAGTACGCAGGTCTGCTGCGACGGGGGTATTTTAATTCATGCACTGAATTGGTAAGCGGTTTGTATGGGGTTCGCATATAGTTGACATTTGGATACTTGACTCTCTATTGTATAGTCAGTGATGTATCATCCCTCTACAATAATTATGTTTAGGGTATACTTTAGCCAAGGGGTATGGGAAAAAGTGAGATGTGTGCTATGCCAGCTGGTGTGATGTATAGTTTACCTCGTCACTAGTGTGTTTAGTCATGTCCGCACGGACCAAACATGTTCGCCGAACAAACTCCATTCAAACTTTAGTTTGTTCGTTGCTATACTTTTCGAATGCAAATCATATGGCCGGTAATTGTTCGTTAGGCATGTTTGTTGATTTTTTGTGTTCACCGAACAAGTTTCCCAGGAATGTTCGGCCAGTGCGGACGCAGCTTTTGATGATCAGCTAGGGAACACTAAACTGAATTAATGTTATGAGATTGTTCTGTAGCTCCCAGTTCATTCATTCATTCATTCGATGGGGCGGACCTAATCCCAAGGCGCGTCAGCCGCAAGGGCTTTTTGCGCTCCCCGTATGTGTTTCAGAGCTCATCCAAGTCTAGGAACCCGATGAACTTCTGCAACCTGCAGACTAGCTCCTCTTGAGGAAGGAAAGAGCCCCTCCGCAGTCCTCCGAGGGCCCTCTCTCTAGCCTCTTCCAGCTCCATGCAGTCGAACAGCAAGTGATCTGCAGTCTCTTCTGACTGCCCACAGATCACTTGCTCCCAGTGTTTAAAACTCAAGTCATGAGCCCAACTATGTCACACCTGCTGATATCGCACCCACCTACAGATGGCTCAGTGTATCTGTGCTTACGGCTTTCGGGGAGGAAGGATGACCAAGGGATGGTGTGGGGATACTTTTCTAAAAAGATCTGTCTTTTGTAACTATATCGTTATCAAGATGTAAAATTGATCTATTTGATCTGAGGCAAAACTCGAATAAAATCAATTTCAGAATATAAAGATCGAAAGCCATGAGCACAGATACGCCGAGCCATCTGTATCTTAATTCTGCATGCCTTGTACTTTCACCTGTTTTAAGAGCTGATTGAAAGGGTTAGGGTTTTAGCACATACTAATAATAACCTGATTAAATCTTATTTCAGTGGTTTGTGTCCAAATTATGGTTTTGAATTTTGTTTCTAATTTACCTTTTTGGTGTTGTCGTTCTAGGTGTGTTATTTAAAACACTTAAGCGCCAGTTTTTTGTTGTTGTTTTTTTTTTTTTTTTTAGTTAATAATAAAGTCCAATCTTTATTTTTTTTTCATTAGCAAATAGATAGAGTAAGATGTAAATCAGGTTGATGTAATCAAATGATAATCTTAACAAGGAGTTTAATATCATTAACACAACATTATATGTATTCATATACATATAAAAAAGACTGACAAAATATCGTGGCCAGTTATTATGTGGTTGTTACAGTTGCACTTGGATTAGGAGCTGCTTACTTTTTTCGTAAAAGTCAGTCGCAGTGTGGGATCCAAAATGCTTCAAATTTACGGAATGCTGTTGCCTAAACCTCGGAATTCAACTAAACTCAGGATGAGTTTTTAAATTATTATTTGTGGTTTAGTCTATGTGTATGGACTGTCTGAAATGTTATTGGTGGACTACTTAAATTAATGGAAAGTGAGTAATTTGAAGATGCTTGTGTGATACTTTTGTGTGATATATTGGTGAGTTATTATAGAAACTCAAAATTAATTTAAATGCAAATTGATACATAACTTGATATTGTTTTTAAACCGTTAAATAATTTTCTATATTTAGTGTTTGTCTATTTTCCTTCGCAGCAAAAGTGTTAATTTATTCACTAGTGTACATAGTTTTATTACTAATTTATGATACTAAAAATAAAAACGCATTGCCTCCTACTAAATAATATTAGAGCTTACAAGTTTATCTACACGCTACCCCTGGAGAGAAGAAACCCATAATTCAGTCGGTAAGAACAATAGAAATTTTGTAAACAAGAATAATTTAAGAATGAGCAATGTTAGTTTTATAGATCTACAAATGTGCGTTTTGGGTTTAGTTACTTTTTTATCAATGAGTTTATTTTGAATAATATTAGACCGCAACAAGGTTTCTTTAATAGTGAGAGCAATAAAATATTCATAGTACGTACGAACAAATATTTAGCCAACATTTTTCTACCATTAATATTGCAACTCTAAATGTCAAAAGTTGCTTAAGTTAATAATTTGACTTTAAATAAGGTCATGTGAACAGTCTGCAAGTTACTTTTGAAAAGATATCAGTTTATATTTAGATATTACAAATTACAAACCTTTCAGCTTGGGCACTGGTGGCTCTCCCATAAGGACTCCCAGATGAGCAGGAGTAGCCG
Organism: Neoaliturus tenellus; assembly: GCA_030545055.2. Classification (NCBI taxonomy): domain Eukaryota; kingdom Metazoa; phylum Arthropoda; class Insecta; order Hemiptera; family Cicadellidae; genus Neoaliturus; species Neoaliturus tenellus. Next base: position 198,023,143 of record CM061533.1, read on the forward strand.
GCCACCAGTGGGCAATCGCCCCCCCACCCCCCAACTCGGAAGAATTTTTTCCAGCAATTTTACATTGGCCATTTGTTTGCCTCTCCACATAACAGGTTGAAATGATTAGACATTGTAGTATAATATTTTTAATTACAGTAAACCATTTTAAATGTACATTTTAAAGGTTGTTTTAATAGTTTATAAAACTGCAAATCAAAGTATCACAGTTCTACGCAAAATGTTGGCCGCCAATATGAGTCGCAATCAAGCAAAGGCTGCCCACCAAAAGGCTTTACACGATGTGACGTTTCGCCATGTGTAGCTAGCTTTGTGTACGGTGCGACGTCCATGAGTAACAAAAATAACACAATAGGAATGGTAATACAGTAATAAGAGGTTATTATCCTTAGTCTTTGACGTCGCACCGTCCACGGCGCACAGCAAAAATACATTTCGTGTGTGAACAGTTCCTACATGCAGTCGACTCTATGGCGTGGCCGAGGCCATAAGCTCTGGACGTCGCCGGCGCCAGGGGCGATGTTCATCTGCTTTCTACCTCTCTGCTCAAACCATAACTGAGCAAGGCTTTGTTTTAATTCCCCTATAGAAAAATTATGTCATAAAAGATAATGATTGGCATAGTTACATCTTTTTTCTGGATATTCAATCTACACATGATTTTCGGCCGGTAATTGTTATTTTCTATTTAAAATTAATTATTATTTTAACCTATGAATTTCATGATTTTTTTACCAGCGTACGTCTGGTAAGCCTAGTATAAATCACACACTATTTCTTATGAAGTAAGAATTTTGCTAAATCCTTTACCGACTATAAATTCTTAGTTCAGTTACATATTTTTTCCGAGATAATGCTTATTCACAAATCACAAGCACTGTAATAATATTAAGCCTATCACCTAACTATCAGAAAATCGCTATTACAGAATAGATTAACATTTAATTTAACTTAAGAAAATTACAAAGCCCATAATAAAGTTTTCAGTATAGTATTACAGTGTAGGTTTAGTATTACTTTTTATTGAAACAAAATGTACTGTTCAAGCAAAAGAATATAAACTTAAATAACTATTAAAGAAATAATATCCATACAGTATTATATACAAACTTATTAAAACAGACTGCTAAATACAATATGATAAAATTAATTTATATATGTAATGTACAGGGTGTCCTGTTGTCACTAACAGTTAGTGACAACAGATAGTTACTATCTGATGGACAATGGCATTGACTTTGTACACTACGTGAGTAGATTTCTCATAGCATAGGCGTGTGTGAAGCATATTGACGGTGGTGCGATCTCGTGCGGCGTCCATCGAAGTACACGTAACATGATAGATATTAGTACTGAGTGGAATCAGTATTACCACTCTTCTAAACCAAGGATGAAACATTTTAAAACTGAAAGTTATGTTTATGTTTTGGTAAAATGTTTTGGCAGCATTGTAAATTCAGCTGAATAATAACAACATCGATGGCAGCGACTCTGGTGCGGCGTCCACCGAACTTCCAAATTTTTGCCTCAAACTAAATGCATTGGATGAGAGGTCTATTCACGTTAGTGTACATAGTCAATGACAATGGTATATAACGTCATTATTGCTTAGGTCAAGACATAGATTAAGCATGGTTAATCTATGGTCAAGACAAACACCATAGGACACCATTTATCTATGGTCAAGACACCATAGGAGCTTGGGTCTGTGCATAGAACTATATAGTTCTATGGGTCTGCGCGGTACCTATAGTTTCTTGTCTATCTGGGTGTATGTGTTTTACGAGAAAAACCAAAACTGTTTGAGATACACATTGTTGTATCACAAATAATTGCATTGATATTTATTTGCACAAATGTTTATCTTATTATGGTCTGCCTTTGTTCATAGTAGAGTTTTTGCAAAGTACGATAAATTTTACAGTAAACACTAATTCAAAATTAGAATAATACGCTGTGCAGCATGGTTAAAGTTTAACCGTTAAACTGAATATATAATGTGTAATAGGTATTTCTCATTGATAACTTTTCGACCATTTTTTGTTATTTAAAGCAGTGAAAATAGCTAAATCCATATTATTCGAATAGCACTTAGTGTTTATTATTTTGATTTGCTGTATTTGCAAAAACTCTATGAACAGCTAAATATCATTAACCGTTTAAAAATGGAAATCATTTTAAATATTTTATGTTGAATTCCATGAAAACAGCTGCCTCTTAAGATGTCTAACTATGTTGTCAGGCTATAGTCACAACCCTTAAGTTTGAGTAGGTCAGACTTCATCATAATTATAAAAGATGAACTTTACAAAACAATAAAGAATAACAGATAACAGAGAAATGAACTCTTTTGGTAATGCATGACCACTTTTTCCTTTAAACATTGTAAAAGTAGGAATAACATTGTTTAAAATTCATAAATATAAATTCAAAGAATACAATCAATTAATGGTCGATGTTTTAAATTGCTCTTATGTCAAACCTGCATCTTTTGTAGAGACAGAAAGTCCCAACTTCCAGTAGTCTACTGAAGTAGTATCAAGCGTTAAATCATTAGTCATTCGATTAGCTTGTATATGCATTCATAAATTTTGTTATATTGTTTTGTTTTTATTTGTCAGAAAAATGTGATTGTGTATATGTATGCAGTGTTTCGTGGGCCCTCAGCCACATTTTATTCATTTTCTTTGATGTTTTCGTGGGTTTTTATAGTGATTTTTAAGTGCACATTATCCAAAACTTTCTCCAAGTTCTAATTTAAAGATACTTTGTTGATACGTTGAAACAATACTCAGAAGAAGTGTGCAGTATGCTGCAGCTGAGGTGGACATCTGAAAATAAATATACACTGAGGAACATTAAAACAAAGATTTTTGGATTACTAAATATCATTGATTATTTAAGATGTACCAACGTCACCGAGGGTATAAGAAGTAAAAAGAGCTAGCATGACTGCTAATATTTGGTTGCTCATTTATATCACTTGCTGACTACAAAGTACAAGTTGAGTACTACAATTGCATCGTAGTACTCTGATCATCCAAACTAAGTGGGACTCGGATAGTCAAACATTTTGATGATTGGATATTGCTCAGGAGCTTGGTTTCTTACACTGAAAAAGTGAATAACAGAAATAAAACTGAATTTTTTTATACAATACAAACAATAGCGAAACTGAAATTGACTCACAATCCTAAGATTTCCAAAAATGTCTGATTACCAAAGGGTAGTTTTATTTTACTGAATTTAAAGAATATAGTTTAGTTCCAGTGCTCAGCTGTTTCAATAGATTCCATGCAACTGATTTATTATTGCACTGATTATTATAGTCCAAGAGCCAGCAACAATCTGACCTTCGTCATTTAATAAAATCTGAAAGTTTGTTTGTTTGTAATCCTAATGGAGATATAAATGATCCTCTACTACCAAATTTTGAGAACGGTTACTTTCAGAGTTATGAGGTGTAAAAAGTGTGAAAATAACACAAAAATTTCGTCATAGTATAAAAGCTGAAATTTATTTAAGTACTCGGTACACTCTCAAAAGATGTATTCCCGACTGTCAGACACTTTGTGTGGCTGCAAACCCTGTCTGACGGCCCTTAAAGTGTTGTGCAAAGTAGGTGAGACTTCTTCATAAAAGCTGAAATTTACATATGTTATTTGGTACACTCTCAAAAGACGTATTCTAGCCTGTCAGACACTTTGTGTGGTTGCAACCCTTGTCTGACAACCTTTAAAGTGCGGTGAAAAGTAGTTCAGACTTTGTCATAAGTATAAAAGCTGAAATTTACGTATGTTATTTGGTATACTCTCTAAAGACGTAATCCCGGTTGTCAGACACTTTGTGGGGTTGCGACCCCTGTCTAACAACCCTTAAAGTGTGGTGAAAAGTAGGTCAGACTTCATCATAAGTATAAAAGCTGAAATCTACATATAGGTATGTTACTTGGAGCACTCTCTAAAGACATATTCCCGGTTGTCAGACACTTTGTGTGGTTGCAAACCCTGTCTAATGGCCCATTAAGTGTTGCGAAAAGTATATAAAATTATGTTATAAATATAGAAGCTAAAATCTATATCAAATATGTAAAGCTGTTCTTTTTTTTTTTTTTTTTTTTTTTTTTAACACAACACTTCCTTTATTTCTTGACCAAATTTAACGTTTTGGTTGAAAAACCGTCTCACTTTTTAGTTTAGGAGCAAGGATTTATAATTTTTATATATTAATTCTGATTATCACTGGCAGCCCTTTATGTTCGTTTTTTGTCCATAACATTAACATAGAAAATAATTCTTATTGAATTGCAAAATAAAACAACTGTTCATAAAGCACACAAACAGTAACAAGTCACAATATAGGCTGTAAATACACTTAATAAGATAATTGGGGTTTGGATAGTATTGTTGGATAGTTGGAGATTGTTTTTGTTGGATTGTTGTAGGGTTGTTGAGTGGATTATATTGACATTAAAAGGTATGCAGCCTTTCTTGTCTTTTTTATAAAAGTTGGTAAGACATTATTTTTTTGTAAAATACATGGACAGTTAATTAATTCAAGATCCATAGCATCAGCGTCACAAAGTATAAACTACTGTGAATAAAAATTCCTATTGGCACCTGCAGATTCTTCCGGCAGAATCTGTGGTTAATAGAGCTTACGCCTGTTGGCTGCAAAACGTTAGATTGCGAGTGGTTTTTTTTTTTTTTATAGTGACATGAAGTCCAACAACTGTCTCTTTTTTAATTCACTTTTCACGCCATACTTTCTCGTGCATATTGTACAATGGTGACTATTTTACTTTTTTTTTTGGTCTGGGGTCTTTTTTTTACTCTATTTTACTGAATTTTTACTCTCTGGGGTCTTTTTTGGGTCTGGGGGTAACCATATTAATAATGTGCTAAATACTCAGCTACATAGATCTTTGTGTGGAACATATCAATTTAAAGTATAGAGGGGAAGACTACATTACACATGTGCATGGCACAACAATAGTAGATTAGTGAGGATTCAAACTAATGTGCTGCCATGGTTACAAAGTCTGTCATGCTTATCACTAAGCCACAGACTCAACTAACTGCGAAAGATGAGTAAGCTGGAAACCAAAAGGTCAAAATTTTGTGTGTCTTTGAAAACCTCTATGCTCTTCATTAACGCCATCATATTTGTTACTGTACTTACAGAGACAATAGTTTGTTTGTTGACTTTGAAGAGATTTTCTGGAAATACACCTTTCTCTGATAGATGAATCTGTAGAGTAAACAATTGAACCTAAAAAAATAATAAAATTTAAGAGAGTAGACGTATGGAGGGGACCAAGTGCAAAAAAACCTAACACAAATGTTTTCAATAACGAAATATAGCGTATGCTAAAATGTTGGAATGATTTCATATAGTAAGATTTAAGGGAACCATCATGGAAGTTCAAATCAAATAAAAACATCCCTTATTCAGTAAATTCCATTTGATAAAAAATACTACAAAAATATCCCTGGGAATATCCGAACTTCGCTAAGTCAAGGAGCAATACCTCAGGGGCGAACCCGCTAACATCTAGGCTTTGACCACGCACATGACCCGGTTCAACTTTAATTGGGCGAGCTCAATGTTGCGTGCGGTGATGAGAACCGCAACCTCATCGGCATACCCAACCAAGATGGTTACATCAGGTATTTCGGATCTCAGGAGGCTGTCATAAGCAACATCCCAGGGAGCCGGGCCCAGTATCAAACCCTGCACGGCACCGGAAGTGATTTCATTCCATCGTCTGCGCTTTATCTCGGTTGTCGTACATTAAACGTCTAGAATGGAGATAGTCCTTGGCTGCAACAGATACGTTGGAATACGAAAAGTATGCAAAGCGCATCCAACATATCCACTCATCTGGCCGAAATGAAAGCATTCTTGACATCAAGCGTAACAAGAAGTACTACTGGAGGGGAGTGGTTCTCGGCTCTCTCAATAGCTTTCTGGACGTCGGCAATCGTGTCAATTGTTGATCGTCCCTTTCTGAAGCCGTACTGATGGGGGCAAAGGTTCCCCTGCATCAACCACGGCAGAAATCAGGCGGGAAAGAATTAACTTTTCAAAAAGTTTTTCAGCAGTTATCGCAGTAGGTAAGGTTCAGAGAGAGAATAGTGATGGCGGGGTAAGAGCGGGAGCGAAGGTAAAAGTGAGAGGAGCAACCGTGGTGGCAAATGGGGGATGTCATGGCGGCCGCTCCCGGGACTGCTGGGAACTTTCATTTATTTTTTATAGAAAAAAAGAACTGGTGCGGACTTCCGTGGTCCCGGGCTACAGTACTTTGCTACTCCCCAACTTTTCCTAATAACAGGTAAAGTTTACCTTACCTGTTTCAGACATCTTGAAGACAAAACTTTCAGGGGTAGATTACACATGACAGCTTTTATTCCATTGCTCTGAAATGCAAGTTTGAAAGTATTGTACCACTTTGAAATATTAAATTTTTATTTTAATAAGTCATCCTTACATAACAGTCCTATACTCTGAGTAAGGTATTTAGTATGTTTGTATTCACATAGATCTCAAAAACGGCTTGAACGATTTTCTTCAAACCTTACAAATATCTTAGTTTAGGTGTAAAAATACTATTTATTTAAGCCTCTACACTACGAAAAATCTCATTTGTCAATATAATCTTCAATTGAAATTCTAAAAATTTAACCTTGGTCTTATGGAGTTCAAAACTACGGAGTTGTTAGTTCTTCAGCGAAAATTCTGTTTAGGACTTCATATTAACAGATGTGTTAGAAATTTCTGAGCTAAATTTCAGTGAACACCATAAAGTGCGAGGTAGGGTGACCAACGGGAACAGGACGGATTTGAAACAGTTATTGTATCATTATTGTATGAGTTAGGGAGATTTGGGTTATGTCGGTGTCTTGAGTATGTCTTGCCATTTTAGTTTAAATGTATAAGTAGTCAGTATAGCATCTTGCCTTTTTTACATAACACTTTTGGTAAAACTTGTAAATTCATTATTAAAACGACACAGCAAAGCATATCTATATTCAAGATTTAAAGATTATTGGAAATGACACTCTTATAAGCTAAAACACATTAAAAACAACAGAAACTGTAAAAATAAAAAGCCAAACGGTGCAGTAAAATAGGCAAAACAAGCTCTCATATTTGCATGCAGATCAACCTGCTTCTGCTGCAGGTTTCACAATGACAATTTTTTGAGTTTTTTTCACTATTCACCGTTACAGGGCCACGTTTTTTTTATTGTTTATGTTTTTTTTTTTTACGAGTAAAAACATATCTTAACTATGCGTTTGGCTAAGAAGAGTGTCATTTACTATGATATTAAATTTTGATTATAGACATGTTTGCTGTGTCATTTTTTTAAATGAATTTACAGTTTTTAACAAAAGTGCTATATAAAAAAGACAAGATGCGATACTGACTACTTATAAATTTAAAGTAAAGTGGCAAGGCTAAAATGGGACAGCCCTCTCCAACTTGCTGTCAAAGAACCCTTTCTACTCCCTGGACGAATTCCGGCAATGGAGGGTCACGCTTCCATTTACACACCAATGAAGAACATGAAATTGTAAACATTTGACTCTATTACAAATCTTTATGCTTTGTAAATTATGCTTTGATTGATTGTTTGATTTATTGATCCGGTAACGACCACTTTTTGGACTAGATACAAAATATTCTGTCAGGTTTTTTAAAGTTTTTTTTAATACTAGTACGATATACTGGTGATTATGAGTATGCAGTTAAATAAAAGTAAAGGAAAAGGAGAAAACAACTAAGCAATTTGTAGAATTTCAATTAAATTTTTTAATAAAAGAATTAGCACAATAATTAAATCTGCTGTACCCTAGAGGTAAAATCCACGGGTTACGTGTTCAACAAACTCATACCAGAGCGCGGCACCCTTAGGCCTACATCCGAAAGGGGAGATAGCGAAGCAAATGAGCTCGTTGTGGAAGCAGAGGAAAAGAGCGAATGAGCTCGTTGTGAAAGAAAAAAGCTTTTTTGCTTGGCATTAAGTGTACAGTCTGTGACTGATATTCCTATGACTACAGAGATTGGAGGAGACATATTCTATTTAATAATTGTTGTTGTGAAATGGTGTTTGATTGCTTGATATGTATTAAAAAATATATGTATTAATATGTAAATATGTATTAAATTAAGAAAGGTAGGTTTAACTCCTTATTCCCTTTATACAATATATTACCTATTAATAGTCCTTTGACATATTTATAACATTGAATTTTTTTTCTTACACTGTATTTTACTCACCTCCTTTTCCAAGTATTCCGCAAATAAAACTACGACATATAGTTCAATAAATGTTTTACAAGTCATTGCTAAGGAAATAACGATATGTCGATTTAATAACTCAATAAACTGACATAAAATGCAGAAGTATGCACGGCAAAAGAATAACGTAATTAGCAGTCCAAAATAGTTGCTGAATTTGGATTGTGCTCTCGAGAGCTGGAAATAAAGTAATCTGCATTTGTCAAGTTTGTCCTCTCTCCTCCTACAGTCTGTGCTTCTCAATATATCCAACAAAGTCACTTTAAGATTTCTATACCTGATTGTAATTTCATATGAAAAAAACACAAACAAGGAACTAAATCTATAGGTAAAAAAACTTGAATTGGACATGGTAAAAGCTCCTATGATTCTAGTTTGTAATAATGTATAACTGCGCATAGGTATCGTAAAATTAAAAAAAGCAGCAACTGTAAGTACAAGCGCCATAAGTAAGAGTACAAATAAAAAAACAAATCCCACAGTTACACCATAATACTTGTTGTGTAAAGGCTTTTGGTGATGATTGAAAAATAAGTTTTGATAGTCAAAAATTTCAATTTCAAATAATAAATTTATAAAATTTTCACGATTTAAGTATGTTACGATTAGGCAAAAAACTACATAGAAAAAGTCAATCAATATTGATATGAGTGTGCTGGGCACAAATTTGTCCATAAACACAAAGAATATAAAAAAGAATTGTCCAACAGAAAACACACATGCCTTAAAGAACAGAAATGAGGACCAAAAATAAATACTTTGATTACTCCAAGATTCTTCTTTGTATTCAAATAAGCATAAGAATGTTAAAATCCTTCTAAGGAAGTGAAAGTGTTTTAGAGATGAATCCTGCTGGTTCATTACTCACCAAATTAAAATAACTGACTGACATACGAAAGACTAACAAAGAAATCTTATCAATCACCTTTGTTTGTTTTCCTTACATATTTAACAAAGTAAACTGATTGAAAAACTATTCTGATTGCAGATGTTAAAATGATATACAAAAAATGTCACTTTTGATGGCTGAAAAGATATTGAAAAACTTATACAATAAATGCAACTCTCTTGATCAAGGCCTTTTCCCTCTGCTCTAAAAACTGTGTTCAAATATTTATACTGATGGCCCAAATAGTGTAGTTGGCTCGCTGTTAGAAATTCAACTATAAAGCTCAGATAATTTCCTTCAGATAATACAGTTCGATTGAAAAGTGACTAATGATTTTATTTTTGTTATTCTATAGAAACTATACATGTTACCTAGACAAACAAAATGGCGAATGACACGTAATTTAATAACATGGTTAGGTTTTATTGAAACATCAGGCAACACCCGGGGTAGGTAGATTGATGAAGTCGGGGAAGGTAGATTGAAGTTTATGCAAAATCTGGTATCTGGGAGTGGGAGTATGACCGAAAACTGCATTAGTAGGGGAAGGTCGGGTAATATCGGCCAGATAAGTTTTTTTTCCGAAAAGTAAATGTTGAGAAATAATCAAAACCGTTATCACATTATTCTATAACATGTTATGAAAATAACCTAAAATGCTCATAAACGTAGAACAAAAAGTATTTCATATTGTAGAAGATTAAAAAAGAGTCTACATTCATGTTACATGTGGAAGTGGAGGGTTGTATCGGACATGGTGTAATTTGCTGTAAATAAGCAAACATTTCTCACACAACACTTTTTTATTAATACACTGCATTATTAATAAAAAATAATAATAACTAAACGATTGATTGTACTTTATCTTGAACACCCATTATATGTATATTTTTTTTCATGAACAGATATCGCACTCATAGTAGAGCGCAATGCTTTCAAGGTCTCTGCAATTTTTGTGGGCTGGATCCAACAGCACAATTTCAATTAAATAAACTAAAATGACACCCCTCTTCAAACAAACTTTTATTACAGCCATTTTCATATTCTCTTCTCTCCAAGTTTGCCTCACCTTCCCCATTTTGCCTGTAAAACGAGACAAATCCTTCAAAATTTTAATTTGGTTGGCCATGACTGTTGTCCAATACAACCCGCAATGTGTATGTCCGATACAACCCTACTGACGCGTGAAGACTATTCAATTGTCAAGTTCTTGCTGATAGGCCTAAATGGATTTACCATCTAAAACCTATATTGCAATAGCCCTTTTTGCTAATAATAACCTCATATACTTACTTTTAAGCTGGTCAGAGAACTCAAAACTTATCTTCCTATATAAAATTAGCCTTTCAAAACATAAAAACGCACCTGCACTTCCGTACACAAACTCAGCGCGAAACAAGATGGCTTAACTTCCCTCCAGTCTTCCCTGCCGAGACCTTGATTGGTGCTGCTTATTGCAGTAAACATAAGAAACTACACTTGTACGATATTACCCGCCATCCAATACAACCGACTTTCCCCTATACGACGTTTCGAAATCAGATTTATAGTTTGAATGATAATGGAGAGCTTAAAATGGGTCATAGTTTCATTATGGGTAATCATTTTATCTCCTTCATGATCACTTAAACTGCAAAACTTATTTCCAAATGTCCTACACTAGAAGATGCAGAATTCATTTGACCTAAATGATTTATAGTAATTTTACAATAAAAATTACAATTTCTCTAGTGGGCCAGAACCCACAATTTACCACTAGAAATCAGAGATGTCAATTGAGTTGTTTATTGGGAGTCAATGAGATGTTGGAGCCCTATTGCACTTTTAACGAAATAACAGTGTGTTTAATTTATTTATTGTTATGATGTTTGTAATGCAAAAATGAAAACCAAAGCAGTATATTTAATAGTGATTGGTTGAAGTAGTCATTATGTTGCAACTGTTTGTTATTGTTTTGATTTAAGGTAAAAAGCAGGACTGGGGAATACTGCCGTAATGTAATAGACAAGGGCTGTTTCATTCAGTGGCGGATCCAGACAGGGGGCGCGGGGGGCGCCCCCCCCCTCAGCCAAAGAAAAAGGTGTATAAATAGTAGGCCTATTAAAGAAATTATCTGGTAGCATTGGTCTGTGAATCCCGATGACCCAACGTCGAGGTGCATGTATCCTCATTATTATGCATCTTTCGTATTTTGGCGCAAAGATGCGTCCGTACGCACTCGACTCAAGAGACAGAATTTCAACTTGCAACCCCCCTCCCTCACCACTTTTCTTCACGGTCCGCGAGCGTTGTCGAGGATTTCCGAACGTAACCGAGCCGCAATCTACGAAACCTTGCCGAACGATTCCAAAGTAATCCGATTGCTGAAACCGTCTTAAAAAGTGCAAAAGAAATAAATACTTTAAAAATGATGCTTACAGATCAATTATATACTAATGAATCTAGTTAATTAACTGACAGTATAATATTTTCATTAAACCGCGTGCTGAATGCAGATGAAAACACACCGCCACGCGCCGTTCAGGTTATCATCGTCAATCCTCGGTCATTTCATTATTCGTTTTGAGGTGACCACAGTCCACAGTCTAATATAAGTTATTGGGAGACAGTTGTGACACTCCATCACTTAGGTTGTCCGCCGGAACTATCCGCCGAGGACTCCAGTTTACGCTAGAGTGGCTTGGAGCGCTAGCGTGGATTTACTAGCGCTCATAGTGGTTGGGGTCTGAGATGACAACACATTCACAAGTGATCGCAGCTAACAGAAACACTGCTAGAAATAATGCCATAGCCTATACTATAAAATGCTGATAACAATCAAAATCGTCAAATTTAATCCTATTCGAATGATTAAGGCGGGAATGTTTTTTTTCCGAATTGAAGGCTCACTGGAGCTACATTCTGGCCTAAGTTATAGCAAAAACGGCCGGGGACTCCAGTCAGGCGGTCGGTTCCATCCGCTTAAAGCGCTAGTTGCACCGCGGACAACACTAAACATGCAGCTACGATACGAGTGTCGTGACTGTCTCCCAATAACCTATATTATTAGACTGTGGAGGTGACTTCGGCCTCTGTTATTGAGGTCGCTTCTCACGGTGACTTCGATGATGTAGGGTGTACGGTAGACAACTAACTCACTCACATTAGTGATGTCGGCTCCACAAACTTCGTTCGGACATCATCGTCAATCCTCGCTGGTGTTTGGTTGTGAAGGAGTGGGGGTGCGATTCTGTTTGTTTGTTTGTAGAGTCTTGTTCCCATGCGCCACCGCCGGAGAGCGGTACATAGGATGCATTTTCGAGTTTATAAATCGAACGAAGTGACAAAAATAGATCTTCCGTTAAAAATACCAAGCAAAAGTAGCTATGCAAAAGTAATGATTTCGTTACTTTGTCATTAAAAAGTTTCCATGTAGGCCTAACAAGTTCAAGAGAATAGGGGTACCTATGCACCCCTTTTTCATATCGTAGACGTATGAAACACCTCTAAAATCCTCTGCGCCCCCCCCCCCCTTGGAAAAATCCTGGATCCGCCCTTGGTTTCATTAGCGGGTAAAACGATGTAAAAATTAGTACCCAAAACGTCACTAGCCTGATCAGCTGGTACATGTTATTCTTATGGACATCAGTTTGATTACGTCACCGGCCTGACTCAAAAGCGGCATTTCCCAAATGAAACAGCCCTTCTTTTGTTCATATGTTCTCCGCAGTCCTGGGAATAAAGTAGCATTTGCAACGCCAATAAAAAGTAACACTAGCAACAGTGATTTATTTATTTTACTCTGATTTTCAAGGGTGAAATTAAAATTTTTGAGGTAGTATACTTACTTATTGAGATCTGTATAAATTAACAAAGACCAGCCAAATTTTTTATAACCAACATTTAAATTAATTCATAATATTTGTTATTTGAATTTGTTAACAAGTCACTAATATTAATTAGTTGACTCCTTTTAAGTGACTCAGTTTGCGTAAGTTTCTTTGATATAATTTGCTTAGTAAACTTATGACAAGGTCCATGCAAAATATTTGTCATTTGTTCTTAGATTGATAAAAATATTGATTCTGAACTATTTTTGTACATATATTTTTAGTTTTACTCTAATTTTTATTCATAATAAAGTTACTCAATTGGCTAGTTAATGATAGAATTCAAGTTCATCTATATTTCATTATTTTAAATTAAAAAAAAAGATATATAGCAGTCATTGGGTGGTTAAAAAAATTTTGTTTACAATTTGGAAACTAGAGTAGGAGAGAATCAGGTTTGTATTTCTCATTGGCAGACAGTGAATCATATTGGTCTTCTTATCTAAGCTTATCTCATTGAAGTGTGTCAGTGTGTGAGGTGTGCACAGGTGTGGGCCGGCACTATACACTATGGACTACACCGTCACTGCACTCCCTCTCTTCTGGATCTTTCATAGTAAGTTGAAATTTTTACAGCAATCGTTGACTAAAATACAGTAAAATAGTTGAATGTAGGATAGTTTAATTTGGTTAACCAATTTTTAACCTAATTATGTACAAAGGCATTAGGCCACATCCATAAACCTCTGGCACTTTGGAAACCTAACATTAAAAATTATGATCTAGAATTAAAGTTTACTGCATGTCAGCGGACCAAAATTAGTACCCCAAAGCAAAGGAAAATGGAATGTTTATTGGTTCTTTTATTTGTTTAATTTTTAATACCAGTAATAATTTCCGGCCAGTGAGTAAAACCTTAGCAAAAACTTGGTCACCCACAGAAAAATTTGAATATTCCTTTAATCAAAATTAGTTTATAAATACTAGCTGTATTCAGCGAAAATTTGCGCGCACGGGAAGCGGATACGGCCACGATCTACAAACGTTTATAGAAGTTCATATAAGTTTATGATTTACATTTAAAGGTACAAATTTTACATTTAAAGGTACAAATTAAACATTTTAAGGAACAATAATTGTGTAATCTAATAATTTATTGAAAGTGAAGCGTAATACAATTTCGACGTTTTCGAAAGATAGCAGTCGAGCCAAGTGGTACACAACATTTTTACGCAAATAAGTTAAATAACTAAAAAATTATTTTGAATAGGCTCATAAACTTAACTATAGATAAATATATTACACATTTATATGATCAATTAAAAAATATATACATGTAAATTAACCTGTTTAAGTATAGAATGTAATTTTTCAAACGTGAACTTTTTACTAGGTTCTCTGAAATTAAACACATACATTACAATTTAACCTGAGTTTATTATACACTATTCTTAAAGAATAACTTACGATTTTTTACTATAATAAGTTAACAATCGTTTCAAGTACGGTATATTAAACATTTCTAGTAAGTTAACAATTTTTTTGATCCCTCAATTTCCTATACTTTTTTTAATTTCTTGATGAGCTTTCTTTTCTCACCACCTGCGAAATTGCAATATCTTATCTGTTTGTTTATTTGTTTAATTTTAATTAGAGTTCTTATTACCAAATATCTCCGAAGTATTTCTTCTTCCAATTGACCATTCTTCAAATAAAATTGCCTTACTATTGTTGTTATTGACTCTGGTTCGTTATTAATGTTTGGTTGATGAAATTTCAAAAAACATTCTTCAGCCTTCTTAATTTCATTCAGAAGGCGACTGGAAGGATGGAGTAAATGCCCTCTGCTAATAAAACCAGTCCACGACGGAATTTCCGTTTCCAATGTTCCCCCATTTTCTTTCAATTCTGGATATTTGTTTTTAAAAACAAAAGCAATATATCCAGCAAGATATTTTAACGCCTCTTCATTAATAACATTTTCAGCACCGGCAAAATCATTATCATCGTCTATACTGTAAAGTATATCTTCTTGCGGTTCGGCTTCATCTTCAATTTCATCTTTGATTATGTTTGCCATTATTTGCTGTGTTATACATTTTTCATGTCCTCCAACTGTATTACTTTCTGCTGTTACTTCAGACTCCAAGTTTTCTTGAGTTTGCTCCTTATCCGATGCTATTTCCTTTCCATGATTTATTGAGTTCGTGAATATGGTTTTCGAATGTTTGCCTAGAACATACCACCTTAAGCGGTACCTAAAATCTATAGCTGAAGGGTGATCCTTTGAAATGCCCATACTTCTAATGTGTGAGAAAAAATTCTCTAATATATCTTGATTCAGTTTTTGGGTCATTATGTATTTTACTCCGTACGTCGAGGAAACAAATCCGTATAGCTTTTTCAGTGCATTGTTTGAGGTCAATATTCCTAACTGGAATGGTAACAGTGCTCGTTTTTTGGGTTTTCTCTTTGGTTTCTTCTTCTCTGATAAAGACGTTTCATCGTTGGTATTAACATTGGTCTTCTTTTTTCCTGTCAAAATTCCTTTTATTAGTTCACTCATGTTGTCGATAACTTTTTGTTGATTCTCTAGGTACACGCCGAACCCACTATGGCATTCTGTGGAACCGAAATAATTGCAAGAGTTCATGACATCAAACCAGTCGTTAACAGTTTTGAATAATTTACTAGCACCTTCCCAGTTACCGTTAATCATCTTGTTTCTTCCAAGCCACTCTATTGCTTTTGATGTTGTATTGGAAAACAGTTGACTTGCAGGAAAAACACGTTGCCGCTGCGATCCCTTGACGTTCAAATGATGTTCAGAGAGCTTGTGGGCTATCTTCAATTCACTTTTACTTTGAAGAAGTAATAGCTCCTCAATGATAGTCTTGTCGATACTCCCCAATTCATCTACTTCGAATCCATCGTCAATAAAGTGGTTGCGTAAAAGCTTCAGCAAGTGGGGAACGTCAGCAAAATAATATACATTCCTATTGTTATCAAAAGGGTTCGAAAAATATGGGGTATCAGGAGTAATTTTTAGTTCTCGCCACACACTTTGGTTCGAACCTCCCATGTCACTTACGATCCCCACAACTGGGTAGCCAACAGCTTCCAATTCTTCAACTATATTTTTAATAATAGTTGCTGTCATTGGCTGGTCAAACTTGTAGTATACAGGTTGTTTCCAGTTCCCAATTAATCCACGGGCAAACACAACTTGCACTGCTTTACAAGGACCAACAATTTGTTCTTTGGTCCTGTAATAGCCCACTTCCTCACACAAATGCATTTCATCATATGATAAAATTGTCAAGCGTTCCATTTCGCTCAAAGATTTTGAATTGGTTTTTAATAGTTGTAAAACGTCTTTAAGGACACCTTCATCTAAGTTAAAGGTTCTTAGAGCCCATTTCCTTAACGTGCTTAATGCTGGGAGAGGAAAATTCAATTTTTCTCTTAAATATCTGTACGCTTTTGGACTCACGCTTCTTAGCGAGATTGCTGCTGTGTAATCCTCAATGTTCCATTTAATCCGTTTCTTCTTACTCAAGAGGCATTTTATCTGGCCCTCTGTGAATAATGGTGATAAAACTGACTTCACTTTGCTTTCAAATTCAAGGTTATTTAATTTTCTTGTACTCTTTAATTCTTCCAACAATGTACGTTTATGCATTTCTGAGTCTTTTAATTTCCTAGAAAGCAAATTTTTTTCCTCCTCAATCACCTTCAATGATTTTTCAAGACTTTCGATTTTTGCTTTCAGCTTTTCAATATCATCTTTTTCGTTTTCTGCTAATCTGAAATAGAGACGCGAAGGCATAAATAAATCAATTAATATCATATTTTGTAAGAAAATTATAATTTCTGAATCATACAATAATATATTGCGAACACTGCTACAATGATTTGTGGCTATTAGTAACAGGGAATTGCATTAGGTTACGGCGGAAACGACAACCTTGTTTTCAGGGAAATTATATGAGATGCTGACTGTTAATTTTTCCAAAAGAAGTGAGATGTTTTAATAAAAATTTGAAAATACTCATAAAAGAAACTGTAAAGATTTAATAATTTACCAACCCCTATTAGAAACGTTTGAGAACATAATTTTTCATCTCTAACTTTACCTGTCTGTTTGAGTAGACTTTACACAGGCTACTAATTCATCATTTTGAGGCAAATCAACAGATATATTTAGGCCAATTTGATCTTCGTCTCCTCGTTCTTCAGGTAACCTACAAAATAATATTTTATTAAACATTTAATGTTATTAGCCTAATACCGCCAAGGTATATGCAAATATTTGAAAAAAAACGTAATAGACTTTATTAAGTATTTGTTTATATATATATGTAAATATTTTCATTCTACTTGGCAGTACAATATTTTAAAAAATCTTTATTTTGGAAAGAAAAACTAACACTGTTAATGACCATGTTTGACATATTAGACGAAGTAAAATTAATATATTCTTCTATTTACATAATTTTATGTTATTTTTTTAATGGACTTTGTAAGCATGGTCATAGTTTCAAATATATGTATTTTGTTTTGACAAACATTATTTCCAATATGCTGTAAAATGGTTTCTTAAAAGGTAAACTGAATTTTCAATACATTAATTTTCAATAAACAATTAAAAACAACTTGGCATAGTAAATATTAAAACACTTACACCATGTTTGTAGAAGTATTTTTCTCATCTTTCTTCTTCTGTCTTTCGTTCAATCTATTTTCCCTCTCAAGTGACAACGCTGATTCAATCTTTTTTGTTTTAAATAGTTTTAAAGTTGGAACGGCATCTTTGGATAGCTTTCTTTTTTTCCTCGGGGAATATCCCAATAATACTTCTTGTAGAGGCTTTTCGAAATATTTAGATTCAAAATGGTCCGAACATATTCTGGCTGTAAAAATGCATTTTACAATGTATTTTGTTTACTTGGTTTGGTTCATTTAGGGTACAGAAACCTGGTCCTTGATAAAAGGAAATGTTCACTTAATACTGTTGCTTTTATAGCCTACTAATCTGGATATTATATCTTGCGCTGAAATTTATATAATACGCATTTTAGACTTGTATATTTGTTTATTAAATAAGCATAATGTCTAACATATCAACGACAATAATTCACAGTATTGTATTTATCCTATATCCTACACTCTAATACCAGTCCCAGTATGGTATATTTATATGTATGCACACGGATCTCGAAAACGACTCGAACAATTTGCTTCAAACTTTGCAATCACTTAGTTACGATTTGAAAATGATATTTATATGAGTGACCATGCGAGGGAAAATTTTATTTAGTTATAATTATAAATTGAAATTGTAAAAAATTTTAACATTGAACTCATTGAGTTTAAAATAAAAGCAAAAGAGATGGTGAAAACATGTGACTCAAAACTGTCAAAGCGCAAACCACGTGGTCCAGTATAAACGGTATTTTTCATTGAAGCCAGCTACTGAAATGCAAAATGATATAACAACTCGTCTTAAAATAAAAAAGCATTTTTAGATTGGCATTTTAGCGCAAGTTTGCGACTGATGAAATTAAGTTTACTGTGCAAATGCTCCAATGCTCGGCCAGTATAGGTAATGCTTGTTAAAGGTAATAATTACTGCATTTAAAAGACCACATGTATTGTACGGCTAGTTAGAACATAACTTATTCTACAATACATAGTGGCTTTTATAAAAAGAGTATTTAAATTAAAATAATGCATACCTTGTTTTACGTTGATTTTATCCTTCCTTTGACAGGCCAAAATCCATTCACGACACATATCTTCCTGTTTAGGGAAACTGAAGTAACGTACATTTTTCGTCTGTTTATTGCATGAACCGTTAAAACACCCGTAAACGGCACAATACGGCATTTTTATATATCACTGGTACGGAGAATCTCGCATTGCGACCGCACCGCTAAAAAGCTAGCCACTGACTGCGGGCGGCTTCCGCTCAACATCAAAGAGAAACAACGCCGCCGCGGTGTATGAGAGCGTCGTGGCCTATGAGCAGGTGGCAGAAGATCATAACGAATGTTACAATCCTTTATATTGCCATATTAGTAATAAAACCACTCAAAATAAGCCAAAAAAGACACCCAAAAATATTTGAATCCCATTTTTTTGAGTAATTTTTAATTTAATGACAATATAACTTGATTTTTGCACAATTTTTAATGTTGTGAAAATAGTCTACAGTTAACTTGAATAAAAATTAAAAAAATATAACCGAAATATCAGTACAATATACATTACTTTTTTGTGTAACTAATTATTACATTAATTATTTCCGCTGTATACTCAAACTCATTAGTCATTAATAATGTACGTTTTATAAATAATCTCTTTATGCAGTATGTAAGATGTAGCTATGTAAGGTCTTTATGTATTAAGAAGAAAGCAAGAAGAAATAAGAAAAAAGAAATGAAAAAATAATTGAAAAGAATTAAAAAAGTTATTAGAGTATTAAATAAATTAACAATGATCTTGGTAAAAAATCCTGAATTGAGAATTTTTAAACAGATAATAAGACTTTATGTAAATTATTCATAAAATGTAAATTTCCATTCAATGTAAATTATTGTAAGAGGAATAAAATTTATTATTATTATTATTATTTACTATGTGTAATTAATCATTTAACCCATTTCAATATTATAATATAGAGTAAATGAACCAACTAAATATGGCATCTACAAACTTGTATTACTGTGGCACCTTCGCGATGGTTAGGCTACATCGCTGCCGTGTCCGCTTCGCGAGCGCGCCATTTCGCCTGATTAAATTCAACCTAGCAATGAAAATATTGCTTTTAGTGGATTAAGGCTGTTAATTTTACTAAATTTGACTTTTCCTCTAAAACTTTCCCACAGGTCGAACATTCCTGACCAAATAGAACGCAATTTGGTAGCCGACTAACTTTTCCATGTTACGTTTCACAAAGTTTAAAACATTTCGTGGTATAAGTAAGTCAATTTTTAAAATAAACTGAAATAGTTTTGCTCATAAGCATGCTATGTTTATGGCTAACAATACAGCCAAATTTTAAAATTTTTTATCGACCCTAACTATTTTAAATCACGGTTTATCCGAGAAGCGGCACACGTTCTATATGAGCGTGAAACGCTCTCATCCCAAGGTGACGTCAGCCCCCACCCCGCCCGGCCCAACGCCGCCGATGCGCAGAACGCTCCCAAACTCGTCCGTCTGAAGAACACACCTAAGATACTTCCACTATGCTATACACTATGGACTACACCGTCACTGCACTCCCTCTCTTCTGGATCTTTCATAGTAAGTTGAAATTTTTACAGCAATCGTTGACTAAAATACAGTAAAATAGTTGAATGTAGGATAGTTTAATTTGGTTAACCAATTTTTAACCTAATTATGTACAAAGGCATTAGGCCACATCCATAAACCTCTGGCACTTTGGAAACCTAACATTAAAAATTATGATCTAGAATTAAAGTTTACTGCATGTCAGCGGACCAAAATTAGTACCCCAAAGCAAAGGAAAATGGAATGTTTATTGGTTCTTTTATTTGTTTAATTTTTAATACCAGTAATAATTTCCGGCCAGTGAGTAAAACCTTAGCAAAAACTTGGTCACCCACAGAAAAATTTGAATATTCCTTTAATCAAAATTAGTTTATAAATACTAGCTGTATTCAGTGCCGTCCTTAGGGTGGAGCGAGTGGAGCAGCCACTCCAGGCCTCGCGCTGAGGAGGACCTTGTTCGCTAAAAAGTTAGTTGCATAAACGTTTAGGTTGAATAAAAATGATATAATAATGAACAGATACGTACCTAAAATATTGGTTTAGTTACCCGCGCAGTATTTTCAATGTGATTTAAAAACCTACGAACGCGATTCTCATTAGTAGGTAATAGTAGCGACCAAAAGGATGCAAATGCAAAACATCGTTTGATAGGCGGCTGGCGGGCGAGGTGACGGGACCAAGCTTCGCGGCCGCCGAGCCATGCTTGCAAATGCCACAACCATGCATGACCGACTTTGCCTATCTCTAGCCGTTTTTCAACTGTTTGTTTGTATGTGATTTTTTAATTGATCCATTATATCTTTTAAACTATTTAGGGTACGGAATTAAAACTTAGCATAACTGTTAAGTGCGTTAAGGCACAAATGCAAATGAATTTGGACATTTCTAACATTTATGTTTGCGAAATGGTGGCCATTTAAAATTTTCAAAGCTAAATATCTTAAAAACTGCAAACAAAAAATTTGAAACTAAGTTTGGTTTGTATTGATCAAACAAAAAACAACGGATTAATCTAAGTTTTTACATTTTTTAAATCATAAAGATTTACATAGGCCTAAGTTTACGAGTGAAACCAGTGTTTTCTTAAAATAAGATTTTAATTTCTCCACTATCCATTGTTTTATCTTAACAATCTTAGTATTATTACTCCGGTACTTAAATCATGAAATTTTTTGTAAGTTTGCAAAAGTTTGTAAAATTTACAGCTTTTAAAAATATTTAGCTTTGAACATTTTTAATTACCGCCATCTAGAAACTTGAAATAGTAAATGTTAGAAATGTAAAAATTCACTTGCATTTGCGACTTAATACAGGGTGTCTCTGAACTCTCTACCTTCCTTTTCAGGTATTATTCCTGGACCAGAGACAATCCAAAATCAAAATATCATATTTAAAAATTCCAAAACACCATAGTTACTTGTACAGCCGCCATTTTGTATTTTTTTAAGAATAATTTTTAAGAATAATTTTTTTAAGAACGGCTTGACGTAATAAGTTGAAATTCGGTACACAGCTTTTTGAAATAAAGACAATAAAAAGCTAAAGTTTTAAATAAAAGCTTTTTGAAGTAAAGACATAGCTAGAAAAAATAATCAACTTTTTAAAATTCATGTTTTAAAGTGGTGGCCAATTAAAATCTTTAACCTTAAATTACATAAAAACTACCTACATAATGTAGCAAAGTTTATATTCTTATGTGTTTTTTGTAAAATTTAATTTAAAATCCAACGATGTCATGAAAATTGGTTCATAAATAAGCGAGATAGAGCGATATAACTAAGGCTAGTCACGCTCGGACCGCTTCCCCGGGAGCAGTTTTGGTATGAAATCCATTGTTGAGCTGGCGCCGCAACCGCGCTTTTTGCGCGGCAACCCGCTCATATGCGTGACTATTTGTATCACTAAATGAATCACTAAATTTTAAATATGATATATTTTGGCTTGTCTTTGGTCCAGGAATAATACCTGAAAAAGAGGGTAGAGAGGGTAGAGGGGCTAGAGGGTAGAGTTCAGAGAGACCCTGTAATTAATAGTTGTGCCAAGTTTCATTTCTGTAACTCAAAAAATTTCAAAGATTCTAATGGATTTATAACATATATAGACAGTCAGAAAACGTCTAGACATAACTTGGACACATGCTGTCAAATGTTCCATACCCCACAACCCCCCAGCAATCGTTAAATAAGGCCTCGCAAAAATATTTTGCTCCAGGCCTCGCATTTCCTAAAGATGGCTCTGGCTGTATTACATATGTTAACTATTTGATTTTTCCAGAGACAAACATTAATCCTTTATTCACAATTACCATTCACAAAATCAGTAATAAAATAATTGGATATAAATTCTCTCATAAATCTTTAGAGTAATTGAAATTATTTTCTTTCTTTTATTGTAAAACCATATAAAAGAATGAACTATTATTGTTTGTTTGTTTTTTTTTCTATGTTTGCTTTGCTAAAGAAATGGGAAAATGTAAGTTTTAACCCTCCGAGCGTTATTCGTCGATTTTTCGGTCCAGCTTTTCGACCTCCGAGCGTTTGAGTCGATTTTTCGACTATTCGAAAACGCAACGTAACTTTATAGTGAATGACAAAAACGGACTCGTGAACGCTACCGCCGTTACCGGGAGGTTCTAAACTATCCAAAAACACCGATTTCAAATGATTGGTTGTTTGTAATATGCAATGAAACATATGGGAAAAAACTGTTACCATCTGCTAACTTTGTAAACAATGAAATAAATTTTTACTAATTGTTTTAAGGTTATAAATGATTGAAAGTGTTACTAATACTGTTAATTTACATTATTGGAATAAATTCATATGTTTTATCTAGTTTATAACCATAAATATGAGTAGGAATTAGTGTAATATTCCTAGCTTGATTTTACATGTGTTCTTATGGGATTAGGGTAAGTACCATAGGACATATTTAGTTTTATTCAACATACATTTTTTCAAATGTTTCTAGCCTATATTAATTATATATTTTCTTGAACTGCATAAAATTCCAAACAAAATGTATATCTTGAAATTTTGATTATGTGTTTCTAAAATTATTTTTGGGGAGAGCAAAGTTACATAAAATATTTTTTTTGTAATTTTTTAATTTTTAACCTATAGCCTAATTTTGGTAACAATAAGTAATGGTGATATTTTTTGTATTTTTAGATAGTCCATTTTATCTACTTTCATATAATATATACATTTATAGTGCTAGGTCATAAAATATATTTTTTACTAATTTTTATTTGAAAGTATGCAAAACCTTTAAAAAATGCGTAACGCTCCAGGGGTGCTACATTGAACGCTCGGAGGGTTAATATGATTTTTGTAAGGGTTTTCGTAAATTTTGGGGCCATTAAAACAAATAAAACACAAAATATAAGAAACAATCATCATTAAAATTTTCTGACATTTTTTATGAACTTTTAGCTAATATATATATTTGGCCACGAGGAATAAATTGTAGCTGGTCACATCATGCAAATGGGAAAAATCCGATTCCCATCCTACAGCTGTTCAAAGCTCCCAGTCTTCCTTATAGCCATTTTTTGTACTGACTGAATAAAAAAAATTACTTTATTGCTGTAGAAATAAAAAGCAAGTTTTATTTTTAACATGATATAGTTAAACAAATTTATACCCAAACAAAAAAAAAACCTCGCTCGTTCTGGGGGCGAGTGAGCAGAGCAAAATGAACTCCTCTTGAAAGTTTACCGAGCCAACACTTGGTCCCCCTGGTACTATAATTAATATTAGCATGTCATAAATGCATATAATTATTTTCAGTGATGAACTGCTCATCAGAGGATACTCGTATTCCACAACACTTGCTAGAGTGTTACAAAGAACCTCGACCACCTCTACTGCCCATGACTGTGGACAATTTGAAAGAGATCATCAGGAAAATCAACTTCAACTCTTATTCTCCATTGAGCCTAACCCAGCAAATAGCAGATATATTGAACTGGTAAATATTATAAAAATAAAAATTAAAAAAATTTTTAAAGCTTAGAATCAAAGCAGGAAAACAATAATGTAATGAAAACAAGATACTGTTTATAGCCTTATCCTAATCTGATAGCAACATCTGGAAATTTTAGTAAAAAAATATTGGACAAGGGCAATGTGGAAATTACCAACCAGTATTCACTCTTTCAATCACAGCTTAGAGTTGGAGAAAAAAATTCCAAATAAGATACAAAATTTATAATTATTATGTATGAAGATATTTAAACTGGGGAAATAATTTAATGTAGTTTAATCTCATTGGTATCAAAGTTGATTTAACAAACAAAATTCGAACTGCAATTATAAAAATATATCAGCTGGTATTGTGATAGTTCTATTAGAAATAAAGTTTTAAACCAATGGAAAACTAGACAATCGTAAACTATTTAACGTTGTCTAATTCTACTTTAGTTTCTTTCCCGCATGATCTCAATATGGTCTCAAGTTTTAAAAATGTATGTGTAGAATGAATGGCATGATTAATATTTTTACAGTACTATTACTACTACAGGTTCGCTATGGATGGATTAGAGAGAAGTCCAAATACTATATCCATTAAAAATGTTGTGCCATATCACCGAACTGCCTTTCAGGCTCACAAACAGGATTTATTGTTTGAAGAATTGATTCCAGTTCAGAGGAGGGTGTTTGATGGAATATCACTTTCGGTTTCGGAGAAGGTAAGTGTATCATCAAAGTAGTGTACCTTCAACTTGTAAGTACTTTCTTGCTTTTTGCTGCATTCATAATATAGTAAACACTGTGGAGCAGGGCTGCCGAGAGGGGGGGCCAGAGGGGGCAGTTTGCCCCGGGCCTCAAGAGACAGGGGGCCTCATCTTCAGGTGTTTTTTTATTATTTTTTATTTTATTTTATTTTTTTTTTTTTTTTACTGTAACTAAATTGTTACTGCTTCATAGCTTTTAAATTGTTAGTATTATTATGAATCACTAAAGAGAGGAAAGCAGATAGTGTGCATTAATACAAAATAAATGTCCAAAGGAATGTGTATATTGTACGTGGTTCGACCATGGACGGCGGGTAGGGATATTGGCTGAGCGGGGGGAGGGGGGGGCCTCACACCGGAACTCTGCCCCGGGCCCCAAAAATTCTCTCGGCGGCCCTGCTGTGGAGTAAAGTATTAATAATAGATGCGTCCAGAAAAATACCATACAACTTATTTTTTAATGAAACCGTGCTTACATATACCGTATCCTTAGGATATATGAATACACTGTAACTTAATTTATATTATAAAGTTTTAAAAATTTATGTTTAATTTACATATAAAATCAATGAACTTAAACTTCATAACCTTCCATTTGTTACACTCTCTCATAAACCTTAATCAAGGCCAGCACACCTATTAGGCAAACTAGGAGAACACCTAGAATGGTATTTACCCGGGGGTGGCAAAAAATGAAAACAACCCTACACTCAAATAATTTTATCCAATAAAACCTAAGTAAAAAGATTATAACAAAATAATTGTTGTTTATTATTTTATTATTTAATTTATTTTAATTGCTTTGAGTTTAATATAGCACTGAATGTACCACTGCCGCCACACCATGAGTCTGAGTTGAGCGAGCGCTTGTCAGCATTAAGTGTAGCCCTAGTCATGGCACTTCTATTAAAACTTCAAGTATTAGGGTATATCCACATGGGACCACCAGACATACCAGTAATTATTATATATACCGGTGGCTTGGAATGCAGGTTCACTAGCGCATGTTGTGATTGGCTGCAGAGTTAACTCGGATATCAATCACAATGTACACTAGTGAAGTGTACATTGTCACAAGCGCTCCAAGCCACCGGTATAATCATTAATGGTATCTGTTGATTTTGGTAAAATACACACGTGACACACGTGAAGTGACAGTCTCATGACTGTACACAAAAAATCTAACATTATACTGTGGCCGTACTATAACGCTACTGTAACCTATTAAACTATAAAAATAATCTAAATCTTGATTTTAATAAAATATCAAAATGCTGGTAATTTTATTTATTTAGACCTTTTCAATTTGGTTACAAATTGAAATTATTGTGTTATGTAAAAAAAAGAAGCTATGAGTAAGAGTAGAATTGGGACCTTTTAATTTTTTTCACATTATGATTATGCCATAAGGTAAATAAAGCTAAGTGATGTCACGATCTACCATCGAATGTAAATTTTTGTACCTAGATGAATTAATGAGGGATTTTAATTTAATGAATTTTAAATGAATAATTTTTAATGAATAATTTAATGAGGGTTTTTAATTTAAGGTTAATTTAATGAGGGCTTTTAAGGGGATATTTTAGGGATGGGAGAGGTGAAAGCAGGGGGATGTGGGTGGCAAATTTTGCCTAGGGCGTCATAGTCTATTTGATTTCATTTTACTCGAAGATTGTCCATATAAATTGAAGAGTGTTACATTTCATTTCATTTCATTTCATTTATTCAGTCACAGAGTACACCATATACAAAGGTAATACCTTAATGGTAGGTGACAAGTCAGTTGCTTAAATCTAACAATCATTGCTGACAAGACAACTTATTCTGATAAACAAGGAAGTTTAAACTATTAAAGTTGTTGTTTTAAGTATATTTCCCATGTCAGCACTGAGAAACTCATCAACACTGTAAAACATATTGTTAGCTAGGTATTTAGTGAGGGTTCTTTTAAACTTTACTAGAGAAAAATCTTTTACTTCAGAAGGAAGATTATTATAAAGACGAATACCCTGGTATGACGGAGATCTCTCTAAGGCAGATGACTTATGGAGTGGATATTGAAGTTGGTTGTTTCTTGTTGGGTAGTTGTGGTGAGATTTGACTGAAATGAATTTATGCAGATTATTTTTCACAAACAGGAGAGTATATAGGATGTATATGCAAGGCAATGGTAAGATATTCGATTTTCTAAACAGGGGTCTGCTTGGGGTAATATGGTTTACGTGCATCATTGTGCGTATTATACTTTTTTGGATCTTGAAAACAGAATCACTGGACTGTGAGTTGCCCCAAAAAATTATACCATAGGTTAAGTGTGAGAAGATGTATGCATAATAAACCATCTTTAGAGTTGCAAAATCTACAGTTCTAGAAAGAGTGCGGAGAGTAAAGTGGCCTTTATTTAAAACTTTTATGAGATGAGCTGTGTGGAGGTTCCATTTTAATGTAGAATCCAACTGTAGACCAAGAAATTTGCCATTTTGAGATGTCTTAACTACATTGTTCAAATAAGAATCATTTGAATGTTTTGTGTTGGAGTAATTGGAATGAAAATTTATAGCAAATGTTTTACTGTTATTAAGAAGAAGGCCATTACATTTGAACCATAAATTCATTACTTGAAGATCAGCAGTCAGTTGTTGTGTTAGCTCTAAATGAGTCTTATGAGTGATAATGCATGATGTGTCATCAGCATATGTTAGAAGCTTAAGATGATTTACTGCAAAAGGAAGATCATTGGCAAATACCAAGTATAGAAAGGGGCCTAAAATTGAACCCTGGGGGACTCCATCAGTGACCAGGGTATAAGTGGTGTGTGCACTGTTATTAATTTTAACAGACTGCATACACAACCAAACATTGGAAAAAAATAATAACCTATTGGACTCACAGTTTAAACAATTTAAAATAAGATAATTATGTATACAAAATCAAATAAGTAAGGAAATCCTGTGTTAAAAGTTTTTGGTTTTGCCCACGAATACCAGAATAAAATATAGCGCTGATACTAGGATTACTTCTCCTCACTGTCACGGGAAGCACTATTTCTACCTCTTAAATGTCAAAATAAGCATGTTTGTCTACAAAAAATAAACAAATAACAAACTTTTGTCAAATTATTTTAATCATCTGTTTCCATTCAACCAATTAGCATAATCCTTTCCATCTTGATGGTGCTATCTGTGTTTCGGGGGCGACGTTCTCACTTCCCCATAAGTATGTCCCTACTTATTTGGTTCTGTATACTTGATAATACCAATAAAGAT
This sequence comes from Neoaliturus tenellus, assembly GCA_030545055.2. Lineage (NCBI taxonomy): Eukaryota > Metazoa > Arthropoda > Insecta > Hemiptera > Cicadellidae > Neoaliturus > Neoaliturus tenellus. The sequence goes on from CM061533.1 coordinate 198,051,448, forward strand.
GTTATTATTATTGAAAATAATGATTTTGACAACTATAAGTGCAAGTATCACTCCTCACTCCTCCACACGCACACTCCTACACAACTCCTAACTCCTATACAATTCTATTGCAAGCAAATCCAAGAATAATAATTCACACTTGTTGTTCCAGTGTACAATACACTTCATGGTGTCTGCTTCAGTGGACTATTGGGAGAGAGGCGATGAAGCAAAGGTCTGCCCAGAGTCTTCCCTGGAGTTCAGGTACAGAGATAACACTAAACTTATTGATCAAGAAAGTGGTTAACAGTAAAAATGTAGGTCTAACATTCCTAGTGGGATGAGCAAAGTGAATCTGGCTCATCTTATAAAGTGACTTAAAACTATCTTACTTTAACATTTAGTTATGAAAATATGTGAAGTTAATATAATTCTTGTATATTTATTTAACCAAACATGCTTCAGAGCTGCGATAGAAATATTTTCAATACAGTAGAATGTTTGATCCATTCCGATTATTGAGGATGTTAATCCACACATAAAAATAATGAAAATGGACTTTTCCAATAAACATGTTAAAGTTCTTTTAGCAGCTAGCCGCCATTTTTTTTTTTTTTTTTTTTTTTTACACTTAATAATTTTCACTTACTTAACAAATTGTTGTATTGAGTTCATATTTAGCACAGACCTCTATTACAACAGTATTCATTTCAGAGACAAATTATTCCTTCCAATGTATATTTCCAAAGTAATGGTCATTTAACATTAAAATTAAAATTGGGTTGTGATCAAAGATTTTGACAAATATGAACTAACAACAAACCGTTGTGGAAATTAAAATGATTAAGTGTAAAAAAATAATAAAATTTAAAAAATGGCGGCTAGAAGCTAAAAGAAGTATTTTAGGAACTTTTTTTGATCATTTTGATGTGTGGAATACCATCCTGAACTATTGGAATATTCAATTGAAAAAATTTGTATCTATATAGTTTAGGTAAGATTAATTATTTTAATATATTCCAGATATAATACTTGTCGTAAAATTTGACTGCAGAAATATGTCAGCGGATAGGAGCGGTGGTGCGGGGATGTACAGTGTGTGTCCTCGGGAGGGTGGGGTGGTGCTGACTCCTGCGGGCTCAGTGAGTGTCAGCCGTCTGCTGACCGGCCTGATGGCGGCCACCGTTCCTCAGTACGTCCCACTATCTCAGCTGCTGACCCCCGGACAGCTAGCCATCCATCAGCTGCTTCCCACTGACACCATCAGCAACACCTGGGCCGCCACACTGGCAGGTGAGTGTCAGCCGTCTGCTGACCGCCCTGATGGCGGCCACTGTCCCTCAGCACGTCCCACTCTCCCAGCTGCTGACCCCCGGACAGCTAGCCATCCATCGGCTGCTTCCCACTGACACCATCAGCAACACCTGGGCCGCCACACTGGCAGGTGAGTGTTAGCCGTCTGCTGACCGTCCTGATGGCGGCCACTGTCCCTCAGCACGTCCCACTCTCCCAGCTGCTGACCCCCGGACAGCTAGCCATCCATCGGGTGCTGCCCACTGACACCATCAGCAACACCTGGGCCGCCACACTGGCAGGTGAGTGTCAGCCGTCTGCTGACCGCGCTGATGGCGGCCACTGTCCCTCAGCACATCCCACTCTCCCAGCTGCTGACCCCCGGACAGCTAGCCATCCATCGGGTGCTGCCCACTGACACCATCAGCAACACCTGGGCCACCACACTGGCAGGTGAGTGTCAGCCGCCTGCTGACCGCCCTGATGGCGGCCACTGTCCCTCAGCACGTCCCACTATCTCAGCTGCTGACCCCCGGACAGCTAGCCATCCATCGGCTGCTTAACACTGACACCATCAGCAACACCTGGGCCGCCACACTGGCAGGTGAGTGTCAGCCGTCTGCTGACCGCCCTGATGGCGGCCACTGTCCCTCAGCACGTCCCACTATCTCAGCTGCTGACCCCCGGACAGCCAGCAATCCATCGGCTGCTGCCCACTGACACCATCAGCAACACCTGGGCCGCCACACTGGCAGGTGAGTGTTAGCCGACTGCTGACCGCCCTAATGGCAGCCACTGTCCCTCAGCACGTCCCACTATCTCAGCTGCTGACCCCCAGACAGATAGCCATCCATCGGCTGCTGCCCACTGACACCATCAGCAACACCTGGGCCGCCACACTGGCAGGTGAGTGTTAGCCGTCTGCTGACCACCCTGATGGTGGCCACTGTCCCTCAGCACGTCCCACTATCTCAGCTGCTGACCCCCAGACAGCTAGCCATCCATCGGCTGCTGCCCACTGACACCATCAACAACACCTGGGCCGCCACACTGGCAGGTGAGTGTTAGCTGTCTGTTGACCGCCCTGATGGCGGCCACTGTCCCTCAGCACGTCCCACTCTCTCAGCTGCTGACCCCCGACAGCTAGCCATCCATCGGCTGCTTAACACTGACACCATCAGCAACACCTGGGCCGCCACACTGGCAGGTGAGTGTTAGCCGTCTGCTGACTACCCTGATGGCGGAAACTGTCCCTCAGCACGTCCCACTCTCTCAGCTGCTGACCCCCAGACAGCCAGCAATCCATCGGCTGCTGCCCACTGACACCATCAGCAACACCTGGGCCGCCACACTGGCAGGTGAGTGTTAGCCGACTGCTGACCGCCCTAATGGCAGCCACTGTCCCTCAGCACGTCCCACTATCTCAGCTGCTGACCCCCAGACAGATAGCCATCCATCGGCTGCTTAACACTGACACCATCAGCAACACCTGGGCCGCCACACTGGCAGGTGAGTGTTAGCCGTCTGCTGACTACCCTGATGGCGTAAACTGTCCCTCAGCACGTCCCACTCTCTCAGCTGCTGACCCCCAGACAGATAGCCATCCATCGGCTGCTTAACACTGACACCATCAGTAACACCTGGGCCGCCACACTGGCAGGTGAGTGTTAGCCGTCTGCTGACTACCCTGATGGCGTAAACTGTCCCTCAGCACGTCCCACTCTCTCAGCTGCTGACCCCCAGACAGATAGCCATCCATCGGCTGCTGCCCACTAACACCATCAGCAACACCTGGGCCGCCACACTGGCAGGTGAGTGTTAGCCGTCTGCTGACCGCCCTGATGGCGGCTACTGTCCCTCAGCACGTCCCACTATCTCAGCTGCTGACCCCCAGACAGATAGCCATCCATCGGCTGCTGCCCACTGACACCATCAGCAACACCTGGGCCCCCACACTTTCAGGTGACTGTTAGCCGTCTACTGACCGCCCTGATGGTGGCCACTGTCCTTCAGCACGTCCCACTCTCTCAGCTGCTGACCCCCAGATAGATAGCCATCCATCGGCTGCTTCCCACTGACACCATCAGCAACACCTGGGCTGCCACACTGGCAAGTGCTAACTCATCCCGTCTCGAATAAAACTGGGTATTGGTTCATACCATCCGCATACAAAGCTCCTTAAATAAGGTATAAGTAAAATAGGTGATCTTTCCGTTCTGAAAAATAAATTTATTGAATGCTAAACTGATGCACATAATTAATAATATTTTTGTATTTAACCTTAGCTTTAGACTGTTATTTATTAATAAACTGGTTAACTTATATGTCAAGGTTTTTATACAGTATAATAACGTATCAGTTTTTTTAACCCTCAGAAACTTATTTATAGAAATGAGTTCAGGACTTCAGAAGGTCTTTTAATTTTACAGTTTCCAGTTTCGTGATCCAAAATATTGTTGATTTTAAGACAGTCAAAGACTTGCCAAAGTTCTTCATAACCGTAGTTTTGTATTAGTGAAAGCCAGTAGAAACCGAATACCAGTGCTATATTGGCTGGGAAATTGGATTTGAAAGATCTCCGAACCACATTAACAATATTAACTAATTACAGGTGACTTAGCAGAAGTAGCAGTGGAGCAGATCCCGTTATATCAGTTGGATGTTAATATTGGAATATCAGAGCGTTGGAATGACACTAATATCCCTAGGCAACTTTATTTTAACAAAGTGCCTTTCACAATGATCGAAAAACAACAATGGCAAATTACAGATGCAGAAATATTAGGAGGTATAGATGGTGAGTCAGTATATTATTTTTCAAAATTCATCTGTAAAAAAACACTGGTACCATATCAAAAACCATATAAAAATGTAAAAATTGGAAGTTGAAAGAGCACTACTCTAAATCTTTCTGAAGGATACTTGTAAAATTTTGAAATATGACTGCAAGAGGTCATTGTAACCCTCAGAAAATGGAAATGATATTATTGATTCATTTCCGAAAGTAAATTTTCTAATAAAATAGAATTATTATTTGATTAAACCCTAAACTAAGTTTATGTTTCACATCAATACAAGTGATTCCCTGATCATACTGAGAGAAGAGTTTTCATGACAGACCAAGCAGTTCCAAGGAAACAAAATAACATATTTTTGTAGTAGTTTATCATTATTAATTAATGACTGTGCAGTTAATTTTTAATTCTTTAAATTCTTGCAAATGTGTGTGCTTTGGTAGGCTCGACCAAGGCCAACTATACACCAGGCCGGAATACCCCCCACCAGTTGTGTTAAAACGTCACACTACTAGTGCGCCACCTGATCTGAAACTATGCGATTTTAATGCAATCCCCCTAATAATTACTTAGAAATCTCCTAAAATAAACAAATATTTACCCAACTTCCCCTTAAATACCCTAAAATTGGGTACCCTTTTTGACAACACCGATCAGCTGTCATACCACTTCTGTGACATTGTCTCTCGCAGCATTCTGGCCAGGTGTGTAGTTGGCCTTGGCTCGATCCCCCCCCCCCCCTCCCCCCCATAGAAGATTTTCCTTTTACATTTAGTAAACATATTGATCTTGCAAAAACTGTTTTGCATAAGAATTTACATATTTTATGATTTTACAGGTTTACTACTAGGGAATATGATTCGTAAAATTCAACACTCTGCCTCCTCGACCATGCGGCTTTCACAGCTGTTGGATATGTATTATTCAGAGAAAAGTGTGGCTGGAACCAATGTTTGTAACCGAGAATATGCTTTCAACACTTTGATGAGAGAAAATGAGAATAATTTACTTGAACAGGTACTAAAAAAAATTTTTAGAGAAAAGAAGCTTAGTTTTAAAAATAAAAAAGCTGGACCAAATTAGATTAAAATCTCTATATATAAATGCGAAATTCCGATCAACGCACAGCCCAAACCTTAGCACCTAGAAGCATGAGATTTTGCATACATATTCCTCTTATTGCGTAGGCAGACAATAAGAAGCGATTTTACGAAATTCCCAATGGGCTCCGCCCCACAGAAGGTCAAAGTTAGCATGAAGTTCGTATAGGAAGAATAATTTGTTTTGGATTTTTGTTTACATTATCGCAGATGAGAACTATTTGAAATTTCAGTAGTTGTCTGCAATTTTATTTATTTAATCGTCAGCTGTTAGAACAAAAGTTTACTAAGGTTATTTCGGACCATATAAACATCATAGTTGTGTATCATTGAAATTAAACTAATTTATTGTGGCATTTAAGTTTTATAAACTTCTAACATGTGTGATTAGTATTGAAGAAAGTAGAATTGAACTTAGTATTTTTTTTATTTTAAAGAATTTACTAAATCTTAGGAACTACCAAATGAATTTACTTGAAACTTTGACCACAGGTTTGTCTTGCCTCTTAGGTGCTCACTAATAGGCCTAAATGATTTTGCAAAATTCCTACTGGGCTCCGCCCCAGAGGCCTTCGAAATTACAATATAATGCTATCCACATGACCAAACTTAAATACTAATTAAGAAACACGTGGGGTTGAAATCTCTTTGCTAATAGGTGCTCAATGAAAAAAAGTATGTTTTGTACATATCTTTTAGGGCTACATAAGTTCACAATTTATATACATAGCCTACGAGTTGAAATTTTACATTGAAGTTCTCTTTCCTCATAAAGACTCACTAAGAAACTGTTTTGCAAAAATATAGTTTTTGAAGAACTTTAGGGCTCCACCTCACTGAACTTCAAAATTACTTTAGGGCCTCCGGTGTTGAAATTTGACATGGACTTTCCTCTTTGCTCATAGGTACTCACTAAGAAACGGTTTTCCACAAACATTGTTTTTTTTATATATATAATTTAGGGCTCCGCCCCACAGGTCTTGAAAATTACCCTATGGCCCATGCGGTTGACATTTGACATGGACGTTCCTCTTCTTCTCATAGGTGCACAGTAAGAAATCATTTTGCAAATTTTCTGTAGGGCTCCGCCCCACAGAACCTACAATTTGCTATACATCCTAAGGGGTTTAAATTTAATGTGGATGTTTTGTTTTGGTAATAGGTGCTCACTAATAAATGGTTTTGTAAATATAGTTTTTGAAGTACTTTAGGGCTCCACCCCACATGACTTCAAAATTAATTCGCCCTCTATTACTGGGTTGAAACTTGACATGGAAGTTCCTTTTTGCTCATAGGTGTTCAAAAAGAAACGATTTCGCAAATTTCCTTTAGGGCTCCTTTCCACACATTAAATACACATTGTGTTTACACAGAGTTACATTTTTCCATAGATCCTACAATAGATCCTACGGGGTTGAAATTTAACGTTTATGTTCCGGTTTACTAATAGATGTTTACTAAGAAACAGCTTTGCAAATACAGTTTTTTATGTTCTTTAGGACTCCGCTCCAGATATGACTTCAAAATGACTGTAGGGTTTACGGGGTCGAAATTTGACATGGCCGTTTCTATTTGCTCATTGGTTATTATTAAGAAAAGGTTTTGCAAAATTCCTTCAGAGCTCCTCTCACAATAATTCATTGTTTGAATGTAATTCTTAAGGAAGAAGTTTTCGTTACTCTACTTTATTAAATATAAAATTAATTAAATCACACGGGCGAAGCCGTGATGGGCAACAGCTAGTATTTTATAATTGAAACTTATGTTCTTCCTGATATGATAGCACTTGTTATTACAACAGGTGTCTAATGATTAAATCAACTACCCATCTTACATAAGATTAACTTTGATGGGTAGTAAGGGCTACACCCTACAGTGGGGTCGATGAGAATTACTTCGTTCACTTCGCTCACTCGCCTTTCAGCCTGTTTCAAAATGTAGACCTGCACTCTGGAGCTTATTTGTTGAAACACATGTTGAATCTGTAATATGTGAATTCAAATTTAGTTAACAGCTGTTTACATAACTCTTACTAATGCTTTTATTTTAAAATTCTAATGCAATTCTACAAATTGATTAGTTGTTTTATACTTTTATATGACTTTCATTCACATACAGGGGTAAAAAATAGCTCCCTTCGCAGCCGACCTGCGTACTCAGCGAATTTCCAAATTAGTAATATTAATTTTGGTCAGATAAACCTGTAAACAAAATCTAATCACATGCCCATAAATAGGGAAATAAATGTCTATTCTCCTTTTGATAAAAATATAGGGAAAGAGTATGCAGGTACAAAAAAATTAATGTTCAAATGGGGAACACTAAAAGTAGGTTTATAGCTTAAAAATATATATATATTTCGACCATATGAAGCCATATACTTCGTTTCATCAATATCTGTCCATTGCTAAAGGAGTTTGCCTTTCTCCATATGATTAACATGGGAAAAGAGTATGCAGGTTTGCTGCCATGATAAGCACAAAAACTAAGATTTTTTTATCATAAATGGATGGATCTCAACTAAATATGAAGCTGGATACCAAGTTTCATCCAAAAATATTGGTTAACAAGTGAAATATTAACACATCCTTACTCTCCATAAAATTAACATTTGAGCCCCAAAATACAATGTACTGTCTTTAGACTTTTGAATACCTCGGTAACCAAAGGAGATAGAGCAAAGCTTCAAGATACTAAATTGTGTGTGTTTTTTTTTTTTAGCTAAATCCAATGGTCAAAATATCAATTTAAAATTTAAAAAAATTACAAATGAAAAATGCAAAAAACCCATTTTTGGGGTACCAAACCCCCCAAAACTACCCCTTCCGGTGGGTCGATATGTCTGGTTTACGAACTTATCCGAATAAAATTAGGATTACACATCTATACCAAATTTGGTGTCGATCGGACCATTTTTACGAGAATTATCGTGTCTAGGGACACATATATACACACACACACACACACATATATATATATATATATATATATATATATATATATATATATATAAATTTTAATGACTATTATTTTTGGTCTCTGGCCACCTCAAAACGAAAAAGTAACATGGTCCCGAGCTTAGGTCTTACCATGAGACCTACGGTAATAATAGCTTATTCCCTATGGGAAATTCGCTAAAAAAAAACCCAGTCATCGACAGGGGTATTTTTATTGAAGCCTACAGAATATTTGGAAGTAGTTTACAATTAGTCACAATTAGTTTTGATAACTCTTTACTGCAGTCCAACAGGTTGACTAAAATCTCTTTATATTATTGGCATTTGACCCCAAATACTATTTTAATATTCAAAATATTTAATTTAGACTAAGAGGTTTGCTGCATTATTGGGTGTCAAGACAACGTCATACTTCACAGACAGCTCAATAATGGCTTATCGCTGCATCAATGCTGTTGAGAAATTCAAGAGGTATTACCGTAAGTATATAAAACCACCCCAGTTGTAGCAGACCTGAAATCTCTTTGAATATTTACAAAATGGTATAATTTGAAGATGAAAATAAGACTGAAAAAGTTATTTTTTATCTCAAGGTAACCAGTAAAAAAAATAAATCTGTTTAATTGTTAGGGGTTCACATCGATCAAAGGATAGATTGGATGGAGCACACATGTTATGTGGTAAAATAGCTCGAACTGGTTTTTTGGTAAAAAAAAAAAAAAATTAATGTTAAAGATGACGAGTTACTTTCTTCTTATTAATTTTTTTTTTACATTCTCGCTTATTATAGAAATATGCTGTTATGCTGTGGGAAAACTCTTTTGAAGCCAAAAATGTTCTTAAAAAAAAAAAAAAAAAAAAAAAAAAAAAAAACAGCTATCAGATCTCTTTTGGGACTCAGATCCAGGACCGTCGAGAAGAGGGGGGGGGGGGGGGGGGTAGATGGGGCAGATTGCTCCTGGCCATAACAAAAGGGGCCACATCTTGAATGGATTTTATTTATTTTTTTTGTTGTTGTCTGTAAAATATTAGGAGTTAAAAAAAATACACCACACTCATGGAATATTGAGGAATCAATAAAAACTTTGATCAACTATCAATCATGTTTGAGCCATTGTGATCTGAAGGGAAGCAGTGTACCTACAGTCGACACCGCCATATACACAACTGTAACTGTGGTCTGGCCGACAGCAACACCGGCCGCAGGGCTCTGCGCGACTGGTTGCTGTACTGTATACTACGGTGCCACTTGGATCCCAAATTCACCTGTATTAAGGTTTTTATTAAAATTTTCTAATATATCATCTCATCTGAGACCACTAGGGTGGGTTTGGACATAACTTTTAATTATTGTCGATTTCAATTGTTAAACCCCTGTAAAGGTTTTCTTATGATGCAGTTTTACAGTTTTCTTTCAGTTGAGGCTCTGTAATAAATTAAAAACCCCGTTGGCCCCTACATTTTTCCTGTTCGTATGTGGTTTTTATTTACTTTTGTCTGGGCAGGGTATACATGGGTGGCTCGTGAGTTTTTTAGCGCCCGTGCAAAGACCAAATTTGCCGCCCCCCATCACTTTCCAACACCATGCCCCCCGCCTACCCGATCCCCAGACCCTGCTCCCTTTTTTGTAACTCATGATAAAAATGACACTTACGTGCGCGATTCGCCCTAAATTCACATGCAAGTTCGTAAAATGTTGGAAAATATTTATTTTCAAATAATTAATTTCCAAGAGTCTCTTGGAATTAAGGCTCCGGTCTACCTGAGCACGAACAACGTTACCGAATGCCTCCTCGCGGCCGTAGCGCTAGGCAAGTTTGATGATGATGGCTGCTGAGGTTTACGGGGATCGTGTTTTAAAATAATTTTAAAAGTTAATTATTAACTAATTATGATAGAGATTGACTCTTAACTTTTTATAAAAGTAGAAAGACAAATCTCGTCTTCACTGATTTTAGAATTTTGAAATAAAATTTCTAATTTCAGCTATAACTGTCTAAAATCATCTGTTTTTCTCGATTTTTAACTGAAGTTTTTCCATTAGTTTTGATTAAACTACGAAAGTGAGATTACCAAATTGTAAGAAAGGAAATTTAACACCGTTATTCTTCTGTAATATGACACCTTAGTTATAGCTATTGGCTGCATTTAGCAGAAGATAACAGGGTTCTAAAAAACGCTTGCATTTGCATCGGGAAAAATAGATGATTTTAGACAGTTATAGCTGAAAGTATGAATTGTATTTAAAATTCTAAAAACAGAGGCGACGGTCGACGAGATCCGTCTTTTTAATTTTAGAAAAAGTTAACAGCCAATCTCTATCTTAATTGGTTAGTTTTAAAACACAATCCCCGTAAACCACTGCATCAATAAAACTTGCCACTAAGAGAAAAACAGACAATTTTAGACAGTTATAACTGAAATTATATATTTTATTTAAAGATTCTAAAACTAGAGAAGACGAGATCCTTCTTTCTCCTTTAAGAAAAGTCTAGAGTCAATGAGTCAATGCGTCAAAAGTTAATGAGTTAATTTTGAAACACAACACGATTCCCGTAAACCTCTGCATCCATAAAACACGCTTAGCGCTACGGCCGCAGCCGCGAGGCGGCATTCGGGCTCAGGTAGACCGGAGCCTTATAAGGTTATTTTCTTCGTCTTTTCTTTTACGTTTTCGGTATTTTTCACCGCTAATCTTTTGATATGTCAAATTAGAACTTTATATAAAACACAGACAGTTTTTTTATAACTAGAAAGACATAGTTGTACCATTCACCGTACACCTCTCGGTACGGTACCACGTTCGGTATCATCGGACTTAAAATATTATATTAAAATATCAGGAATGTTTAACAATTGGGAATTCCAGGACAAGAATATACCTGGATAGACACTAGAGAGACAGTGACAAAAGTTTTATCTGAGCAGGTAACAATATACGGCGCGCCCGGCAACGACGACGTTCTCATTCCAAAAGAATTTAAGATTAATAAATGTGTAGCGATATTAAAAACACGTTATCTGTAGCGATCAAGTAGTCTACAATCTTCAGTCTTTAATTTCTGATTTCGTTTTTAACTCTTTATGAGACATTCCGACTACTTAAAATCCTCGGAAATAAAATAACTTCGGTATAGAAGTATTGTCTTTATCTTATTCTTTCTCTTGTAAAAATTTAACTTATTACAACAAATTTATTCGTCACATACAAATTACTTAATTAACTCAACCATTCACCACAGAGGCTAAATCCAGGGCCTACGTTGTAATTAAGTAATTATGTGTGTGGAAAGAGACCAGTTTGTGAGGAGTCCCAATCAGGTCTCTTTTGACGAAGGGTTGGGTTGGGATGTTATAGAACTATAAGCATGGTGGTGTTTATAGAACAACACCATAGATAAAATGGTGTTTATTATGAGGAGGTTATAAAAAGTTTACAGGGCGCACGGGCCACAACCGCTACTGAATATTGCATTGATATGTAACATTTTAGGTTTACCAGTTTCGCAGCTAATACGAAATCTTAGTGTTATATGCTTACGTACCAATGAATTATAGCTGTCGTAGAACTATAAGCATGGTGTTGTTTATAGTTCTATGACGGATGTCCAGGGTGACGGAATGTCGGCGCGTTGTGTCAACCAGTGATCGCAGACCATCAAAAACTGTCATCCGTGCCGTACCATTCGTCCATTACTAGAATACTAATATTAAGAAGAGCATACCTACAAGCCTAAGAAGGCGGCACCACAACTTTGAATGGGCGCAGGAGTGTTTCAGGGGGCACTTCCTTGTTATTGTTAATTTATTTTTAGAGTCACACGAGTTTAAAAATCATATAAAAAAGGCCTTTGACCTGCTCTCTTGAATCATCAAAGATAAATAATTTAAGAAAAACTATTGATTTACATTATAAAAACTACCGTTTTCCCTCTCTTCGTTTGATTTTTCAAGCACCTATCTTTCTCTGACCCTTCTTCATGTGCCCTGGAGCGGCGCTTCGCGCCGTCCCCCAAAATACGGCGCGCCTCTGGCGCCCCGTGCGGGCGCACGGGCCACGAGTCGCTACTGAGGGTATAGGCCTAGGCTGTGACTAGGTACAACATACGAGGGCGGCATCACAACCTTGGATGGGCGCTAGAGTCTTTCAGGGGGCGTTTCCTTACTATTTGCGAATCTATAAGAGTTTCAAAATTATACAAATAAGACTAAGGGCCTGCTCTCTTGCATCATTAGCGATAAATTATTTGAGGAATACTATTAATTTACATGAAAAATTGCCGTTTTCCCTTTTTCAATTGGTTTTTAAGCTCCTGCTTTTCCCCCTTCCTGTCACCTGGAGGGGTGCTCCACGCCGACCCCAGAAAAAACGGAGTGCCCCCTGGCACCCGTGGTTTTTTGAGATGGCACAATTGTTTCTCGCACATCCAAGAAATAACTAGACTGAACCTCATATAGTTTACCTTTATTAGCTTTTATATGGAACCTGTATAAATTACTGATTTTAACAGTATAACAGAGTACCGTATTTGCAGTTTTGCATTTTATGAAAGTATAATAAGTATCAAAACTTATACTTTGGAAAATGTGACATGAAAAATAAAAATAGGGTAAGTCCGGGAGAGTTGCCGCATGCGGTATAGACTGCGCACCCCCCCTAGTTTCGGCAAATGCCGACAGAGTGTGCGCGAAAGCGCGCTACTGATGCGCAGTGGATGTCAGGCCGCGAAGCAGGTGTTTTTATTCCGGTCGTGGAAGATATACGTAACCCATCGTTAGTAAACGAGGTAAGTCACTGGATGTTTCATCGAAATCTTTCTTGGTGTTATGGTTAGTTCATAATTTAAGCTAAACAGAGGAATACATTACAACGTTTGGGTAGTTGTATAAACAGTGAGTTCTATTGGGAGCCTTTTGATTCTAGTTCGGCCAACATGGCTGCCAAGGTCATGGAATTACAGAGTGCGGCGTCTCTCCCCTACAGATCGGGATACATGCCGCAATGAAATCCGGTATACATGCCGCGGGTAGTTTTGACTGGGAGACTTGCAGCACTAATAAAATAATTGGTTTAAATAAATAAAAACATTTCTCTTTTATTTGATGTGTTGTTCAAGCGTCTTATAATGCATATTTTGAAAGTTCAAAATGCCTAAAGAACCAAGTTTCACATTTTTTCCAACACATAGCTCATGCTTTCTGCTTTAAGCTACTATTTTTAATTTACGCTCCTTTGCGTAGGCCTAGTATAACATGATTCACGTTACTAAAATATTGTTTATGAAATTAGAGGCCTAACAATACACGAATTTCATTACTGTAAGATTATATTAGAGATGAATATATTGTGTTTCTTTAGGCCTACATAAAAATGTGTTAACCCAACAAATTTCCCGTTTAATTACATGTCACCCAGGTTTATAGTTTTTTTTTTTAATAGGCCTATTATGCATAACATAAATATATAATATTGTAGCTAGTATGTTTTTTTTAGGTGTGAATGCCTACATTTTATAAGCGGAAACCAGGGGCTAAGCCTGGTGGTCTTTGGGATCCAGAAAGACTGAAGGTGGCAATTGCAAGGATACAAGCTGGGGATATATCTTTCCGGGAGGCAGAAATTTGAAAACAGCGATTCAGACCCCGACGACCCAAATTATAGTAATGATCAATCAAAGAAAATATCCCTTGACACGTGTAAGGAATGTGAGGAAATATACGAGGAAACTAAAAAAAATGTGACTGGTTGTGCTGCCTAACATGCAAGGCTTGGGTGCATGAAGATTGTACAATTTTCGAAACATTTTGTGTAGATTGTGGGCGAAAGGACAGGAAAAAAATCCTCATAAAAATTGACTAATTAATTTTGTCCTAATGTTTTATATTTTAATTACTTGTTTTAAAAGTCTATTATTTACTCTTAATTAAATATAACTTAGCTTTGATATGTACTCATAAGAAAACAATAAAACGTACAGCTGGAAGAGTTTCAGTGTGATTTCTTAGTCCTAGACCTTTTTATTTACTATGAATATATATTTTAACAATAATTTGATGATTTTTGCTCTTAAAAATACTAGTTTTCATTTTAATCAGAGTGCGGCATATCACCCATAAGGGCGCGGCATGTCACCCTGAGTATAAGGGATAGACGCCGCGATGTAAGAATTTTTTCGAGGTCAATTATTATGACTAAAGGTTGCATTTAAAAATCTCCAAAAAATATATGTCTTAGAAAAGTTGTTTGTTATGACGTAAAATAAATATGTTTTCCTAAAGTGCATCAGGGGATTTTTTATGGGCGATATTGAAAATGTGCGCCATCTCTCCCGGATTTACCCTACTTCACAATGATAGAACAAGATGAAAATGTGACATGAAAAATAATAATACTTCACAATGATAGAACAAGATTTTTACAATGGTTGAGGTACGTGTAAAGGAGCCAGCAATTCACAAACCTAACCTGGCCACCCTTCAGCCCACATTAGCTGAGTTTGTGGTGCTCTACTCTAGTTAAATTTGATAATTTTTATAAATATTTTTCATATAGTTCTAAATAAGGCACAAAATTTGTTTTGGTCTAAGAGCCTATTAAGGTGGACAGCCTAAATTCTGTGGAGTAGCACAGGACCCTAGTGGAGACTTAAATTATAAAATTTTTTTTATGTTACATAAGAATTTTTACAATTCCGTCAACTGAAACTTAAAATAGGAGGAACAAGACGAGTTTTCTTCCCTTAATATGAAACTAAAGTTTGATTAACTTTTAAAAGAATATGTCCATTATATTCTTCTAATATATATATATTGCTGTACTAAATTTCTAGGATACTACTGACAAACCTTTCCTACTAAAAAAATTGCAGATCGATTGCTGGTGGGAGGAACTTGCCCATTAGAGCATCAAACCATTCCAAGATTGAATCTCTTTGTCATCCTTGATGCAACTTGGCCTCCTTATACATCACTTCAATTCCTCATGTAAGCAAAATACCCTCATCGCAGCAGACCTGCGTACTAAGCGAATTTTCAGCGGAATTCGAGATTTTTCATTTTTCTCATTAACACCATAGGAATGTTACCAGTATGTAGGTTAGCTGCCATGGGGTGCTGTACAAAAATGTAGGTTTAATCTATAATTAGTGAAGATAAGATCAAATTGTGTCAATGATTTGTCACTTTTTCTTGGATAAAAATCAAAGGGATCAGTGTGTAGGTTTGCCTCCTTGAGGTTGTTTTAAGCAATGTAATTTACACCTTGAAGTTACCCTAGAAAAGGTACATAAAAAATGTTATAAAATTATATCAATAAATAAGCAAGATAAGGCGTTTTGTTGATTTCCCTTACGAATAACATGGGAAACATATTTATGGATTTTCTTCGCAACCAGTTTAGCTATGTAACAAATTTAAAATACTAAAGTGTTTGTTTTTAAATGGTTTTGGTTAAAATTTTTGAATTTGAAAAAAAGGTAAAAATGCCAAAAACCCGTTTTTTACTCTTTTGAAACCCCATAAAAACCCATTACCAAAATCCGATCATGCTGGTTTGCAAACTCATGAAAATAGACCTGGTTAGAATACGACTGTTAGAATAGATCAGATGCTTTACACTTTTTATGCTCTTTCGACTAAGCATGATTCTAATACAAACTGAGCATTTTACCTAAGACAAGTTCTGATGTTCTTTGGTTATAAACAAAAAGATTATTTTGTGGTTTCAATCTCTCCATCATTGTCTGCGTTAAAACATTTTTAATTATAGTTTTTTTAAATATATTTTACTAAAAGCATTAACTGCCAGTGGGGAAGCTGTATAAGAAATCACACCCATTCTCTAGCTCCAATACCATAATCATTAATATTCACCTTCAAGGGAGATTGCTTAATCTCTTTGCTTCCAAATTACTTATTTGAAGAACCATGCCTAAAAAAAGGAAAAACTAGCTGACTAGGTTTTTACTCTTCAATTTAATAGCATCATTATTTTATTACTATTTCTTTGTTTAGGTATAAAGATAATTAATTATCAACCCAAAACATATTAGACAAATTTTTCAAATTACTGGTAGAAATTTTCAATAAAACATGTTGACTATTATGAGTTTGCACAATCTGATTGATGATTTTAATTTGCAGGACACTTACACAAAGAGTTGACATTGACTACTATGGAGGAAGTATTACAATCATAAACGGGGATTCATCTGCTGTGCGGGTAAACTCAACATCACAGCCAACTACTTTGTACCAAAAGATGACACTTGGCAAACAAAATGGTAATGTGAGTGTTGAAAACACTTGAAATAGGCCTTCAGATAACTCGGCAATCAATTAGGAATCTCATATTTTTATATTACTTGCAACAATATGTATTACGTTTATTACTTACTGAGTGAGTAATTACTCTGTAAATTATACGTAGGGTATCACAAAAATCTGGGACGGGCCATGCATATTCGCATTCTTCTCAGAAAAACAAATGTAGAATGTTCCATTTTTTTCGATACAAGCTTTGTTAAGACAAACGACAGGCGCCCCCTCCCCCCCTCCACTGAAAGCACTCGAGGCTTTTTTTAGCCGTTATTAGGCCTAAATATTGTATAAAAAACTTTTAAGATAAAAATAGATTTTGATTACCGAAGGCAAAGCACTTGGAATAAAAAAAAACTATATAAAATTTATTGTAAAAGAATTTTGAAAACAATAATTCATCCATTGCGAAGATGCAAAGATCCATTTCAGACATCTCTTCTCATTCTTCACCTCTGATTGTTGACTCTTCCTCTCTTTACTGCTGATCGTGGGCGCTATTTACATCCTATTGGGAGCGCCCTTTTTACCTCCAAGAGAGGCGCTCTTTATTGCCATTCGCCATTGATCTAGGGCTCTCTTTATCGCTATTCAGGGGCACTGTTTAGTGCTAATTGGAGGGATGTTTACCACTAGTCAGGGGCGCTCTTTACCGATGATCATAGGCGCTATTTATGCTTATTCAGGACGCTCTTTACCGTCGATCATGGGCGCTTTTCCATCAATGGAGGAAGCAGTTTACCGCTAGCCGGGGGCACAATTTAACTCTAATCAGGGACTAGGGACGCTATTTACAGTTGATTAGAAGGCAATGTTTACCGTTGATCAGGGGCACTTTTTACGACCGTTATTCGGGGGCAATCTTAATTGCTTATCAGGGGTGCTCTTTGCCATTGTTCAGGGGCGCTTTTTACCACTGGTTCAAGGCACAATATAACTCCGATCAGGAGCACTATTTAGCGTTGAGTACAAAACAATGTTTGCCACCGGTCGAGGTGCTCTTTACGTTGATCCAGGGCAGTGGTGTAGTGGTGCGGGAACGCGTGGGAACGGCGTTCCCACACTGGTTTTCAAGAACCTAGGAAAATCCCAGCGCCCCGTTCAGGGAAAATCCGGAAAAATAGCTATTAAGTTTTTTTTTATAAAAAATATTAATTAACCAGTATAAAAATATTAAACAATATTTATATACCAACAATAAAATGCAATACTTTTGTAAGCACGATTTTACTCTATCTGTTTCCAAAGATAACCTCACTCTCGCTTGAACTTTGTATTTTGCACAGAGTATAGCCCTACGGTATACGGTGGCGGGCATCACTCTCCCGTCCCTCCACAACCTTTTCATACCTACAGAAGAGGATGCATTTGCCGACTACTTGTAAACATGATTTTGTCAATCTGACAATGAACTTTAATTTTAATTAATTACTCTGTTTTTCCTCTGTTTTGTTGATTTAATTTATTTTAGTTCTCTGCTTTTATACTTGTATAGAATAGTCATTTAAAAATTAGGTTATGTATGTTGCTATTTTGGGGGTTAAAAATAAAAGTAGTTAGTAAATTAATTAACAACCTTTTATAAAACAACCTTCTTTTATTAAATGAAGTTAGTTAAATATAAAAAATATACTGGTTTTTTATTTTGCTTTTCTCAAAATCATCAAAATTATTAAATATTTTCTTGAATCCTCAGTAAATTCAGTTAGCTTAAAATTCATTGCCTAATACGCAAATCTATTGCTATGCATTTAGGGAAATTTTATCTTAATTATTAGGGAATTTGACAACTATATTAAGCGTTCCCACATTGGAAAATTTGCCACTACAACACTGATCCAGGGCGCTGTTTAACGCCAGTTGGTGGCGTGATCAAATTCTAATTATGTGTATTATTTGGGTCGCTATTTATGCCGCATAGGGGTGCTTTACCACCGATCAAGCGTGTTTTGGGGTCGCTCTTGTCCACTGATGAAGGGTGCTGTTTACTGTCTGACGGGGCGCTTTTTACTGCCATTTTTTTTTTTTTAACCTGGAGTGCTTGTCTCCACTGTGATGGCGCCCCTCAGGCCTTGGCGCCCAAGGCGGTCACCTAGTTCGCCTATATGGTTCACCCTGTATGGTGCTGTAGTAACCACTACATAGTTCTGTGGTGAAACCTAAGCCCGGAAGCTTGTTTGTTTTGAGGCTCCAAGAAGAATAAAACACAATTTTAAGCAATTAATTTTCTCAAACTTTCCTCTAAGCAAAAAGCTATTGTACAGGGCATTGTTAATAACTGGCCATTATTGGTATCTTAATACACAAGAGTTACTTCTTGTCAGGTATAGCACAACTAGTGGCCTCCAGTAACCAATACTGAGGGCTAAACCAGTGGCATAATCTCTAATTGAGGGACGTTACCTCTTTTTAAGGTAAGTTGAACGCCCCTATCTCGCCCATGTTAAAAATACAACATTTAAGACCCATTATCTCAGCAACTAACCAAGATATAGACCTGCAACTTTCTGCACCTTTTAGAAACATCCTTATCCTACTACTGATCCTCATTTATAATGTTATTTCAACAAACAAACAAAATATGAATTTTTCAAAAAATTATAATTTTTTTACTGTTAAATTTGTATATATTTTTTTGTTTCTTTTTTACCTTAACAGATATAAGCTTTATTTAGGATCCACATAACCACATACATGTAGAGAACATGTTGTGTAAATTTGGTCAAGATATCTTTTATAGTTTCTGAGATAATGGGTCATTTATGTTAAAAAATGTCGTTTCCGGGGAAACGCGAATAAAGTAGGCCTATGCCTTTGGTTATCATGGTATGGACTAATATATACTAATATATATATAGTATATATATATATATAGGGCCTATATATATAGTGTATTTATATATATATATATACTATATATATACATAGTATATATATAGTATATATATATACTAATATATATATTGCATTTAGAGGAGCTAGGTGGTGTAGGAATTTCAGGCCTAGGCCTAGGCCTATGATTGTTTTCACCCTGATCCAAGGGATAAGTTCTAAAATGTTGGTTTCCCTTACATTTCCTCTTTTTGAAAACTCCTTTTGGCTTCGTCATTTCTCTTTATAACACTCTATAACTACTAAGTGCACAAATCACATACAAACACCACTTTACAAGCAAACCACAAATCACATAACCACAAAAGTTTGTAAACAATAACAATAACAATACGCAGACAGCAATGCCGTGTAAAACTACAGATGATCTGAAAGAGCACTGTTGCCAACACAACAGAAAAATATCACTGTAGTTGGCTTTTGAGAGGTAGTACTATATAAAGTTTACTGTTGGAGGAAGACTGGCGACTGAAAAAATCGGCAAAACCTTTGAACGCATAATCTTTGAAAATAAAAATAAAATACTTCTATACCTCCAATCGTTATACTTTTTTTATGTAAATATTCAGAAAGAATGAAATAACAAAATACAAGCATAAAAAAAATTTCAACAAAAAATATTTTTTCGCGTTTAACTTACCTTAATAGGAACCACCTTTTATACGACAATTAAGAATCAAGAATCAAGAATCAAGAATTTTTATTGTCGTTAAACACAGTGTTATGCAATTGACAAAGTCATGATCTTAAATATACATACAATCTAAGAACCTTGGTTTCCTAAAGGTACAGTACACAAATTACATTATAATGCACATTAAAAGTCAATGTCAACAATTCAATATATCCTCTAGCAGCAGCAATAACAAAATTATATTTAAAACAGAGAATGATGTAGATAAATAAACAAAAACAGTTAAATAATTTAAATACTTAAAGTGCTAATATCACAGGCTAAATATTCGTCAACAGTATAAAACACATTCTCTCTCAACCATACCTTAATAACATTCTCAAATCTTTCTGAGGTCATATACCACATGTTTTCCGGTAATTTATTAAACAATTTAATTTTCATATAAATGTGGCTATTCTTTGTTTTTTCCAATCTCACTGACATTAAGTTAAGGAGGTAGTTTTTCCTAGTTGGATAGTTATGTGTTTCTTTTCTTATCGTAAATTTATTTAATGAGCTCTTTACATCCAACAGACTACAGTATACATATAGATTTGCAAGAGTCATGATTTTTAACTCTTTGAAAAAGGGTACACAAGACTCTCTACTGGATACATTTTTTATAACCCTTAGGGTGGGTTTACACGTGAGAGTTTTTCACTCTCGGAGAGTGGTTAGTTACTCTCATAAAAATCTCAGACAGCTGTTAATAGTACTCGCAGAAAACTGTCTGGGATAAACAATCTTGGAAAATTCGCTTGTTGTGTAAACACCTCTGAGAGTACCTGCTGAGAGTACGAAACTCTCTGAGAGTGAAAAACTCTCACGTGTAAACCTACCTTTACAGCTTTCTTTTGCCATTTAAAAGCCACCTGTGCATTGCAAGAATTACCCCAAAGAGTAATACCATACCTTAAATGTGAGTGGAAAAAAGCATAGTAGGCAGTTATCAACATATTTTCAGTTACACAATTACTTAATTTTCTAAGGAGATAAACTACTCTCGACAATTTTTTACACAACTGCTCTACATGACAATCCCAACTTAACCTACTATCAAGGTACATGCCTAATAATTTAACAGGTTTTATATCTTTTTAAATAGAAAAGTCCAGAGAAAAAAATATACGCTCAGTCTTTTTGTCATTAACAATTAGGTAATTTGAATGGACCCATTCCATCGCTACTTCTAGGGCTTGGTTCTCAGTTCTTCTTAGTTCATCTAGGTGCTTATTGCTGTTGAGAAGTGTGGTATCATCTGCATACAACACTGAGGGACAAGGAACATTGTGAGCAAAGTCATTTACAGCAATAATAAATAAAATGGGCCCAAGAACTGAACCCTGTGGCACACCCATCAGTATCTTTTTAAAGTCAGATTTATCACTGCCCTGTACTACCATTTGTACTCTGTCATTCAGGTATGATTTAAATAGATTGAGCTCTTTGCCCCTGATACCATACTGAAACATTTTTTTCAACAGGAGCTCATGATTCATACAATCAAAAGCTTTAGTTAGATCAATGAGTAAGGCAGATGAAATTAGCTTATTTTCAAAGTTTTCCAACACTTTTTCTACCATAATTTGTACAGCTTTGATTGTATTTCTACCTGGCATGAAACCATATTGTTCATCACAAAACAATTTATTATTTATAAAAAACTTATTAAGTTGAGCCTTAACGCATGATTCAAATATTTTGCTTACTACCGGGACCAGAGATATTGGCCGGTAGCTAGATGGACTCAATTCTTCCCCCTTTTTGTAAACCGGTATTACCTTTGTCACTTTGAGCGCTTGAGGATATACACCTTGATCTAAGAACATATTAAATAGTAGAGATAATGGTGCAACTATTAAATGAATTATTTCTTTTATTACTCTATTTGATAGACCATAATAATCTTCACTACATGAGGAACTAAGGCTAGCAACAATTTTCATCACATCTTTTGTTTTGATTCTCTGCCATTCTAAACATTCACAATCTCTTTTTCGTTCAAGCAAAAAATTATTTAATAATTCTACTGCATTGTGGGATACATTCTGATCATCAGATACACTTAAATTACTTGCTACATTTACAAAAAAATCATTAAAAGTTTCAGAATCAATTAACACTTCTTGCTTATTAGTCATGTTACAGCTTGATTCCTGTTTTATCAAATTCCAAGCTGCCTTACATTTATTTGAAGAATTCTGAATATACTTTTCATTTGCCAATTTTTTACAGTAATTGACTTTATGTTTGTACCTCTTTTTTATTTTTACGTATTGTTCTTTGAATGTAACTTCATTGTCTGTACCCTTGCTGTTCTTATATCTATCATAAAAAGCAGTTACATACATTTTAAAACTTTTTAATTCTGGTGAATACCATTTTAAATCAGGCTTCATACAAGTTTTCACCTTAACGTCCTTAATTCTACAGCATTCATTAAATGAATTTGTCAACATTAAATTAAAATGGTCAAAAGCCATATTGACATCTTTTAAACTAAATAACTGTGTCCAGTCAATCTGTGATAAATTACTCTTGAAATTTATTAGTGCTGTAGGAGTCAAATCTCTGATTTTTTTCCTTAAAACATTGTTTGGTTTTGTGATTTCCATAGAGATTTCAGGAAATTGTGCATATACCCCTGCATGATCAGATAGATGAGGTTCTCTCACACAACAAATTACTTTCTTTCTGTCAAAATTACATACTATATTATCTATACATTTTTCACCTCTTGTTGGTTCCTCATTCAACCAATACATGTCAAAAGAACGTAGAAAATTTAAAAATGATTCTTTTTCTTGTGATTTAGTCAAAATATCTATATTAAAATCAGCTGAAATAATACACTTCAATCCAGAAAATTTTCTATTTAAATACAGCAACAAAGATTCAAATTGAATAAAAAATATATTGATGTTGGAGTCAGGAGTTCTATATAAGGTGCAAACAATTACATTAACATTAGGTAGTAAAATTGCCGTTACTTCAAAAATGTTATCACAGTAAAATTGATTTACATCTAAAGGTTTAGCCTCAATACCCTGCTTTACAAAAATAGCACTTCCACCTCCTCTATTTTGTGAATTATTCCTAGCACAAATGTTACCTAAGGTGTATCCATTTGGTATATAAAATGAGAATTCTTCTTCAAACAACCAATGCTCATTTAGTGTAAAAATATCACATCTTAAACTACTTAAAAACACATCAATTAAATTTAACTTATTCCTAATTGACCTGACATTACAGTGATAAATACTAAAATAAGTTGTTGAAAGTTCTACGGTTGATGGTCTTGTGTTAGTGGTGTGTCGTTTCCCAACAGAGACTCAGTGCCGGGTGGGGGAGGTTGTTCTTCATTTGGACTTACTGGGTCATCTTCCTTCTTCTTTTTCATCAGAGCCTCAGATATTCTCTCCGATAGCCATTTTTTCCCTTGATAATTGAAATGAAGACCCTGGCGTTTGTGCAAATGTCTTCCAGCATTGCTTGCCTCCACCAAGATGACATTATTATATTTTTCACTTAGTTCTTTAAGACGCTGATTGGTTTTTCTTACTTCTTTGTTAACGATTGACCAGTCTGGCAGGTCATACCTATTTGGTAGATTTACTAGTAGTACTCTTGGTTGGTTAACTGTATCCAATATTGAAGAGACACCATCAATAACTTCATCCGCTTCGTTTCTAGCAACATCATTTGTGCCACAGAGTAATACTAAGACATCATCTTTGTTAAGATCAGCTTCCTCTATATTTTTATTCTCTAGCACTTGTCTTGTTCTTCCACCAGGTCTAACATAGCCTACTGCTTCATAGGTCTCTTGGGATTTATTTATGTGCCAGGCTAAATCTCTGCCATGGCTGTCAGCACAGATCAGTATTTTATTGATTTTTTGTTGCTTACTATTTTCTAAATACTCAACATTATTGCTTGCAACAGTCGTGACATCGGGGGTTTCTTCCTCATCCAATCTTAAAACTTCAAAACGGTTTTGTAAAAAACTGGATTGCAAGTTTTTGTTTGTTCTTTTGGATCTAACACTAGCATGGGCGGATTTAGGTCAACATTTTTGGGGGTGCCAGCTATTCTAAAGTAAGAGTCGTTGTATGCTCATCCAAACACCAAAATCCTATTTAAATGGCAGGTTTCAAGGCTTTTCCCAAGTAGGCCCTAGCTGTTTAAGTACTTATACATAAGACAGCTACTTTTTTATGTTATCTTGAACTGCGATCTTTAACAAACACATAAATTGAAAGAAAAGTATTTACTGAGCATTGTGTAAAAATTTCACGTTTCTAAGTTTTACGATTTTTGAGTTCTGCTTCCTTAAACTCAGTCATGTCACCGATGATCGCGGCTATGCATCTCCGCACGCGGCCGCGACACCGCGAGCCTGATGTAGGCCCAAAAGCCAAGTTTACAGCGGAGCACGCTGTTATTTTTTCTCTTATTGATATATACAGGATAGGTCATAAATACTTTCACTAACTCAAAACAAGCCTCACGGTAGCGATAAGACATACGAAAGACCGTCTAGACTGCTATAACCAGCCTAGCGCGTAGCGTCGCGGTCTCGGGAATGATTTCGCCACTATCATCGGTGACATGGATGACTTTAAGTAAGCACACCCAAAAAACTGTAAAACTTAGAAAAATTAAATTTTCACACACTGTTTCAGTAAATAGTCTTATTTCAATGTATGTGTGTTTTTTAAGACCGCGGCAATTCAAAATAACCTAATAAGAAATAGTGATTTATGTATAACAAACAAGTACCGCTGTTCAATTTATTATTACAAAAATAAACCCCTAAAATTTTACTATAACTCATTTTAGTTGAGAAAAATGTCTATCTAATTTGGAATTTTGTTATGAAAAAAACTCTAGAATGTTGATTTTAACCGTTACTAGAAAAGCGTTTTAAGGATCTTTAAAGAGTGTTTATTCCATTTTAATGAAGATCGTTTGTTAACCTATAACCTTCCAGTTCGAGAGGGGGTGAGGGAGAGAGAGAGAGAGAGAGAGAGAGAGAGAGAGAGAGAGAGAGAGAGAGAGAGAGAGAGAGAGAGAGAGAGCGTCAGACCAGCGTCGGACCAGCGTCGGTAATACTCGCCGTTGCCCGAAATCGTGCAGTGTAGTTGACCAGAAACGTCGTGGCGTCACACACACACGACCGCGTTATGTTCAAAATATGCATAATTTTATATACAAAATACTATGCTTTAATTGCATTTTAAAATAGTTGAATCGAATACACGTTGACTACTTACGTCTTACTTGTTAAAAATGTTTACTGTCCAAAAAACTACTTTGATCCAATACAAAAACATTATTACAAAAATATGAAAGAATTTATAAAAATCACAAAAATTCAGGGGGTGCCAGGCACCCCCTGGCACCCCCGTAAATCCGCCCATGAACACTAGGTGTGTCTTTACCCTTAACAGCCACTGCAAAAGATTTATTTTTATTTTTACCTAAGCTCCATTTCCAATTTGTTCCCTCATCAGAAACAGGGGTAGAGTGTATTAGAGGGAGGCTGTGTTGCAGATCTACTTTATTAGATCTCCGAGGTTGCAGTTTGCTAGGGTCATTATTATCTTTATTACTCAACAGATCAATTTTCCTTTCTAACATTATTATAGTTTCTTCTTTTTTCAATAACATAGTTTCAAGTTGAAGATTATGGCTCTGTAGCTGTTTAACTACTCCATTTGCCTCATTTAAATCATCATTAAGTGTTTTAATTATCTCATTCTGTGTTAATAGTTCCTGTTTTAAATCATTATTAATGTCTGTAACTTCTCTTTCAAGTCCCAATGTAACATCAAGAGAAAGGCATTTTTCACAGGTCCATTTTTTTGTGGTTTTAGCTAGATTTTTAAAATCTTCCTCAGAAAGTGAAGTGCATTTTAAATGGTGCCACTGTGAACATATTCTCCGACATAACACACCTCTACTGGACTTGCTAACATTTTTTAAGCATTTTCCACATGGATACTTTATATTTTTCCCTGTCATTTTCAAATAGGCCAATTAAATAATATTTATCAGTTCAGGCTTACTAAATCAATTATAGCTGAAATTGGTAATTTTTTACTGTAATTCAAAAATATTAAAGAAGTTAGAAAAGTAACACAGAAATATTAGTTTGTTTGTTTACATCAGAAGTCAAACCAGGAAGTAGAACAGCTTGGACTGGACCTTGCCCAGGCACGGGCACGCACGCACGCACTCACGCACACACGGAAAGTCTCTTATCTTATCTGATAACAGAACCCTTCCTAATCTGAGCCTGTCCTTCCAAGAAATTTATTTAATGTTTTTTCTCACTTACTTGGCTTATACTTATGATATAATTATTATCTATGTATACAAGGCATAGGATAACACCTTGATAAAACTTTATACTTGTACACATTGTACCTTCATCTAGTTGGGATATATTTATGTATACAAATGCATATAGCTATTAATCTATTACAGAAGAAATGCAATAAAAGCTAAATAAACTAGAAAATTAACTCCCACAATTCAGATTGATGCGCATGGTAAATGTTTCATTTCATGTTAATCCATTACTTGACTGCTAACATGAAAAACGAATTTTTGACATGGACCATTTCCAACGTGGTTATTAAATGTTGAAATTTCAATAGAAAACTAAATCCAATCAACACTCAGTTCCAGATGTACTCACAAAGTTGGTAATGAAAGTTAGTTTATTATTTTACCTTGAGAATTGGATACCCTAAAAAATGTATAGTTATAATATCACAATGACATAATAAAAATAATAATATTTAAAAACTTTATTTTTTAGACCCAGAAGAACTCAGGCTGCACAGATCATTTACTGCTCTAAAAAATATTTTAGAAGTTGAAAACCTGAGAGAGCAAACTCTTTCGTACCCGAGGAAAGCGAGACAACCTGTTGTGGTGGTCATGGGGTATTCATCTACAGTCAGTGACAGAGATATGCGGGATTCTCAAGGCATTTTAAGATCTATAAAAGCTCAAAATCCAGGTAACAAAATACTTTAAATGTAATTTTAAGTTTGATAGAGCTTTATACCATAGGAGTCGGAGGGGCAGGGGGAGGAGGGATGAGCCCCCCGCATCTTTCAGAAAAGTTGTAACAGAAAATATAAAACTTCAATAAAAATAACATTTCATAGTACTGAATTGTTCAGCGGGTCCGTCCAAAAAAATTAGTAATGCTACGCTTTTGTTCTTTTTTAGTATAGGCTATCTATAATACGAGTCTTTTAATGGGCTATTAATTTATGATCCTGACAGACAAATCAGCTTGTCAAAGATTCCCCTCATCTGATCCATCACTCCCATAAATTTCACCCTTTGGTCATATTTACCTTAAAATAAGCAATAGGTTGTGTTTGTGTCTCAATATTAAAGTACAATCCAACAAAGCTTGCAAAAAAAGGATGTAAGATTTTCCTTGAGGGAGAGTACTACTATGAGTGCCCTAAACAAAGCTTTCTCCCTGACAGTTTGTATTCTCCAACTTGAGGTAACCCGATTCTTAGCAAAAAATTGGGGCATTTGTTGTCTAAGAAATATTCATTTGACAAATGAGCTTTTTAGTAAAATCTACAAAAGCTCCCAGAGAGTACCTGTGTAAAGGTAATTTGTGACAGAGTGGTTGACCCTTCATGCGCTCAATGGTCTGACAGCGAGTCACCGTCAGGCGTCAGCAAGGTCAGCATGTAACACAGCCTGTCTAGGCCATGAATTTAGTAGAGGGCGGTGCTTCACTTCAGACTCTCGCTAAACAGACTAAACCATGCTATAGAATAGTTAATCAGTGTGGTATCATTCTTAGTCAATGAAGAATCAATCTGTCTCTGCATCAATCTGTGAGAGCCTGGCTCCCGATATCGATGATCAGGTCAAGTGATGTGAGCTAGGGGCTACCTTCAGGTACTTTTAAGTGTATAGCGATACACCTTACTACTCCTTGTATTGTGGCCTTTTCAGAATTGCAGATGATTTACATAACTAGCCTGGTGAACAGACAAATGTTCAGACAGCTGATCAATGTTGAAAGCTCAGCCAACTCGGACAACGTCCTCTCCACCGAAGACTCTCAAACTAGAAATGTTTTAAGACTCATTCAGTCAACAGTGAAAAGAGGTATGTTAATATATACTGCACATCCATTTCACACCTTTGAGTGGATATAATCGTCCCTTAATAATGTGGATAAACAAGAGTAATTAGTGCACTATGACATTGTTTTCAGTGGCATTAACTATGTTAAAATTACTATTAATTAGAAAACCTATTAATTTTAAATAAATCTAATTGGCTGTCTTCAGAGAAAAATGTTTAGAACACCATATTTACTATGATGAAAAATAAAATGGTTATGACATTAATACTAAATTTGGTGGACCAAAAACACAGGATTGTAGTGTATGTTTCCCAAACATTTAATGTATTTTTTTTTTTAAGCTGAGCTTCTAATTTATCAATAAACCATGTTAGGCTTTATCTATGCACCCATTGATAAATATGAGGCTAAAACATTGTACCATTTTAAACTATTTTCGAATTTAAGTATAAGAAGGATTTAATTTGTAATTGATTTATGTTATTCCTTCATTTTGTTCAGAGAGGTCACTAAAACCTGCATATTGTGAAAGTGATATACATCAGTGGCCTGAAGTATGGTATAACGAATATGTTACTCCAAGCCAGACAAATACATATTGGATTCATCCGAATTACTTGTATGGTTCTCTAGACATTGTAAAAGTTACGGTAAGTTACAAAATGGATTTAAAAGGATTTATTTGCTTAAAACATATAATACTCTAAAAGTTTAAAAATGCTCACTAAGAAAAGGCTTTGCAAACATAGTTTTAAAATTGTTTAGGGCACAGCCCCACTGGACTTAAAAATTACTCTAGGGGACATGGACTCATATGTGCTCTTTACTCATAGGTGCTCAAAAAGAAACAGATTTGTCAATTTCCTTTAGGGCTATGCCCCACAGAACCTCAAAATTACCATAAATCCTACGGAGTTGAAATTTGATGTGGATGTTCCTCTTTGCTAATAAGTACTCACCAAGAAAAAGTTTTGCAAAATTCCTTCAGGGTCCTGCCCACACTACGTCAATGTTTCAATAGAATTCATAAGGAAGAAGATTTTGTTGCTGTTCAAAGAGATTTTATTACTGTACCTATAAAATAAATTTAATCATGGGCAAGGCTGTGATGGGCAACAGATATTACAGCTCATTACAATTGTACAAAAATGGCTAATTAAAAAATCTGGGGTTACGGTGCACCCCGTGAATCCGTTCATGCTAAAGACTTCACACAGGTTTAAAAGTGTAAAATAGACCAACATGTGATACAATACTCTGAACAAGAAAAACATATATATATTTTCCATCCGAATTAGGTCCAGTAAAACTTTAATGCACGCATAATATGGCTATGGCTTGCTAAAAAGGGCCAAAACCGGGTAATTCACATAGGGTTGATGCAGAACTGAGATAGAGCCCATTTTTAAACCACTTTCGTTAAATTCCTCAGTTTTGGAGGCTTATTTACAATGCACCACTATTACCCACATGAAAGTAGTGAGAGGTTGTTTACCTTAGACACAACGCGATGTGATGCAACACGATTGGTTCAAATCCATGTAATCCGTTGTGTCGCTGCTAGTGTGATCAGCTCAACGTCATGTCACGTCGCTCTCTGTGTGTTCGTGCACTTGCAATTTCAAAGCTTTTTAGGTTTGGATTAGCTTTACGAACTATTCAGCCAAATTCTGAATTAATAATTACTAAGACAACAAAATTTTTTTAATTGGTAGACACTCTTTTGTTAAAACAGAAAAAGAAACACATTTAACACAATTGTCATTTAATTTCAAATCTGTAAAATCCCATACATAATTTTAAGCTCATTACAACCCACAATGAAATTTGAAGGTATTTTATCAAACAATTTTTACCACTTTATTGGTCAATACAAAAAAAATCCTCTAAGAATTGTGGCTTTCCAAAAACAATTTAAAGCAGCCATATAAATCATCACACTGACTATTTATTACATTTAAATGTAACTGTTTCCACCGATGACTGTGATTCACTCCTCCAGTTCAAGAACTACGGGTACGGGGAGTTGTCCGTGTGCATGTCGCGAGGTGACCAGAGGGGGGACTGCAAGGTGGCGAGGACTGACTCGGATGTGACCCACGCAGTGTTGAGGCCTTGTGCTACTGCTGCATCATGCCAACCATTGTACTTTACTGTCAATGTGTTGAGATCGTTCAGCCAATGTGCAGGTAACTCCTAGATTTTATGCATAATTTTGTTATCTTCTGCAATGGATTAATTTGTATTGTTCCATCTGACAATTCAATTACAACATACATAACAATGTAATTATACAGCACACATATGAGCTAAAACATTGAAGAAACATGATGTGAACATCACCTAAAAAAACTTCATTTCAGTAAATACATGTTTCTTTTCGTCTACTTCCAATTGTCTGCTTTAGCTAGTCCCAAACACTTAATTTAGATTATATATTTCAAAGCCAATTTTTTATTGCTTGATCTTCCAATGGGGACTTTATTTGTTTATTCTAGAAAAGTAGTATTATTTTTAAACAAATATTTAATTTTCATTTTGTAGTGATTATTTCATTGTGTAGAACAGGTTCCTGTGGTTTTCCACTATAGTGCGTTGGGTTTAAGCATTG
Source organism: Neoaliturus tenellus (assembly GCA_030545055.2). Lineage (NCBI taxonomy): Eukaryota > Metazoa > Arthropoda > Insecta > Hemiptera > Cicadellidae > Neoaliturus > Neoaliturus tenellus. The sequence goes on from CM061533.1 coordinate 198,082,210, forward strand.
ACTATATACACTAATGTGACTAGAGTTCTCATCCAACGCATTTTGTTTGATACCAAAATTTGGAAGGTTTGAGTACGCTGCGCCAGAGTCGCTGCGATCGATGTTGTAATTAATCAGCTGGATTTGCAGTGCTACAAAAACACTTTACCACAACATAAACATAACCCTCAGTTATAAAATGTTTCTTCCTTGGTTAAGAAGAGTGGTAATATTGATTCACCTATCATGTCACTTGTACCTCCTATGCCGCTGAGGATCGCACCACCGCCAATAGGTTTTCAACACGCCTATGCTATGAAAAGTCTATTCCTGTTAGCAATGAATACAGATTCTTATAAGAAGAACTAGCCTTATGGCTTTAATTCTGCAAAATGCGATAATTGGGCATCTCACCACCAGGCTGCGCGCGCTGTACTCATGTGGTGTTCCATTACATGAACTCCCCCTCCTTCAACGTAGCATCCACGGCGAAATCAGAGTTATTATAAGGATAGTGCGCGCCGCCGTTTACACGCCATTGGACCTAACCGAACTGGCTGAAATGCTATAGAACGTTTATGATCGGTTTCTGCATAAATGCAGAATCTTACAATATTAATATCTTCCAATTTGTAAAATATATGTAATTTACAAGTTGGAATCTTTTAAAGGTTTACTTAGTCTGACATTAAAAAGTTACAAAGCGAGGAATTTTTTAGTTTTTGGGTCAGAAACAAACCTTCAGCGGGAAAGTTTTTGACATTTAGATGAATTTCATCATGCAATTGAGTAATTTACGATCAAATGTTTTGATCGTTGGCAATTGAATTAATAGTGCCTTGAAGAAATTCACTTTGAGTCTCGCGCTCTCTTACTTCATAGTTTGGTTCATATTTTTTAATTGAACATTGCTTTTTTTAACCTATACTGTAAACAATGTTTTTACATATTTTTCATAACGATTTAGATCTAACATTAAATTAACACCTTAGTCATTTTTATTTAGGCCTAGTAATTTTCAAATTGAATGATTGTTTTTTTTTTTTTTTTTTTTGCAATGGAACGCTGCTATTTAAAATTGGTGCTTTAGCGGCAGTGGCTCGAGGGGGATGTAGAGGAACTGGAACAGCCAGCTGTGTGTAGACCGCATGTTGGAACAGCCAACGCTCGACGCAACCTGGTGGTGAGATGCCCAATTAAAAAAACGGCAGAATATTTAACATGTGGTCTGTTCTTCTTATAAGACTCTGTATTCATTGCTGTTAGTCAAAGGTTTAGGCAAAGTGGTTTTTTCATTTAGAACTTAAGTTTCTCGAGTAACACATCAATTAAATATAAAAGTTTGTGAATTTTATTCTATAAAACCAAATATTTTGCTTGTAAAATTAGGCAACAATTCTATCTAGGGATGGACAAGTCTAGATATTTCTCCAAATTTTTTTTAAATTTTGTTTTTGAGACGGGATTTTATTTTAATCAAGATTTTTGAGATGGGAAATATTTTTTAAATTACTTTTAAAAAACGTTATAAATAATCTACGAATTGCTAGGCTTATTTTCATAATTTTTAAACAAAATGAAGTGTTTTTCCCCTATTTGAAAGATTACGTCCCAAATTTTTACGTAATTGAAATTTTTTTTTTAGTTTATAACTTATTAATCATTTTGTCTATGTTTATAGTTATGATTATGACCTTCATTACTATGGTTTTTCTTTTATCATCATATTTATTTAGAAGTATTGTTAAGCATGACTAGTGTGAGAAATATTTAAATGAATATACAAAAAAAGACACACCAAAAAAGACAAGACTGACATTTTTATTTAATACTTAATTAATAGGACAGTGTTTCAGTCAGGTAAATTTTTCATTTTTCAATGTATCCTAACTCATATATCACCATACCTTGGCCTATGTTTAAGAGTTATTAGTAATAAGGTACTTAATATTTTTTACACTGGTGTATTGTTAAACAGTCTTGACTGTTATAATTTTCATTTATCACTAATTATCTGTCATAAATCAGGATTTAACAAAATCAGATTAAAATTCCGAACTCACATTTCCTGTTATGTACGAGAAAGGAAATGACGTCTCAATCTTGTCTTGAAATATTATTTAAAAAAATAATAAAAATGTCTCGTCTCGTCTCAAACTAAAAATCCAATATCGTCCATCCCTAATTCTATCTATTAAATAATGGAAATGTTTACTTTTACTAAACTACCAATAAAAATTAAACTAAAAATTTTATTCACAACTATTTAATATGTTTCAGAATACGAATGCAGGTTTGAAAACCAAGTTAAGTTCAGTATCATAGTCCAGGATCTTCATTGCATTAATCTAAACTCTGACATCGGTTCAAGAGCTGAACAGAATCCACTACTGGCTTGCCACATTGTCCTAATGCAGCTTCTCACCTCATACCTGTTGGTTAAATAATTACTAGCCACACTTAAGCGATCATTTTATGTTGCGGATTTATGCTTTGTTTCAAGGTTGAATCTCCCCCTTTTTGCTGTTGGAATGTGTGGAGTATTCTATGTAGAGTGGGGTTGCTTTTGTATAAGTTACTCAGATGTAGTGGTATATAGACCTGAAAAGCAGATTAAGCACAACTAGTGTACCCATTACTTAAAACCGAGCAATTTAGTTATATAGCCCTTAGGGCTTAGCCCCAAAACCGTCACAAACGTACCCCTGCCGGCAGGGTTTAAAACTGTCTTCCAGCTTTGTCATGGAAAAATTCAAACCAATTTTCAGGTTGGCATTGCAAAGCATGTTGAGTGTCAGCTAGTCCAGTAAATATATTCTGCTAAGCAATATTGACATAGTGATCTTCTGAACCTCATTTCATTATTTTTTTCTAATTTAAGCTTTAATCAAACAAGAGCCCCAAGTATTTCAAGCTTAACACCTTTGCAGTTATTATATAATCATTACAGTTCCTTATCACACTTAGATTCATCATAAAATAGAGGGAGTTGGAAAACAATTCAACTAGCATTTAATTTGACACTACATTTAATTTGTCAAGCTTATTAATTCTTTATTATAAAAAAAACATCTTAAATTAGTACTTATTTCATTATATAAAGCTTATATATTATGAGTGTTATTATGTTTAAGCTACATCTCTTTACATTTTTATAATATGGATAGTGCATATAAAAAATTTATATTTAAATTACGGTAATATAATTTTGTAGATTTTATAAGTTATACTATTGGTTTTTTGTTAGAGGTAGTGGATAAAAACTGTAAATAGCAAGCTTGGAAAAAATGTTTGAAATTTAATTTATTTCATAGTGGCAATTCCAGAATGAATTTTATGTTATCATGGACAAACTTTTTTGTAGGAACCATGTTTAAATATTGTTATAAAAATAACATGTATATATATAAGAATTTAATTTCTAAATTTAAATATTTTAATGTTGTAATTGAATGAGATGCCATTTAAATTTTGTATCCAAATCATTAGAGCATAAACTATACTTACAAAAGGTTTTTAATTAACAAATGTATTATTCTGCTACCAATGACATATAATTCTGTGGTTGTATAGCATATTTTTATGTTTGACATAGAAAAAAAGGCGAAGACTGACAATTTTGCTATTTTACTACAAAATAAAAGAAAAAAAATCCCTTGCCAATTTTAGTTTTAATGTTCCTTTGTTGGTTTTTTTATACATAGTATACCAGGGTTTCTTTTCAATGTAGATTTCAAGCACTAATCCAGCTAGTAACATTGGTAGAAATTGCAAATACTATACAGTGAAAGTTGTATGGAATGAAGAAAAAAACTTTACACTCAAAACCACTTTATTCCCGATTGACTTAGTACAGGGTTGACTGAGGGCTACTTGCCCATGCGCTGAATAGACCACTCCTGCTGGCACAGAGGGCAGCGGTTGTTCTGCTTGACCCACAGCGACATGCAACAGTAGTGGAAGCTGTGGTTGCATTCACCCCACACCACGACACAGTCTTGTCTGCCGTACCTCGTGTCTTGCTTGCTCTCTGCCTGGCAGCGCAGACAAGCATCTGAAACAAACAAGTAGATAAGAGAGACATGCAGCAGTAGTGGAAGCTGTGGTTGCATTCACCCCACACCTTGACACAGTCGTGCCTGCCGTACCTCGTGTATTGCTTGCTCTCTGCCTGGCAGCACAGACAAGCATCTGAAACAAACAAGTAGATAAGAGAGACATGCAACAGTAGTGGAAGCTTTGGTTGCATTCACCCCACACCACAACACAGTCTTGACTGCCATACCTCATGTCTTGCTTGCTCTCTGCCTGGCAGCGCATACAAGAAAATTTTCAAAGAAAATGGATGCAAAAATTTCCTTATTTTATTCTTATAGGAAAAAATTTAACTTTAACCACCAGTAACTCTTAAACCATTAGGATTAGGGGTAAAAATTAAATTATATAGGTGCCTTAAAATTAGTTTTACAATCCAAAACTGCAACAAACAGTAAGGTTAAGGATTTTACAATTAGTGACTTTCGGTCCGGATAGGTACACCCTGTATATTGAAAATAGTGCCAATTGAAATAGTGCTATAGGTTTACCTATCATGGCAAAGTTTATTTAACTCATTTCTGTAAATTTTAAAGGGGTGTACAGGTAATCTGGGACTGGGACACCCAATACACCACGTTTTACTGTACAGTACATAGAGGCTGGTGAGTAGTGCGAACTGAGCTCATTCTCATTCTGGGAGCTTGTGAGCAATGTTAATAAGATATTTCTCAATACAAGCAATTTACTATTAATTTGAATATTTTTCTATTTAAACCTTCGGGGCGCAGCGCAGAGTAACAGCTAGGCCTAGTTTTTTTTATAAGTTTTTAAGCATCAACAAATACATGGTCAGATCATCAACAATTGATTGAAAAATCTATCTATTCTATATATATAATACATGATGCCCTTTTTTTGTTAACGCTACTCCTCCCTTATTTCTGGACCAATTTTAAAGTTTGAGGTGTCAAAAGAATGGTCTCAGTTCGTAGTTTTGCAATAAGGTTTCAGATTTTGATATTTTAATTCTGAAGCTCACGGGAAGCCCTCAAAGATCATTTTTTGTCCATAAGATTTAACATGGGGAACAATTTTTATTGAATTTCAAACTAAAACAGCTGTTGATAGTAAAACAGACAAACACATGTTAAAATCTATCTGAATGCTGAATGGAAGCAATTGAACTGGTACGGTATTTAAATATCAACACAATTCAAGGACTGTCTATTGTGTGGGACATATTGTACGTTTGACTTTTTTCTCAAAATGTAGCAGGTAAATTTTGCTTGAATTTTTATTTATGTGTATTTGGGCAGAGAATAAGTTTAGTAATTTAACCCCCAAAAAATCATTCCCTGATGCACATAAACAAGTTTGGAAATTGAAATTTTTGATGTGGGTCTTAAGAGTTATCAGATTGCTATCGACACAACAAAGAAAGACAATAAATATTAAAATAGAACACTAAATGTTTGCGCGTGGGTTTTCAAGCTGCTGTGAACTAGGAAAAGGGATAGTTGGTATAATTACCGTGAACAGTAATGTGATGCTATAAAAAATTTAATGCAGAATGTTAGACACATATTTAAAAAAAACCTGTTTAAAAGAGGCAACATTTCAAAGTTATTTTTATCTCCGGTATTGATGATAAGCTTATTGCAAAAATGGTGTGTATAAGGACAAAATTTTAACCAAAATATAAATGCCGCATCAAACCAAAATGGATACACAAAAAATGAATATTTTCTTAATTTTTGTGATTTCTTTATTTAAATGTTGTAATACCATGGAAAGAGGATTTAGTTTGTTATAAATAGTAATAGTGTGGGCCCTTTCACTATGTCGACGACTACCTCATACAGTTCTAGAAGAACAGCCACTCAACAGTCATAGTGGGTGCTGCATAGCTCATACAAAACCGAGGAGTTGCAATGAAATATTTATTTTTCTTCTGTTGTCATTTACGTTTTATGTGTGATGACCTATCTAGATCAAACATCTGTGAATTTATTCTACATTTCATAGGAGTTTTAAGGCAGAGGCTCTAAGACGAATCAGCATAAGAACAAGAACCATCATGTAGTCCTAGCTAAATTTAAACCTAAAAGAACAATCACAAAATCTCAATACTATCACATTGGGAAGTTGTAGAATTAGTAATGAAGATCGATTGATGAAATACCAATATGGCGTAATCTAATTTTCTCTAAAATTAAATTTCATTCAAAGTATCTTGGTAAATTTCCATGGAGGAATGTTTGATCACCAAGTACTCTGATAAATGCAGCGCATTGCGCTGCACGGGCCCCCTAGTAATATCTCTTATTTGATTTGTCTATTTCAACGCATGTGAACTTTAGTACGTTTTATGAGGAATGGTCCAAACCTCCAATAGTTTTGTTACTAAGGTATCTAAATTGATATACTAGATAACATAAAAACCCTATGACAATAGCAACTTCTCATGACTTGTACTTCTGGATGTTGATTGAGATCGCCTGCTGATTAAAATTTGATAAAAATTTCAGTTGATCTGATCTGGACCCATAAAGTTTAAAAATGTTGTATAACTGAAACACCTGTTCTTCCTTTTTCTAGCAGTTATTTTCACAACAGCTGTCTAAAAATTCAATCAAGTATACCTCATAATATAGGATATTAAGAACATGAATAATTAATTAAGTTACTTCTATAGCCTGGTTTCGACTCTGTCAAAATTTGTCGCCAACACTGTTGGCAACAAAGTCGGCGATAAAGTCGGCAACTTTGGCAGAGTGGAAACGCTAAAAAAATGTCGCCAACAATGTCGGCGATAATTTCGTGTCGGCAACAATTTTGTGGGGCAAAATTGTCGCCGACTGAGTTGCCGACAGCTGTTTTTGGGAGTGGAAACAGCAGAATGTCGGCGACAGTTGGAAACACGACTCCCCGCGCATGCGCACTCGGAGCAATATCCCGGTGTACGGCTGTTTCTGGTTTTTTTCTGCTTTTCCGACTTTCCTGCGGGAAAAATAATAATTTCCTGAGGCAGGACGTTATTTTACACATTTTCTCTACAGGTTATTGTTTACATGTTTTTAGCTCTGAACATGAATCTGATATCAATGTATACAGAACCGAATAAGTAGGGACGTCCTTATGGGGAAGTGAGAACGCCGCCCCTGAAACACAGATAGCACCACCAAGATGGTAACGATTTTGCTGATTGGTTGAATGGAAACAGATGACTAGAATAACATTACAGAGGTTTGTTATTGTTTTGATTTTTTTTGTAAACAAATATGCTCATTTTGACATTTGAGAGGTAGAAAGAGCGCTTCCCGTGATAGTTAGGAGAAACAATCCTAGCATCAGCGCTTTATTTTCCTCTGGTTTTCGGGGGCAAAATTAAAATTTTTTAACATGGGATGTCAGTAGTGTGAAAATCATAAAATAGGCAAATTTACTGGGTTGAGGATTAACCGTGGTTGATTAAGGTCTATTATTTTTTTTTATTCACAGAGTAAAACATTTAAATAATAATTTGAGAAGTCTTCAAAAGGCAAAACCACATAGTGTATTTGGCGATATTGGTTTGATCATCCATCCAGAGACTAGTGCCAGACTAAAATCATAGAATGTTGCTTCAAATGTGTTGCTGTCAGCAACTGAGTGGAAACAGCAAAAAAATTAAAAACAGTGTCGCCAACAAAGTCGCCGACAGGTTTTACAGGCCGGTTTTGGACCAGGCAACTTTGTCGGCAACAGTGTTGGCAACAATGTCGCCAACTTAGGCAGAGTCGAAACCAGGCTTATGAAATATCAACTGCCTGCAGTTTCTGCAGAATCAAACCTTTAAATAGCTACTAAACTTTGTTCCAGTTTTAATCTATCCCCCAGTAACTTATTACAAAGTCACTTAGATTCCAAGTTCCAGTTTCTACGGATAATTTCTCCTAGGAGGAATACTGAAAAATATAATCAATACCCCCGTCACAGCAGACCTGCGTACTCAGCGAATTTCCATAGGAATTTGAAATTTTGTATTTTCCCCATAAACACCATAGGAATGAGTATGTAGGTTTGCTGCCTTGGGATATTGTTAGAAAATGTTAGTTGTTAGGAAATATAATGATTAGGTAAGGTAATTTTTTTTTATAATGGTAATTAGGTTAAAATATCATGTTACATTTATAAATTTCCCACATGCCGGTTTTTAGTACAAAAAAGGACATTTCTCTATTAAGTAGTAATATATTTTCTGACTATTTAAATGATTTGGTTGTCATACAACAAAATATTCGGAGTATGAGGAAGAACTTTGATTTATTCTCAGTAGAACTGTTAAGCTTATCAAAAATTCCAGATATAATTATCCTGACGGAAATATGGATTGAAGATAACGAGATCTATCAGTACAATCTTCCAAATTATAATCTTTATTCTAAAACTAATAATTCTTATCGCTCGGGTGGCGTGGCTGTGTTTATTTCAAATCGGTTGACTTGTCATGTTATCGCTGATATTCAAATGGAGACAGCAGATTGCCTACATTTGACAATCAATATTTCCGACGGTAGGTCTGTTCCACTTGATATTATAGCAATATATAGGTTGCAAGAATATAGTGCTTTTGATTTTATCAAGGATTTAAAAGATTTTTTATCCATGGATACATCTAAATTATTAATTATTTGTGGAGACCTAAATATAAATACTTTAGATCAAAGTGCCTTAGTTGATAGCTACAATTTAGTTACTTCTGGCTATGGTTTACTTCCCCTAATAACGGATCCTACCAGGGTATCAGTTATATCTTGGTCTTTACAAGATCTTGGTTATATATTGGAAAATTAGCAAATCTTTTTCATTTAATCTACTCTATCTTTTATATAGGCCTATACAGGGTGATTCAGACCACCCGTCCACTATTTATAGCAGGAGAACGGTTTGAGATAAAATCGTGAAATAAAGTTTTTTCCCACTAAATCGCATATGGGCTTTCCAATAAAAATATTTTTATCAATGCCAGTATACAGGGTGTTCCAAAACTGGAGGTCACGGGTTCGAATCTCAAAATTTTCTTAAATAAACATGCAGATTTTTTTACATAATTTTAAACGTATTAGTGAAAGCAGCATTTTGGTGAAAACAGAATGAATTTATCTTTTTTCGTTTCAAAATGGCGGCCATTTTTGTAAGAAAAATCAACATTTACGGAATACCCTGTAATTATTCTATTATTTGTCATAAATGAATCCTGATTCAATATTCTTATTTGAAATGAGCTAAGCTTTGCAATGATGTGTCACAAGACCACATTTAATAAAAAATTAAAATTTCCAAAATTTAATAATTTTGAAAATTTTAACTTAGACAAAACTCAAAAATTCTAAATGTAAACATATGCCATGTTGTATATCACCTTAAAGCTCTCGTTGAACTGAGCAACTTTGTGATTTACACTATTATCGTATCTCTTTTGGTTTTGTAGTAATAACGGAAAATGTCACTTTTTCCATATGATTTGCATGTTAATCGTTAAGGGCTTTATAGTATGGAAGTCCTTCTTTGATTGTTGCCATTACATCAATTTAACATGAAAGCCATATGGGGAAAAATGCATTTTTACGTTATTACTACAAAACCACAAGAGATACGATAGTAGTGTAAATTACAAAGTTGCTCAGTTCAACGAGAGCTTTAAGATGATATACAACATGACATATGTTTACTTTAAGAATTTTTGAGTTTTGTTTATGTTAAAACTTTCAAAATTAGTAAATTTTGGAAATTTTAGTTTTTTAATAAATGTGGAGTTGTGACATATCATTGCAAAGCTTAGCTCATTTCAAATAAGTGTATTGAATCAGAAGTTATTTTTGACAAATAATACAATAATTACAGGGTATTCCATAAATGTTGATTTTTCTTACAAAAATGGCCGCCATTTTGAAACGGAAAAAGATAAATTCATTCTGTTTTCACCAAAATGCTCCTTTCACTAATACGTTTAAAATTATGTAAAAAAATCTGAATGTTTATTTAAGAACATTTTGAGATTCGAACCCGTGACCTCCAGTTTTGGAACACCCTGTATACTGGCATTGATGAAAATATTTTTATTGGAAAGCCCATATGCGATTTAGTGGGAAAATACTTTATTTCATGATTTTATCTCAAACCGTTCTCCTGCTATAAATAGTGGACGGGTGGTCTGAATCACCCTGTATATATATACAGGGTGTCCAGCTTCCACCTTTACAAACTTTTTAAGGTTATTAAGCATGCTAAAACAAACAGAAAAATCATTTAAACATATGTCCGGAAATGCTTTGTTAAGCCGCTAGCCGCCATTTTGTTTTTTACACTTAAGAATTTTTATTTCCGTAACGGGTTGTTGTATGGAGTTCATATTTGGCATATACCTTAATCACACCAATGCTCATTTTTAGAAAAAAATATTATTTTTTTCCGATCAATATTTTCAAAATGGCGGCCATTTTAAATTTTTAAACTCAAATATCTAAAAAACCGTAAATTTTATAAAAATTTTACTAGACACAAAAAAGTTGACAAATTAAATTATCTAAACATTGATACCAAGTTTGTAAGGATCCGACAATAAATAACGGAGTTATTGAGATTTTTCTCTTAAAATAACCTAAATTGGCATTAACCATAGTGCAAAATCAGTGTTTTTCTACAGGAAAACCACCATAACTCCGTTATTTGTTGCCGGATCCTTAAAAACTTGGTATCACTGTTTAGATAATTTAATTTTTCAACTTTTTTGTGTCTAGTAAAATTTTTATAAAATTTACGGTTTTTGAGATATTTGAGTTTAAAAACTTAAAATGGCCGCCATTTTGAAAATATAGATCGGAAAAAAATAATATTTTTTCTAAAAATGCGCATTGGTGTGATTAAGGTACATGCCAAATATGAACTCCATACAACAACCCGTTACGGAATTAAAAATTCTTAAGTGTAAAAAACAAAATGGCGGCTAGCGGCTTAACAAAGCATTTCCGGACATATGTTTATAGTTTATAGTTGTCACCCTGTATACAGGGTGAACAACTTAACTGTGCCACCATTGGCATATCCTAAACTATGTGATTTAGAGAAAACTTTAAAGGGGGAACATCACCTATTTTTTCAAGGCAATAAAAAATATGAATTCCATTTTCTTCTAAATGGCCGCCATTTTCCAACATGGCGGCCGACTTAAAAATTTCTTATGGAACACCCTACATTTAATAGTGTTTTTGGAATGTTCATGTAATTTTAAGACATTTTTACTCTTTGACATTTTTCTCTAAACCTAACGGTAAGCGAGCTATAGGTAATTAAAGTTCAATTTTAGTTCCATAAGAATAACATAGGGCAAACTTTATCTGCCCATATCTCCGAAACCATTCAGTAAAATAAAAAATACCCAAGAATAAAAATGTCTTAAACTGATGTTTTAATGTCATTTATTTCATAGTAACATCAATTTTTTTACAAATTTTATTTTTTGGCCGCCATATTGGAAATAAGTTAATTTATGCGTAAGTGATAATTTTTATAGGTGAAATGTTCTTTAAACGTCATTTTAAGACATTTTTATTCTTGAGTATTTTTTATTTTACTGATTGGTTTCGGAGATATGGGCAGATAAAGTTTGTCCCATGTTATTCTTATGGAACTAAAAATGAACTTTAGTTACCTATGGCTCCCTAACCCTTAGGTTTAGAGAAAAAGGTCAAAGAATAAAAATGTCTTAAAATTACATGAACATTCCAAAAACACCATTAAATGTAGGGTGTTCCGTAAGAAATGTTAAAGTTGGCCGCCATATTGGAAAATGGCGGCCATTTAGAAGAAAATGGAATTCATATTTTTTATTGCCTTGAAAAAATAGGTGATGTTCCATTCCCCCTTTAAAGTTTTCTCTAAATCACATAGTTTAGGATATGCCAATGGTGGCACAGTTAAGTTGTTCACCCTGTATATAGATAGATAGATATACAGGGTGTTTTAGAACTCCCTACCAATATTTTAGGGCATTGTTCCTGGGTTAGAAACATATCAAAATATCATATTTAAATTGTCCGGATGTCTTTAGTTACTCACACAGCCGCCATTTTGTTTTTTTCACATAATAATTTTTATTTCCGTAACGGATGGTTGTATTCAGTTCATATTTGGTATGAATCTTTATCATACTAATGTACATCCTCAAGAAAAAAATGAATATTTTCCACTGTATATTTTCAAAATGGCGGCCATTTAAATATTTCAAACTAAAATATCTCAAGATCGGTTATTTTTTTATAAAAATCTTACAAGACACAAAAAAGTTGACAAATTAAATTACTTAACCAATGGTACCAAGTGTGTAAGGGTCTGACAACAAATAACGGAGTTATTGCGATTTTTCTCCATGAAAACATTGATTTTGCTGTTAAAATGGCCTTAAATTGCATTGATTTTAATGCAAAATCAATGTTTTTATGAAGAAAAATCACAATAACTCCGTTATTTGTTGTCAGATCCTTACAAACTTGGTACCATTGGTTAGATAATTTATTTTGTCAACTTTTTTGTGTCTTGAAAAATTTTTATAAAATTTACCGATTTTGAGGTATTTTAGTTTGAAAATTTTAAATGGGCGCCATTTTGAAAATACACAGTGGAAAAAATTCATTTTTTTCTTGAAGATGTAGGCTACATTAGTATAATAAAGATTCATACCAAATATAAACTGAATACAACCATCCGTTACGGAAATAAAATTTATTATGTGAAAAAAACAAAATGGCGGCTGTGTGAGTAACTAAAGACTTCCGGACAATTTAAATATGATATTTTGATTTCTAGCCCAGGAACAATGCCCTAAAATATTGGTAGGGAGTTCTGAAACACCCTGTATATATGAAAATGAACGAAAAGTGTTTTTGGCTTCTAGGGACCTCAAAATGAAAAAGTAACATGGTCCCGGGCTTAGGTCTTACCATGGCTACTACCGTAATAGCGTATTCCCTATAGGGAAATTCGCTAAAAAGGAATAAGGGTTTTGGTACAGCATTTATAATCCATTGGTTTTCAAAAGAAGTCTATTTATTCTCCCCCTGGTGCCGAGTCTTGGGTCCCGCCATATAAGTACTTCCCATATTAAATGTAAAGGAAGCGAAATTAAAAAATTACAATAATAAATATTAATAAAATATTGTATAAGAAAACCTTTGTTCGTATAAAAAGATGCATGACCCCGACGTGATTTGAACACGCAACCTTCTGATCTGGAGTCAGACGCGCTACCGTTGCGCCACGAGGTCGACGAGCGGCGAGGGACCACAGAGTCCCCACCACTTCCCTCGCACAATCCAGCCAGCGGGCTGATGACAGAATGTAGTTGCGACACTGTACTCGTATCGAAATAACCATTTGGATTCAGTAAACAATGTTTTGATGAGATCAAAAAGAACCTTAAAGACCAGCATTGATGAACATCACTGCCCTAAAGTTCCGGCATATCATATGTAGATCAAATGGAAATGAGATTAGAATGGAACTTCAAAGACCCGCAATGAACATCCCTATTCCCTGCCCTAAAGTTCCGGCGAATCATGTGGGTATGATGGTGTGAAATGGCTCTGAATGTTTCAAACGAGTTCCGATTTTGAAAAATTTCTAAGCCGCGTCCGCACTGGGCGAACTCGTTCGGCAAACGGCGAAAACAAAAAATCAACAAACATTCCTAACGAACAATTACCGGCCATAGCATTCTAAAATGTTAGCAATGAACAAACGGGCGCACCGAAACTGAGATCCAAAACCCAGGTAGACGCTGAAACTGCGATCCTCGTCCGGAGGCCACTTCCGGGGGATGGATAAATTTTTCAAAATACTACTACAATGGCTTTTAATGATTATTGAAATGGATTTTGGGTGCGTTTCTGTAACTTACACATTTAGTGAAAGTCAGTAGATCAACTTGTTTTAATCTCAGCTCATTAAATTTATAGGAACAGTTGTCAGAACATGTTTTTGGCTTTTGACACTTCATTTGAGTTTATAGCCGTAAATAGCTGTCTATCTAGATGGATTTCAATTTTTTATGCATATACGTAAGGATACGAACTAAACACAAATAGTCCCGCATCTGAACGGGTTGTTCAAAATATGGTTCAATAGTAAATTATTTTGGCTTCTAGGGACCACAAAATGAAAAAGGAACCGTACTACTACGTTTTCGAGCATTGGTTTATTAATTAGCTTAAAGAATAATTTTTATATAGAAATTTATTCTAACTTCCACATTTTCCCCTTAACAACGGCTTTAAAATAGTAGACCCTATGGGGTAGGTTATACGTTACGAGAAAGTAGTAAACATGAACCAAACAAAAGCTAGCTAAATTGCAAAAGCTAAATTAAATATTTAGTAATTTATAGGCATTGTAATTGTATTGTACCTAATCCTATGAGCAATGCACCAATGAGAAGTTCACCAAATTTAATTGACTGAGGTTAAACAGATAATTTATCAAAGCCGGAATCCGAAACGTAGAAGTGTTCTATAGACCGTGGACTTATCCACAAAATAGCCTAAATGTACATGTCTTAAACGTTTCAGCATGATGTTCATTGTAATATTTGTGGAAACATAAACTATAAACAAGGTATAATAAAACAGTATATTACTGAATAATCATTTTGTAAAGAGGACTTTAATGACGAAATACGATACAATCCTTGAACACACGAATGTCTTTTAGCAACAATGTAATTAAATCGTGTTCCCTCATCTTTCTCTATACAGTTCTTTCATCAAGCGGTTCATTAAAATTGTGCATTCAAAATTCTTTTTCCAAGTTTTCGCCTTAAATTCGTTTTTACGTTGTAGCTATGACGTACAATTTTTATTTTATTTTTTATTTTAAGGAGAACTTCAAGGGATAGAAGTACTAAAGTCTGTGTATTTTCGCACAGTTTTCACAAGAAATCTATTTCGTCTCTTTCGTGTACATTTTAGAGTTATACTGTACGTTAGTTAACAATACAAACTTTGTCGCGAAATGTTTGCTTACATTACTGTGTTTCTTTTGGCATTAATTTGTCTACTTTTGTCGCCCTCAGCTGTATTGATTTTTGGGGGTTTCTTGTGGACTGGATGTTTCTATTAAGAATATAAAATTCTTATATAATTTGTAAGTTTTTTTTACTCATTTGTGAAAAGATGTACTTCGAGTCGTATCACAGAGGGCAGGAAATAGTTTTAAAACTCTTGCTATATCCTTACGCACGGATGTTGGTTAAATACAATGCACTTCTAATGGGGAGTTTAATTACTGCTCATTGGTTTATTAATGCACATGTATGGATGACTTCAACGACGAACTTGAATCTACAAATTACGCATAAAACCTACCTTGAAAGTTTCAAGTCGATCTGAAACTTCCTTCAAAAGTTATCGCCGGACATTGAAATTTGGTTCCGCCAATACACTGAGGCACCAACACTCATGCATGAGGATTTCACTCTTCTTCGATCAGTTCATACAATACTTTCATTTAAGAGGGCAAACGAGATGTTAAAATAAACTTCAGAGTAAAAAAACAGTAGTATGGAAATTAACAAACGCGCGCGGCACGCTGCATACACATAGAACATGAGGATTAGTTTCTTGGTTAATTCGCCACTGATTTTTTAGTTGCAATCATATTTACTCACTTCTCCAACAGCTCTCCACAGGTTTGCACCTGTTCGGCTGTCTAAGCTATCTTTTATCATCTATATTATCTTGACTGGATCAGACTTCACTTGCCGTCTGGCCTGGCAATGAGAATGGCGCGACTATAACATGCACTGCACTGTAATAGATCTACATTTGAGTGCACAGCAAGCAGGCGTTATCTATCGGTTAGAATGACAACTAAGGGTCGATAAAGTAGATCAATTCTTGTGTAAACTTAAGAATAATAATGCAAACAAAAGTTTTATTTTAGATTTTTTCATTATGACTGTAATGTTAAGTGCCTAAACAGTACATCTAGCACAGGGACACGCGATTGTATTGGTGAATGTACGCGACTGACGCTCAGTTATTTATAGTTTCTCGCGTGTTTTATGTTGTGTTATCGGCGCTTATAACGCCAGCACTGCCGCATAATCACTACCAGCTTGGTGACTGGTGGATCCTGGGGTTATCGGTCGGGTGCGAGCCGGGCAGAGAGCTCTGGGTGAAGCTGGTCTTTTGTTTATCGGTAACCAATTTTTTTTTTTTTCAAACAAATGGATCGAAATCGAGCAATTTCGTCTGGAAATTTGTAAAATATGTTAACTTTACACGTATACTTTTGATTCTTAAAGCCGCGTCCGCACTGGGCGAACATTCGTGACGAACTTTTTCGGCGAATATAAAATATCAACATTTCTCACGAACAATTACCTGTACTGGCCATATGATTTGCATTCTATAAAAATACCAAAAATAAAGAGTACTGTTCGGCGAACATGTTCGGCCAGTGCGGACCATAGAACTATAAAACAGTGTTCTATATGTTTATAGTTCTATGGTGCGGACGCGGCTTTACGCTCTTTAAAACAGTCTTCTTACTAACTTTGGGGCTAGTAGCGCATTCGGCTATTTAAACCACTAGGCTCTTGGGGAAAACTCGGTAGGTATTGTACTGTAGTTCCCAATTTCTTAATTCGTTTTTCAACAATTTTGTTTAACTTGGTAATTATGTACCGTAGTTGAACAGTTACATTGGAGCTCTCATACATTAGGCTAAAAGTTTGAAAATGTTAAAATTTAACTATCAGTGACGATGAAAAATAACTAAATTTTCTTTAAGTCCTACTTTTTCAAGCTGGTACAATTATTTTTCACTGATCGTTATGAGAGCCGTGGATCCAACATTGATCAACAAGACTTTTATTTAACAATAAACATTCAAAATACCTTCGGAAAAAGGGAAACACCGGGGCATGTTTTAGTGTTTTTAAAGGGGTAAAGAAGGCTCTTGAGGGGGGGGGGACTACCAGATAGCCACGAGTTTTGGGTGTGTGTTCCACTTGTCCCGCGTTTTATGGCATGTAGTCGTAACGGAGGTAATAGAAGCAGGTTACCCACATTATTGATGAATTCTGTTTGATTTTGCTGTTCCTGTTTATAGACACATAATCATAGGAAAACTTTCTAAACAATGCTTTAACAAATACTGGCTGAAGGTTGGGTATAGATAACTGTTGAAAACAGAGCGAAACTTATAAGATAAGATAGATATTGGTATGCATTGGGAGGTTCAGCCAATGTAATACTGGCGGATATGGAAAAAGTTTTAAAAGATTTCACTGTACTAACATGCCGTAAATTTTTGTTTATCGCCAATAGAGTTGTTGGTACGACTATTGCAAGTTACAGTATAATGAAAAATAAGCGCAACAAAACTAACATTGTAATATGAAATTTTTTAAAGGTGGACGAAACATTATCCTAGTTTTAATTTGTATTATTCATATCACCTCATAAGAGCCATGCAATGATAAAAATTAATTACGGCAAAGGAAATACATGCTGAAAAACATCTTGCATCAACAATAATCAAACCTAAAGCAAAAATAAAGACGACCCTGCCAGGATTCGAACCTGGAATCTTCTGATCCGTAGTCAGACGCGTTATCCGTTGCGCCACAGGGCCCTTGAACAATATCGGACAGTAAAGGCAACCGGGCGGGGCGCCCTAGAGCCCTGAGGCCCTAATAGCTGGGCAGACTGCTGGCCGGCGACGAGTTTTCCTGCCCTATCGAAGTCATTATGGTATTGCTCCAACTTGATCATGCCACGGTTAACTGCTTGCTGAGGCCTAAAAATAACATATTTCCGAAGAATTTTTCACTTCGATTTCAATGCCTTAATTAACACAAAAACATAAGCCTACTTATAATAACAAGTGACCTCAGGCGGCCTTTTCACAACTATTATACTATCCACATCGTCATGCGCTGTATTCATTAAATTTTCAATACTCTTTAAAATATTAGTTTAATGAATATAGTGCCTACATAGTCACTTTTACTGTAAATAGACAAGGTTTAAAGTCACAACATCAAACTTCATTCGAGGAACAATTAATTCTGCTTTAGTGAGTGAACAAGCAGTGTAAGAACAAATATGTGCGGGAAATATGAGTCAAATTGAAAAATCAATAAGGAAAAAAATAAAACTATATATGATAAAAACCGAAATAATAATTAAGCAAACATAAAATTGCGACCCTGCCAGGATTCGAACCTGGAATCTTCTGATCCGTAGTCAGACGCGTTATCCGTTGCGCCACAGGGCCTATGTCATGAGAAAATTGAAAAGCGCAAAGGGCTTCAAAGTTATAGATCCATGCAAAAAATTGGACGGGTTTTGGGTAAAGGTACCGGTGGGGACCGAGCATTTACTCGTTGAACTTGTAAAACTAGATGAGCTCATTCGTTTCTCTCACTCGCCAGGCCGAAGCACCCTTCGGCCTGGCGAGTGAGAGCAGCACTCTGATTTTTATATTATGAAAATACCCCCCGTCGCAGCAGACCTGCGTACTCAGCGAATTTCCAAATTAGTAATATTAATTTTGACCAGCTAAACTTGTAAAGAAAATTTCATCACGAGCTCATAAATAGGGAAATAAGTGTCTATTCTCCTTAAGATAAATATAGGGAAAGAGTATGCAGGTATGCTGCCATGGGGGACACTAAAAGTAGGTTTTTAGCATAGAAAAAATTTATTTCGACCATATAAAGCCATATAGTAAATTTCATCAATATCTGTCCATAAATAAAAGAGTTTGCCTATTCTCCATATGATTAACATGGGAAAAGAGTATGCAGGTTTGCTGCCATGATAAGTACAAAAACCAAGATTTTTTTACCTTAAATGGATGAATCTCAACCAAATGAAGCTAAATACCAAGTTTCATCCAAAAATATTGGTTAATAAGTGAAATATTAACACATCCTTATTCTCCATAAGATTAACATTGGAGCCCCAAAAGACAATGTACTGTCTTTAGACTTTGTAATATCTCGGTAACCAATGAAGATAGAGCAAAGCTTCAAAATACTAAATTGTGTGTTTTTTTAGCTAAATCCAATGGTAACAATAAAAATTAAAATTTTTTAAAAATTACATATGAAAAATGCGAAAAACCCATTTTTGGGGTACAAAACCCCCCAAAACTACCCCTTACGGTAGGTCGATATGTCTGGTTTACGAACTCATCCGAATAAACGTAGGATTACACATCTCTACCAAATTTGGTGACGATCGGACCGTTTTTACGAGAGTTATCGTGTCTAGGGACACATACATATATATATACATATATACATTTATATATATATAAAAATTTTAGTGACTATTATTTTTGTTCTCTGAGCACCTAAAAACGAAAAAGTAACATGGTCCCGTGCTTAGGTCTTGCCATGAGACCTACGGTAATAGCTTATTCCCTATGGGAAATTCGCTAAAAGACAGGTTAGAAATGTATAACGTTTTTTTTCTACAGTTATAAGCTGATTATTGTTCAATTAGTAGGTACACAAAATACCCATAATGATAACATGGCCACTGAGAGGCTATAGGACCAAAACCGAATTTTTTCCAGTCATTGGGACCTGCTCCAATGGATTTATCGTGGCCAAAACCCCTAAATAAAAAATTAATAAAAATACTTGGAGGGAAAAATTTTAAAAAATCTCTTATTTAATAAACTGAGCTTGTTTTAAGATAAGATAATACCCCCGTTGCAGCACTCGCAGCAGACCTGAGTATACTCAGCGAATTTCCAACGGAATTATTCTATTTTTTTTATGTTTCCCCATAAAACCATGGGGTTGAGTATGTACGGTAGGTTTGTTGCCATTTGGGCTTTGTAAGCAGATATAAGTTAAAGCCTTCCTAATTAATTTACATACCAAATGTTATCAACATGTTAGTAAATAAGCAAGTTAGAAGGTTTTGTTTACTTCCCAAAAAAGTAACATGGAATCATATTTTTGGATTTTCTCCGTAACCATTCAAGCTAAGCCAAGTATTCAAAATACTAAATTGTTAATTTTACGTGGTCGGATGGTCTAGATATCGTCCTGATATGCTGTAGCGAAATGTGTCAACATTACAATTGTTTGCTGGCATTACCCTCCACCTACACACTACACCCAGCCGACGTAACATTGAGTCGTGACGCTGTGTGCTCTCACGGGGCTTCTCTTGCGTAGGATAAGACGACCAACAACACCAACAAGATAACAAAACTCCCCACAAGGCCAAGGTAATCTAACTTTGGCCACTGGATAGATTTTACAGCGGTGTGCGCCTGTCACTGCGGGTTTCCTTGCAGTATGCTCAATAGCGATTAATAGTATATTGAAATGTGCAAAAAATATAATGCGTAAAAATACGGTTGACCAATTATGTATTTCGATTTAACCTTGCATTTAAATTCCAAAAATCTTAACATTGGTCATAAGGAGTAAAATTAAAAGTGTCAACCACGTAGGCCTATAAACAGTACCGCACCAGATTGTGTCCTCTGCCCAGTTTGCGGTCACCCCAAAAATGCGTGGGCTCATCGAATAACATTTGACTGATTTGCGGTCACTTATTTTAACCACATAAAGTGAGTCGCACAACAAACTAGCCAGAGGGATGGCGCATACATATACAGCAGGTATGTACACACACCTATGTAGAAGTAGCTATGGCCAATCTATTTTAATATACAATCATGATTCTTTACCTCATTTTTTCTCAGATTTTGTGCATCGTCGGAGATATCCATGTATACAAACAGAGGTTTCAGTTATAAACTTTTTAATACATTTAAGTTTTTTTTTTATTGGAACTTTTCTTCCAATTTTTGACCAATTTCAAGTGTTTGGTGTCGTTCGATAGGTCTTGGTTTGTAGTCATTTTAGCAAAAATTTTAAAGTTCGGCCTTCACGGCTACTACGCCTTACACCGGGTTTTTAAAATTTAAATAACTCTACACTCTAATATGAGTGACTAAGGTATATTTGTATGTATGTATACACAGATCTCGAAAACGGCTCGAACGATTTTCTTCAAACTTTTCAAATAATTCTGGGATAAAAATAATAATATATGTAGATCACTATGATGGAAAATGTCTTAGTTCGTTATAATATTGAATTGAAATTATAAAATTTTTTACATTGATCTTATGGAGTTTAAAATCAAAACAAAAGAGTTGCTGAAAACAACTGACTCAACTGTCAAAGCCCGAACCACGTGCTCCAGTATATTCATGGTTTTTCCATTGCAGCCAGTAACTGAATTAGAGAATAATAGATAGGCCTACCATAATATAAAATAATTAGTTATAAATAATACTTTATAGTGCTATGATTTTATAAATAAATAACAGTAAAGTGAGGGAGGGTATTACAATTAGTAGGATTGTAATTAAATTTAAGAAACAAAAGAATTAGCAACAATTATGAAGTCAGCTATTGAGCGTAGCTAAAAATCCACGTGTTACAGTTTCAACAAACTCGAGTGCAGCGCTAAGGCGGGGACGCGACAAGGTCTGACAGGGACAAGGTCTGACAGGGACAAAGTCTAACGGTTTTGTGGCAGGTTTTGTCCGAGACGGCCCGCCGCCTACTGACGCGGAATGGAATGTGTCAGACTTTGTCCTTGTCTGACCTTGTCCCCAACGGGCCAAACTGAAAACTGTCAGACTTTGTCCGGACCGGTCCAGACAAAACCTGACACTTTTTCTGACACAAGGCCCGACGATTTTGTGCGCTGCGTGCGGCCCTTTCAACTAATAAAGTCCTCAAGGAAATCAAATAAAGTGGATGGTGATATTCTGAAAGAGAATTAAATTTCTTACATATTGCCACAATGCATTTTTTTAAATACTCAATATTGGCAGCTAAAACTTGCCTCCAAATTAAAATAAATGTGATCACCCACGTTTTCAATTTATTTTTTGTAGATCACATTTGTTTACTATTTCACCATAAATCTTTTAAATAATAGAGCTCTTATAATTATTTGCACCTCTACACGGAAGAAGTTTTCCAATGACCCATTAATTAATAAAATCGGTCCCATAGGACAGTAGATTTAGTCGTACAAATTTTAATAAAAATATCTCTAATTCATTATTTTCTCACAGCTATAAATTCTGAGGTTTCTCAGCTTTTATTGAAATAAACTTTAAATGGTAGGGCAATTGACTGATATTCAGAAAGAGAATGAAATTTTTTATAAACTTATGTTAAGCATTTCTTTAGGCCTACTCAATATATTCAGACAAAAGTTGCCTCCAAATAAAAAATTTGAAAATCCCCGTTTTCAATGTATGTCTTATGGAAAACATAATTTGTATACAACTGAAATAGATATATTCAAGTACAAAACTTGTCGTCATTTTTCTCAGATTGTGTGCATCGTATGAGAAATCAATATCTATATATATAATTCTGTAAGCGAAATTTCTTGAGCAAAATTGTGAGAGTTATACAAATCGCAGAATGATGGGAGGGGTCTCAAATTAAAGGTCTCGGTCCCATACACGAGGGAAAACTATCGGCGTATCCATAATGTTAACAGGAAATGAGAAATCACGTAAAACGTCCTCCATAAGAATAGCATGGGGATTCGAAAAACGTCTGCTTTGTGTACATTAAAACATGTGTTATGGTTTAATTTTCAAACGGGACACAGATGATAACTTTGAGTGAAGATGATAAAATAATTCACACCTAGAGAAGCAATCTATTTATATCTAAATGTATAATTAGGTAAGCGAAATTAATTGAGCAAAACTGCAAGCGTTATACAAATTGCAGAAAGGTGGGAAAGGGTCTCAAATTAAAGGTTTCGGTCTCATACGAAAGGGAAAATTATCGGCGTGTCCTTAATGTTAACAGGAAATGAAAAATCACGTAAAACGTCCTTCATAAGAATGGCATAGGGATTCGAAAAAGTGTGCTTTGTGTATACATTAAAACATATGTTACAGTTTGATTTTAAAACGAGAGACCAGATGATAGTATTGAGTGAAGAATTTTTAATAACCAAATAACAAAAATATACCAAGAGTTGTAATACTATAATAAGACGTTTTGTGGCTTTGAGTAACTTTGAGCTACTAAAAATTCTTCGGAGCGTTACCAACCTTACAAACTATTACAAATTTACTGCTGATTTTTACTGTTGTTATAATAGTTTAAATTGTAAAAAACTGGGTGTGTATGAAAATCATAAAATATATTGATCGTAACAGGGACGCAATGGGTGATGAGTTGTTGTTTGAGAAACGCCTGCATTAATTACATTAAAACATGTTTTGGTTTATTTTAAGACGAAAAGTGTAAATGATCATGTTGAGTGAAGATGATACATTAACTGAAACTTAAAATGTATTATTCAACAAAGTGTTGGTATTCTGTTAGCTTAATTTTCCCAGAAACATTTTGGTCATTTTCATAGATTGTAGAATTATAGAAGAGACGTTTGCCCTGCATACTAGGGGAAATGTAGCAAGTCAAAAACATACCAACAAAATGAGAAAATTATTAGAAGGATTTTTTTCTGAAATATTCTCCTTTAAAGATTCTCCATGTATAGAGATTTAAAAAAAAGTCTATTCTGTTTACACAAAGTCAAGATTTTTTATTAGGACGGACGAATATTGACAGTAAGTGAAGATAATCTATTTTGAGGCGCTGTGTTTATATTTGGTGACTAAAAAATAATAAAAATCGGATATTTGCTAAAAAAATCCATTTAATTTTAGGACAAAAAAGACAATGAAAGGGGAAACAAAGTATTGAAAGTTTATTGACTCTTAAATGGGTAATAAACATCCGTCATGTTTTTTTTCTCATTGCCGCTTTTCTATGTTGTATTAAAAAGCCGTCATAGATCGAAGAAATTATGACTTCTTTCAAAATTTATTTTCAAAGATCGATATAAGTTTAACAAAAGACAAAATGACGCATTTACTAATGGGTGGCCCAATAGTACAGGATTGTAAAGAGTGCTTTGGGGGCGAATGGTCTGTTCAAACGGTATTGTAAAAATATTATTTAAATAAAAATTTTCTGGAAACTTTCGTAGTGAAGAATTGGTAATCCGCTATGGTTCATGCCATTTCAATTTTATGATTAGGGGCTTTTGCCCCTATGAGCCACTAGTATTGGTGATATTGGTGCATCATTGGAAAGTTTTTTTTTTTAATAATAATTGTTATTTTAAAAGTCATTAAATCCGTTCATCGTTTAAGGCTTTGACCTATAGGCTTTCAAAATTCTATAATGTTATTCTTATAGAGGTTTATTATTTAATCATATGTTTAGAAAAATAAACAATGCTTTACGAGTTACTAACATCGTCATGGTATCCTAGTCCCTATCCTAATATTTACAAATTTGTTTTTACTTGGGGTTCAAAATAAGCACTAAAGTAGGCGGAGGAAGTAAGTGTTCGTACACACTTGTATGTTTAGTGCAGTATTAATTTGTTTAATTTCAATTTACAGATTATAACGAAAAAAGATTTTTCCTGGCATAGAGACCTGTTTATATTATTTCCATCCCAGAACTAAGTTATTTGCAAAGTTTGAAGAAAATCCTTAGAACCGTTTATGAGGTCCGTGTGCAAACAGACATACATAGACCTACGTACAAATATAAATTACTCGTATGGAGTATAAAATATAGACTATATGAATCCAAACGAAAGGAATTTTTCGCTTCTAGGGGCCTCAAAATAAAAAATAAAAAAAGTAACATGCTCCCGGGCTACCGTGATATCGTGTTTCCGTTAGCGAATCTGAGAACTGATCAGAAGAATAAAAATCAATTTAATGTAAATACAAATACAACACGATGTACTATTTGAAATAATTGTTTTTTAAATCATAGGTTATAAGAAATACATCTCATATAAAGCAGCCTGTATCTACAGAAATAAAATACCGGCGGCGGACGGTTCGGTGCGGCGCGCATCGGCGGCGTGTGGGAGGCAAATGTGTCAGGTTTTGTCTTTGTCAGACCTTGTCCCCGGCGGGCCAAACTGAAAACTGTCAGACTTTGTCCGGACCGGTCCAGACAAAACCTGCCACATCAGGAATGTGGATTGGAATGTGTCATATCTTGTCCTTGTCTGACCTTGTCTTTGTCAGACCTTGTCCCAACCGAGCCAGACGAAAGTGTCAGGTTTTGTCCCTGTCTGACTTTGGTAGCTTCCCCGCTAAGGCCCATTCCTACGTGGGCGACAGATGCGACGCTACGAGAGTGACAAAATTTCAAACCAATGGTTAAGCATTGGTGCGTTCTTAGTGGGCGAAAGGAGAAAGGAGCGACTACAATTTACAATGTTTAACATCATGGCCATGCAAGCGTGTCGCTCTCGTCACGTCGCATATGTCGCCCTCGTAGGAACCGGCCTAAGTCCTAGTATTTATCCTTGAAATCCTTGAAAGGTCCTAAGTAACATCCTGTAAGGCGAGTGAGCGGAGCGAAAGAGCTCGTTTTCAAAGAAAACCCCTTTAGGACTTCGCATCATTTTAGCGGACAGTCTGTGAGTGACATTACTATAACTACAAAGAATGGTTTAAGTTAACCTAGTAAACTATACAGGTATTATACTCAGGTACTGTATACAGGGATCAGGCTGGTGCATTCCGTATGGGGAAATTCGCTAATAACTATACTTTGTTCGTTCCGTTTATGCTTCTTTAACATCAGCATTGCCAAAGACTTCATGGAAATGTACCGGTGCCCGAGAATAGCTGATAATTACACAGAAGCAGGGGATGCCGCCGCCGCCACCGTGAAGCCGGCGAGTTGATCAACCGGTCACGTGATCCCGTATCGCGTCACAGCCACAGCCAATCATGTTATACGTCCTCCAAACTATAGCAAATAGTTTACTCCAATAATATACTGTATATAATACAAGTATGTCGGGCCAACATGCCTATAATTAGCTGCTATTCAAATTGAAAATCTGATCTTAATATAGTAACCAAGAGGTTCAATATTGACCTAAAAAGAGCCCAAAATCAGGTTTTAAGCTTATTCAATCTTTGAACCTATACATCACCCTATTTTCCATAGTCTGATAACCCCTAAAAGCACCTTTAAAGAGCAATAGTACCCTTACTACATATAACAACTAATATACATTATATATCAAAAAGTTCAAAATTTAATATTCTAAGCTTTACTAATTTACATAGTTTAGCTGTCTTTAACTGTTCATAATATATTGAACAAAAACTTATAAAACTACAGCCGCCATAAAAAATTGTCATAGCCGGCAAATGCAGCTTTGGAAAATGGTAGTTTTCGCCATAGTTTTTCTCACGTAATTTTACATAAGAATCGATCAAAATGTTTTAGTTTGCAATTACTTTTGGACTCAGTCATTTTTAAAGCTAATTTTACTACACTATGACGAAAGAAATGTTTTT
This sequence comes from Neoaliturus tenellus, assembly GCA_030545055.2. Taxonomy (NCBI): domain Eukaryota; kingdom Metazoa; phylum Arthropoda; class Insecta; order Hemiptera; family Cicadellidae; genus Neoaliturus; species Neoaliturus tenellus. Next base: position 198,108,703 of record CM061533.1, read on the forward strand.
ATCGGCGCAATTCTTGTCCGCTAACCGAATTTGACTGAAACTAACTATTAACAAAAATGAACCAAAACAATCATTGAATATTTGTTGCGATTTCACACGCCCTTTACAATTCACAAACAACGTATACGGTACTCTGGTTATATTATCGTAATTTAAAAGCTTGTAAGTTAAGCGCCTTCAATTTGAAGCAATCTTACAGCACGGCATCAAAGCACTGCGTTCAGCATATGTCTATTAGAAGGCAAAACTTCAAATCCTATATGATGGAATACAACATTAATCCCCTTACATTAATTTGGCGAAATTCGGGAGTGCATGATGGAGGTGGGTGGCAGCTACCCCGCAATATAGCAGTCATCTCGCGGCGAAAGAAAATTTTCGCGGAGAAAGAAAAAGGGAGAACAACCAGGGAGAGCGCCTTTCTTTTTGCAATCAGACATTAAAATACTTGTAACAGTTAGCTGGGCGTCAAATAACTGAGTTGAATTCGCAGTTGAGTAGCTCTAGCTTCACAAATAGAGTGGAAGAAGATAAAAATGAATATTGTAATGTTCTGGCGAGGTTAGATCGTGTTTCTGCGCACTCGCCTACGCCTACGGGATGAGCTCGCTTGTTTATCACCCCTCTCTGCATCAAACCCATTATAGGCGTGTGTGTTTGTATCACAAGCAGAACTATCTCGATCTACAATACTCCCGTCACAGCAGACCTATGCGTGCTAGGCATATTTTCCATGTGATTTCGTATTTTCTTGATTTTACCGTAAATACTGTATAAGGTTGAGTATGCAGGTTTGATACCCCGGCCCAGGGACATTGTTAGCAAATGTAAATTAATCTATCTAGCGACGGTTCGTTCTTTCCTTTTCTTTTTAAGAGGTTGACAGCCTCTTTTGCCTTACTTTACGCCGACCACATTGACTATTAATATGTCGTGGAACATAGACAACGACAGGAAGTAAGTCGTTAAAGGAGAATGGCATCACTGATAAAACTATTGGAAGGAATGCGGATTCAAACCTACTACATCGATGTTATTCCCAAAGTCAGGCGCGCTAAACACTTCGCCACCGTCTCACCCATTTTCCCAAAATCCCTTGCCGAATTCAAAACTTTAAAATGCAAACAACAATAACAAAAATGCGATGTAAAACATTATAGAAGTGAATTATGAATAATACTAGTGGCTCATAGGGGCAAAAGCCCCTAATCATAAAATTAAAATAGCATGAACCATAACGTATTACCATTTCTTCCACAACGAAGGTTTCCAGAAAATTTAATTTTAATTTGAGGTATATAGGCCTAATATTTTAACAATACCGTTTGAACACACCATTCCCCCCCAAGTACTCTTATCAATCCTGTACTATTATGTCACCCGTTTGTAAATGCTCTATTTTGTCTGTTGTTAAACTCATATCGATCTATGGAAAATAAGTTTTGAAAGAAATCGTAGTCCCTTAGTTGAGCTGTGACAGCGTTTTATTATAACATAGAAAAGCGGCAATGAAAAAAATTGATTTTTTTAGCTCCTGTCAGTTTTTTATTTTTTATGTTTTAGTCAGAATTAAACACAGCACCTCAAAGTGCATCTTCACTTGCTGTGAATATTCATCCCTCCTAATTAAAACTCTTAATTTTGTGTAAACAAAGCAGATTTTTTTTAAATCACTACATGGAGAATCTTTAAGGAGAACCTTTCTGAAAATAATCATTCTTATATATTTCCCATTTTGTTATAAAGGTTTTTACCTTCTGCATTTTCCTCTAGTATGTAGGACAAACGTCTTTGATTTTAACTCCTATAATCCTACAATCTATGAAATTACTAAAAGGTTTCTCGGAAAATTCAGCTAAGAGAACACCAAAACTTCACTGACTAATATTCTTTCTTCTACACAGACTTTAAGTATCAATTAAGAGTCATCTTCACCCCTGGGCCAGTAGCCCATTGTTGCGCAATCGGCAATGTTAATCATACGGCTTTTATGCTAAAACATGGTTTTGTATTCCCCTGTTTCGGACGCCGTTTTTCAACCGATTTTCTTGAAAGTTGGTAAGTGTTTGCTTGAATACTTATAGGCCTATTAGGTTTCTCATACCTCGAAATTTTGAAAATTTTACTAAATTTTGAAATATTAACTAAGGAAAATCGAGTTACTTTGCGACGTCACAGAGAGTAATATTTGTTAATTTTTCAAAATTCCGAGGTATGAGAAACCTAGTATAACTATTCAACTAAACACTTACCAAATTTCAAGAAAATCGGTTGAAAAACGGCGTCCGAAACAGGGGAATACGAGACCACGTTTTAGCATAAAAGCCGTATGATTAACATTGTCGACTGTGCAACAATGGGTTACCGGCCCAGGGGTGATGATGACTCTTAATGTGTCATCGTCATTCAATATGATCATTTGAAACTTTTCGTCTTAAAATAAAGCCAAAACAATATAAATAATGTAGGTGTTTCTCAAACCACAGTTCATCGCCCATTGCATCTCTATTAACGATCAGAAAGCATTTTATGATTTGCATACACGCTCAGTTTTTTTACAATTTAAATTATAGTAACAACAGTAAAATCAGCAGTCAATTTGTAATAGTATGTAAGATTAACTCTCCTAGTAGAACTTTTAGTAAAGCAACAAAACGTCTTATTATAGTATTACCACTCTAGGGTTAATTTTTGTCATTTGGCTATGAATAGTTCTTTACTCAATTGTATAACCTGTCTCTCGTTTTAAAATAAAACCGAAACATATGTTTCAATGTACACAAAGAAGACATTTTTTCGAATAACCATGCTATTCTTAAGGAGGACGTTTTACTATATTTCTCATTTCCTTGTAACTTTATGGATACGCTTTATTGGACCGAAACCTTTAATTTGAGACTCTTACCATCTTAATCCGATTTGTAAAACGCTCACAATTTTGCCCAAGAAATTTCGCTTACAGAATTATTATATAGATTGCTTCTATTGGTGTGAATTATCTTGTTATCTTCACTCAATGTTATCATCTGTGTCTCATTTTGAAATTAAACCATAACACATGTTTTAATGTAAACAAAGCAGACGTTTTTAAAATCCCCATGCTATTCTTATGGAGGACGTTTTACGTGATTTCTCATTTCCTGTTAACATTATGGACACGCCGATAGTTTTCCCTCGTGCATGGGACCGAGACCTTTAATTTGAGACCCCTCCCATCTTTCTGCGATATGTATGACGCTCACAATTTTGCTCAAGAAATATCGCTTACAGAATTATATATATAGATTAGATAAATTTGAACACATGATTTAAAAAAGGCAAAACTTGCCAGCCAAAAAGATGCAGAACAAGTATCTAACCGTCATCTACAATCTACAATCTCGTCTTGACGAGAAAAACAAGTCCATAAGAAACGTGTTTACCGATTAAAGCCGCTGGTGGAATTAATTTTTGCTGACATGTGCCCGTCCTTGGGCGAGGCAAAAAGACGACGGAGGAAAAGTTGTTGGTAGGCGACGCGGACGGGCGCGGGCGCGGGGGATACTGCAATGCAATCCGCTCCGGCAGCGCCACGGAGGCGGGCGCAACGACAGCCGACAGCGGGAGGTACCAGCGGGGCTGGTTACCAGAGGGGGGATTTCTGTAGATAGAGGTCAACATGAGAGAAAAATGGTTCAGACAAATACACATGACCTCCTGGGACGGACTAAAAAAACTTGAAGGTATATGTGCACATACCTTCCACCAATTCAAACCCCAATCTTTCAATTGGTTCATACCCCATTGTACACCAATTTATAAAAAACCGTTTTTAGAGCAGTGCTAAGATCATAGGAAATTTTGTCGGCTGTTGATTGTTACCATTTTACCAACGATTCCTGACATTTCTTTTTTAACCAGGCGTTGGTTTACACTTGCCCATCTGCTATTAGACACTTTACCTACAATACAAAGATTCTATGGTAACCAATTTCAAAAGCCTGATCACAGATTATAAAGCAATTTTAAAAGACATAGCCTACAACAACTTAATCAGCAGACGTTTTAAAAAGTATCTATGTGATTTTTTTACCTTGTTGCAATCAATCAGAATACCTAAAATGGATGGCCGAGGAAACAAGGGTTAAGTGTGGATGGTCACCAAGGAAACGGCTGAAACCGTGGGTAAAATGGCGCGATGATCAGAGAACAACAAACTAAAATGTGTTCATCGCTCTCTATATTTCAAACTCGTTGCGACAACCTATTAAAAAAATTAGTTTGGCCCTCGAAAACCAGAGGAAAATAAAGCCGTATAGGATTACTTCTCCTTATTGTAACGGAAGCGCTCTTTCTACCTCTTAAATGTCAAAATGCGCATATTTTTTTACCAAAATTCAATACAACAACAAACTTCCGCAAAACTACTTAGGCCATCTGTTTCAATTCAACCAATCAGCATAATTCTTAAATAAAAATTACATCTTGGTGGTACCTGCAGGGGCGGACTGGCCCGCCGGCCCACCGGCCGCCGGGCCGATACGCCTTCTCAATATTCCATCCAATGTTTGCACCCTCGTTCAAAAAAATATTCGTTAAAATTCAAACAATGAGCCGAGACACCTGTCTAGAAACAAAAGGAAAACTCAGAGTGAGAATTTCAGCAGGGAATAGCAAATAAACATAAAGTCGGGTGTGATAAATTGACACTGACACTGTCGACAAACGAGAGCAAAGCAGTTCTACTCTCTCGCACCTGTAGGCCTACTACCGAGTACAGACCGAGTAGAAGGCACTTTACTCTGTGTCTGTGGTCTGAGCGGCTCAAAACAGCTGTGCGCTTCCCGCGCATGGATCTAAACATGTTATAAAAGTTCTTGTTTGTTTATATCTATGTTCCCACCAAGATGACTGTAGTGCCACATCTGAACTACATCCCTAAAGAGCAATGGTGTCAGTTTCTGCGACATCCGTGGATGTCGCCACAGAGTTTTTGTTGGTTAGTGTTAAAAACCAATGTATAATGTGTAATGGTAAATATTATAATGTAAATTGACTTCCGTTTTAGTTTTGACGCTTCATATCCTGAACAACGTGGCGGGAGGGCGTGCGTTAGGCCTGGGTGTAGCAGGGAATGAGTGTGAGTGTGTGAGATGTTATTAATTTTGTTTTATTTATTTTGCCTTTGTATCTTGTGATTATTGTTTATTTTAAATCGTCAGTAAGTTTTCTTTTGTTTTTAGTAAAAAGTTCTGTTTGTTTAATTAGTTAAGAGGTTAGTTGTAAGAAAGGGCCATGTTGGCCCTAAACTTGCCTTAATAAAGAAGTATTTTCATTCATTCATCCATTCAAAAAAAATTGCTATTCAGCAGACCTTGGAAGCAGTTATGCTTTTCCTCTACAGACCTTGTGTTCCCAAGTCATTTTACGATGAACCCGAATAAAACTGCACTACATCGGTGTCGTCTGTGATAAACTATATACAGGGTGTTCGGAAAAAACGTTTCAGGAATTCAGGAGGTAATTGCCCACATCAAAATAAGCAAAAAAGTTCTTGTAAACATATGTCCTAAAATGTCTCGTTAACCCGCTAGCCGCCATTTTGTTTTTTACACTAAATAATTTTTATTTCCGCAATGGATCATTGTATAAAGTTAATATTTGGCATGAACCTTCATCATAGCAATACCCATTTTCAAGAAAAAGGTTATTTTTTTCCAATGTGTATTTTCAAAATGGCGGCCATTTTAAAATTTTAAACTAAAATATCTCAAAACCGGTAAATTTTATAAAAATTTTACTAGACACAAAAAAGTTGACAAATTTAATTATCTAACCAATGGTACCAAGGTTGTAAGGATCGGACAACAAATAACGGAGTTATTGAGATTTTTCAATTAAAATTACCTTAATTTGCATTAATTACAATGCAAAATCAATGTTTTTATGCAGAAAACTCTCAATAACTCCGTTATTTGTTGTCAGATCCTTACAAACTTGGTACCATTGGTTAGATAATTACATTCGTCAACTTTTTTGTGTCTAATAAATTTTTCATAAAATTTACCGGTTTTGAGATATTTTAGTTTAAAATTTTAAAATGGCCGCCATTTTGAAAATACACATTGGAAAAAAATAAAATTTTTCTTCAAAATGGGTATTGCTATGATGAAAGTGCATGCTAAATATTAATTTAATACAATGATTCATTACGGAAATAAAAATTATTTAGTGTAAAAAACAAAATGGCGGCTAGCGAGTTAACGAAGCATTTTAGGACATATGTTTACAGGACTTTTTTGCTTATTTTGATGTGGGCAATAACCTCCTGAATTCCTGAAACGTTTTTTCCGAACACCCTGTATATAGTCAAGCAAACATTAAAATAGTAAAGAGTGTATACTGTCAATTAATATGTTATTTTTTTAACTAATTTTATTCAATAAACTCTTCAATTTATTTTGATAATTCATATCACACAGGATATAGTGACATAAATAGTATTGTAGATTCACTACTTTTACAAAATTTACATTAGATTTTATATGGGGTCATTTGTAGACTTTGCCTTTACATAGTAAAAGTTATTGTGGTGAGAATAAATAAAGAAAAATACCTGAAAGCTTAAAATAAAATAATAAGAATAAACAGGATTTTTATTTTTTATTCATAATTACTTGATTCCTTGATTGATTTCAGACTATAATAATAAAGGTTACAATACCTCAATCCGTTAAACTAGTTGGATTGAAAAGTTGAGGTATATTTTAACCTTTATCACAGTATTTTTATAAGTGGCTAAGCTGACCCCTATTAATTATTAATTATTTAAATAGGCTCGCTATACCATTAATTGGGTCAAATTGTTTATATTTAGGTACAGATAGCCAGCCCAAAGTAACAACGTAGTTCTATCTTGGCTATAATTTCATTCCGTTTGTAAAAAAATAGGTTAGGTAATCAAGTCAAGATTACTTTCTTTTAAACATATCTTATGAGATTTCACTGCTTAGGCCTTAAATCAATCAAAATTATTATATTTTGTGTTTTTGCATTACATTTTAGTAAGTTAAACAGTACTTTTATTTGTGGCTAAGGCTTATTTATGAATTATATAAATAGGCTCTATATGTCACTAATTGGATCAAATTGTTAGGCCTATATTTTGGTACCCTTATCCAGCCAAAAATATCTTCACAGTTTTATCTAGGCTATAATTTCTTTTTCATTTGTAGAAGTGTGTAAGGTAGGCCTATTTTACTGTTGCAAATAACCTGAACATTAAGCTGTGTTTTGAAAATAAAAATTTAAAACTTTTAAGTTAAGCCAAATATTTTCTTTAAGTTATGGTAAAGCTTATAGATAGTGCTAATTGGCCCTGGCCCTAAATAGCCTACTTTTTATGCATTCACAGATAAAGAATTTTTATTAAAATAAAAGAAATAGAAGGCCTAATGTTATATTTCGATCTATGTAGAAATTTTCCGATTCCAAGCGCACTAACCAATGTTTTTTGCAGATAGAAATGTATCCCAAGGGAAAATAGTGAAAATATTAAAAAAAAAAAATATAATGTAAAATAAGAACCTAATACAATAATTTTTATTGTCTTTGGATACTTATTGTCAGAATAGCATAAAATCGTATATCGGATGCTATTTTCCATATGTTTTCCGGGACCCCCGGTGTGCGCCTTCAGGATAGTCAAGGTTTACGCCCTAATGGAGTACCCAGTCCGCCCCTGGGTACCTGTGCTCCAAGGGTGGCGTTCTTACTTCCCCATAAGGATGTACCTGCTTATTCGGTTCTGTATACATTGACGGTACTTACATTTCTTTAAACATATGTATAATCTATGATCTGCAACTATGCTGTTCTTAAGGGTTAAATTTTATTCACGGTTATGCTATGTAATGCAAGGTTTTTCGTGATTTGTTGAATTGAACTACCGTTAATTTATACCCAAGAATTTATCGCTCAATACCGGGTTTCCCCTCGTGTTTCTTATGGAGATTATGCCCAACCACTACACAACTAAGAAATTTTCTCGTTTTCAATACACTAACTGGCTACATGGTTAAAACATGCGGGGACTTACATTTCAGAGAAAGTTTTATAATCAGTTTTATGATCTCTCCAATACTCCAATGCTTTCCTTATGGCGAAAAATGATTTTTATTAACTATTTTATAATATATCTGAGTGTTTTGTACGCTTTGATCAATTAAACTGTCATTATTTTCTAAACAAGAATGGTTATTTGCCCTCCGGAACGGTTTTCCGCGTGCGTACTTTAGGAAATAATTTCCAGCCTCATACCCCTCTAAAAAACTTTCTCGTTTAAAATAATAGGATTTTACTCAACGGAATCGGCAAACCGCTCATATCTATCGTAACTTGGTCCCACTGGTCTCCCAATACATTGATTTCGATTGCACCCATATACGCCAATGCCATGTGTATTACACCCATGTTCACGCATCCTATAAATCCTCTCACGGTTCGAATAATTCAATAGATGATCTATAATTCTCATCATTTGCATTTCGAGTTTTCCGAGAAGCAACATAAAAGTTTTATAAAGGTATGCCTATTGCCTATCCATCAACCAAACCATCTAGAAATAAATTGATTCTACCTGACATTGATTATTCGTTTTAAGTGCGATTCGCAAGAAGAAAGTAAAAATAACACCTTGCACCAAGGTGTAATTAGTTTAAACGCTCCGCCACAGCCAATTACCTCGGTAAGTTTCTGCAGATGAAAGTAGTGGCGGTAACGACGCAGTGGGTCTATTTTCCGGCCGATTTCTCGGTGGTGTGTGTGCGGCGCCGGCGCCAGAGGTACTGCTACCGCTACACGGTGGTTGCTGTGGTTGTGGTTGTGCAACGCCGCATCTAGGTGCACCCGGCAGCAGCTGTGGCCGGCGGCAAGGTTCCGTGACGGGGGCTCGTCCCTCTCAACCAATCAGAGAGCTTGACACGAGACACACCTCCCACAGCAACTGCGTTGCCGCCGCGCCGCGCCGCGCCGCACTGACGCCGTTCACCGCATACTGAAACCGTCCGGCCGACCTGCGGGGAATAATTAATTGGGAAGGAACAGAAAAACATATTGACGAGACTGTCATTGAAGAACAGTGATTTTTTGCGAGTTGAAAATAGTCACAACAAAAAGTCTAAGAAGAACATTAAAAATTAAATTTGAAAAAGGGTAAAAAATATTTCTTTTCAATAGTCGTGGGATTATGTAATCAAGTCAAGAGTAATGTGCAAGGAACACCCAATTGTAAGTGCAGAATTCACCTGTTGCGAGTAACATGTAGGCCTAATACATAAAGTTAATTAAAAAACAAAAAAAAAATATATATATATATATATATATATATATATATATATATATATATATATATATATATATATATATAATACAAAAACTTTGAATTATAATTTAAAACGGTACTGTAATATCAGAACAAAATTACTGCTTTAAAAAACACTGGTGTACTTGTTGCTCGAATTCGAACAGTTTATTTAGATACAATACAAAAGTTACATTTAGATTTAAATCAATGACATCCGACCAATACAATATTGTGTATACCAGTAATAACAAAAACTACACATATTTACAGCTGTCAATTAACAGATGTCTAAAATTCTCAACCAAACCCCAATGTTATTCTAGTGGGAAAAGTACCAGATTGAGCCTTGCTCGTTAATTAATTCACTTTTATTATAGTGTCGTGGTAATCAAGCTATTAAATTTACACCAGACTCTTCACAGTTAACTGAAAAGTTAACTTCAAGAACTTAACTTCATTAGCTTCATGAACTTCGTTAACTTCATAACAAAATGCTAAAAATTAATGTTCCTTTAGTTTGGTTTACTTTTGTTGTTATTTCGTTACCAAAATAGCAACCCAAAAGAACAATGTTAAAAATTACGATTTTTAAACTTCATCAAGTTTAGTTAGATTTTTAATGGGGTTGGGGCTGTTTCTCAACTTATTTTTGGGCTAAAACACTTTTAAATAAAAGGTTTGAGCAAAATGTACCCACTAGATTTCCAAGATCGTTGAACACAATGTGTTCCACGATGTCTACCCTGTTCTATCTCATCCCTTTAGACCGTAGAACACTATAGAGTTCTATCATAGAAAAACTAACCATGCTTATACACTACTCGTATTATAGTATAGAGGATTTGTGGATGGTTCCCTTTCTTTAGGTCCGATTCTCATAAATTTTTGGCAGAAGCAACTAGAAACCAAGCCCTAATTCAACGAAAAAAAAAAACTTGAAAATAGGTTGCGAAATTTAGGAGGAGTTATCTTAAGAAAAAAAAACCTTAGCATATATTATTAATTAAACACGGCAGATTTTTATTTTCTATAAGGTCAGCAAACAGTCATTTACACTTGGATATACAAAAGAATATTAGCTTAGCCTACATTGAGTAATTTAATCATGAGCTTTCCCATGTCCGTATATTATTACAGTACATATTTATCTGAATACCATGACAAATATTAAACCATTTATTTCACCAAATTAAAATATACAATAAAACAATATTGTTTTAACCCAATAAAAATAGGCCCCAATAAATCTAAACCCAAAAGATGGCATGAAAACTATTTTTTGCAGATGACAAAATTATTAAAATTATAGTGCAATATAAGCTAAACAAGCTGAACGGCTAGTATAGCTAAGAAACAATAATTGTGAACATCTTGGATAAGTCGGACACGGTAATTCTGTTTATTGTACGATAATTATTTAGAGTGGTACCATAATTGTCAACAAGCTGATGACGTCAGTGGCGCCAGATAAAATGCACAGATGGCGATGGAATTTTCCACTGCTCTCTCCCGCAATCAAGGTCACGACGAGTGTTCGCGATTCACGGGGTTCGATGACGTTCGCGAAATCGCCGCGAGCCGCGCTGCTCGACGCACGGCAACACGGATCACGGCGCACAGCTGGCAGCTGACAGCGCACAGCGCTCAGCATAGAGCACAGAGCACAGAGTGTAGAGTTGTGCTACACGTTGGAAATTTATTATACGCTTAGACACAACTTTTGACTCTGTTGTGCACCTTATATTTTGGGCTTTGTAAAAAATGCTCAAATATTTTAAAAGCAGGTTTTTATTATGCCTTAAAGTTTTAAGAGTCATCTTCACCCCTGTGCCAGTAGCCCATTGTTGCGCAATCGGCAATGTTAAGTATACGGCTTTTAATGCAAAACATGGTATTTGATTCCCCTGTTTCGGACGCCGTTATTCAACAGATTTTCTTTAAACTTGGTAAATGTTTAGTTGAATAGTTATATTAGGTCCCTCATACCTCGAAATTTTGAAAATTTAACAAATATTACTCTCTGTGACGTCGCAAAATAACTCGATTTTCTTTAGTAATATTTCAAAATTTTGTAAAATTTTTTAAATTTCCAGGTATGAGGGACCTAAAAAAACTATTCAACTAAACATTAACCAAGTTTAAAGAAAATCGGTTGAAAAACGGCGCCCGAAACAGGGGAATCAAATACCATGTTTTGCATTAAAAGCCGTATGGTTAACATTGCCGACTGCGCAACAATGGGCTACTGGCACAGGGGTGAAGATGACTCTTAACCCAAATGTACATATTTGGGGAGCTCTTTCAATCCCTACATTCTTTTTTAGTTCTAATATTATACCAGATAAACATATGATTTGTAGTACATAGACAATTTTTGGCATGCTGCGGTAAAGAATAACCAGTGATTTAAAAAAAATGTAATAATGAATACACTAAAGCGGATAAAGAGGATATTTGGGACTTGCAATTCACCTTAGCTGTTAGATAAGAATAGGCCCAAACCAAGAGATTCGTGGGACGTCTTAAACAATGAAACAATTTCTTTTGTGGATTATCATATTTTATGTGACAAGAGCAATAACGTAGTTAGTGAAGGAAAAATCGCTTCACCCACAAAAAAGCCACAACTTAATATATAAAATTATGTAATCGCAGAGGTGTCCCTACAACGATATAAACGGCAGCTCCCATGAAAACGACGGTAATAGCTTATTTCCAAAGGAAATTCGCTAAAAATAAAAAATTGAAAGTGCTATTTTAAAACTTGTGAAATGGCCATGAAAATAAAAAATTGAATACATTATGCAGCGGAAAATATAAAAAAATTATTTACATTGCGTAGACCAAGTTCCTTAGGCTTAAGAAGGCGTTGGAGTTCCGCCATGTTGGATTTATTTCCCATAAGAGCAGTGCTAAACTTGTCCCCGGCATTTGTCATATAATTTCCTTATTTTTTGTCCGATTGGTTCAGAATAAATAGCGTTTGAATCACAATTAAATTCCCCGTTCCTTTTGCAAGATCGATTCTTTGTAAATAATTTTTAAAATTCTGTAGAATTTTTTTTAAAGTAGTAAAAAACATGCTTTGATATTTTAAGTTAGTAACAAACACTAATTTTTATAAAAAAAATTCCTCTCGCAAAACAAATCCGCCTTGATGAACCCTTTATTTAGAGCTATAAACCATTATTTTCTGATTATAAATAAAAGAGTTATTTGACATCCCGTTTAACATTGCTCTTATGGGGGAAAGGCGGAATTTAGATTGACTCCAACGCCTTCTTAATGGTTCGCAGGAGAGAAGGACAAACTACGATTTGTACACTATTATAAAGGCAACTAATAGCATGTCATAACAGAGCAGGATACATTTTCATGTGGTAACAACACAAAGAGGTTATTTGGGTTAATATTGATGTACTTGCAATTAACCTTAACTAATTCACCTTAGCTAATTCACCTTAGCAAAATTAAACTAGGCCTACTGTAAGTTCTCAAACAAAATATGGTTGAATTAGTCAGAGCCTTTAGTCTTAGTGAGAGTATTAGTCCTTACTACATTATTACGTAACGTCGATAAAGGGTCCAAATATGGCAGACGGCCACGAACAAATATCTTCCTAATTAATTATTCCCGTAAACTCCGATAATTGAGCGCGAATTTGTAAAGTGACAATTTGGGACGATATACCATATATTTAGTAACGTTTTTATCTGTGAAGTGACCAGCACAAACCGGTGGAGCTCATACCAGCGACAGCCGGCTGCGGACACATTAACATAACGACTTGGTCAGGATCATTAGTCCAAGTTGACATCACTTCTAGCTGTGATGAACTACAATCTAGACAACAAGACACGTTCACAGTCAAGATACGGAGAGAAGGATAAATTCTCCAAATGATAATCAAATCGGAAACTTCAATAGCACGCAGTGTACAACCCCGCATTGTAAATGTTACAGTGGTTGGTTGAAGATTAGTGTATGAGTCCGGGGTCATTTACAAGTCACTTACCACCTATCAGCGGTGCTGGGTGCTAACTCGCCATGACTAATGCAGTGAGGAAGAATGGCGAAAGGTCGAAAGTTGACAGGTGTTGGGTTTGCTACCGGGGAAATGCCTACAGTGATATACGATTACCAACCGAAGTGCCGCTATGCTAGGTTATAACCTAGTACAGCCTATAGGTTGTACTAGCCTCCAGCTCAATGGGGGCTCCACCCCCTTTATGGTATCCCCAAATTTCGTATGGTCCTATTTTAGGAATCGTTGATATGTTATTGAAAGATCTTCAAAGGAACTACAATTTCGATTTTCTTACTTTTTGCTCTTTTTGCTTTTTCCAACCACCTTCAAAATAACTTTTTGTTTTAATTTAATTATAAATTTTTTATAATAGTTTAATCGTTATTATTTATTTGATTCATTTCGGTGGCTGTGTATTTACATTCTTATTAAGCTACGATTACTGATCTTCCTTCTTAATTAAATTTATTTCATCAATAGTTATTATTTTTGGGGGGGGTATAGAATTTTTATGCTTATGCGATTTTTTTCTAATGGCTCGTGTGATTGTACATTAATTTGATGGAGCATAAAAAATGGAGAAACATGTTATGAGACCCTTCAACAGAAGAAAGTTATACAGCACAATCGTTGCGTCGTAAGAATTGCAGGCTATTTGGAAATAATCTTTTAAACACATGATGGTGAACCCTGCAAAATAGTTATTGCGCCAACGTGTTTAGTCTCAAATGTTTGATTAGGATAGAAAACAAATTTACGATGCAGTTACATTGGTGTTCCGCAACGCGAAGAATCATGTGTTGACTTATGTAACACAAGAGCATCGCGGATTTCAGAATTTCTATGCCTTCTAAAATAATCCTCCATGAGGGTTTCTAACTCAGAACACGATTCTAACGTCGAAGGTAAGTGTTTCTATAAATAGAAGATTCAAATTTTGCGAATCACGGTATAAAGAAAAGAATTCAAAAGTAGCTCTTGGTGTTTGGTATTCGAAGGAAATTGTCTGTAACAGAGGAAGCTTCCTTGACAAGTGCTATTTAAGATTTTAATATACATAATTCATACACCATTCCAGCTCAAGAAAATTGTTCAACCAGAACAAGTGTTTTCTTTCATATTTTCCCCCTCCAGAATCGAGAGTTACAATAAAAAGTGTGCAAACAACACATAGTAAAAGAATATATATTATACCCACCTTTTCTGTATTCCCACATTCCCTTCCCCTATATGAAATCTACCGAACAGCTTACATGTAAGCCATCACAAAACTGAAATTTGGGATCAGCATTTTTTTTTTCTTTGAAAGATTAAAATTTCATCTTAACAGTCCCAAACTGAAGCTACATAGTTAAAATACAGGAATTACATTTTTACGACGGTAAAATTTCAAACTTGTCACATTGCGTGGATAAAAAAGATAAGGGGATGGGAAGGTTGAAACACAAACAATTTGCAAACGATCGAGAAACAAGAGAGGTTCTCACCAGAGTTCTCGGTAAAAATGTTGACGTAGGGCGGATTGTAGTTGTAAATCGATAGATCACTGCTACGTCAAATCTTTCAAAACGTCGACGCAAGTTGTTGTTTTCCTTAGATTTTTCAGTTTTCTCCTTTATTGCCAACGAAATACTACAGAAAAAACTCTATATTCAAAGAACAGCGCAAGTTTCCTTGGCTAGATGTAGCAAAGGCAATAAACCAACGCAATCAGTCTTACCTTAAATTTCCTTTTCGAATAAAATATATGATAAATAACAATGGGGAGCTTGTGATCTTAATGGGGTTATGTGATCTTAATGTTTAATAATGCACAATACATAAGAACGTTTGGTTTTAGAATTACTAATGTTTGTTGCTCGAAATCAAGCAATTATATTTGGACTACGCCACATGCCATTGCTTGGATTGTTATTAGTTCTAAATCAATTACATCCAAACAATCCAATATATTCATATTCTTTATTCATAAATTTTACATTACAAGAATAGTGTCGAGTGCTAAACAAAAATTAAAACAAAAATAAGAAATTATAAAAAACATTCCCTAAGCAATAACTCTAATAAAAAATAAATTATTTTTATTTCTTATTATAATATTTCCTCATAGAGCTGGTAGATTAGTTGAGCCTCATATATAAAAAAAAAAAAAACTCTTAAAAAGAGTAAAAAGGAATTTTCAACAAGTAATCCGTTAGCTTTTTTACTTTCTCCCTCTATACCATGGTATATGGAGAAAGTATTGTTTTCGTCAAAATTTTCGAATTTGAGTTGTTGGTGGATTTATCCATTTTGGTGCCCCCTGAGTCCAAAAAAGTGGTTTTCGGAGTGATGTCTGTCTGTGTGTGTGTGTGTGTGTGTCAGGATGTAAACAGAGCTAGAGAATGCCCTAATGGTCCGATTTTGATGAAATTTGGTACATAGGTCCAAATCCACGATAATTCCAGGCGTTTTTTTCATTTTTTTGAATTTTTGATTTTTAAGGGCATTTTACCCCCCAAAACCCTCAAAAATCGTCAAAAATCAAAATTTCTCAAAAACGGCTCTAACGATTTTGATTAAAATTTTGTGGTTTATTAAGCTTAAAATGGCGAATAAAATGACACCACCCGCATCTCCGAGAAAATTCGCGTTCAAAAGTTATAGAGTAAAAAGTGTTTCAAAAATTTATTTTTTGGATTTTCAAAATAGCTGTTGTCTTGAAATAAATTTTACTTATCAGCATTAAATCAAGCTCAAAAAACTAAATAATCCAGTATTTTAAATTATTGCTCTACATCAAGTGGTTGCGGAGAAAATTCAATTTTTCGTTTAGTGGTAAACGTAGTACGTTGTTAAAAGTCACAGACGCGCGCAGGGTGAAACGAGCGCTGCTCAGCCGGTAGCTATCCGACTGAGTCATCAAGACATTAATGTTTGAAGCTTTTAACACCTTTTTTATATTGTTGGGAGAAAGTATGTGTCAGTTAACTGATACCGTTTATTTTAAATTGTATTCATCAACCTTCACAATGAATTTTTTGTGGGAGGTGACAACAAAAATTAGTTCCTAAAAAAACATTCTTCTTTTTTAAAAATTCTAAATTATGTTTTTCAACCTTAGCCTACGATTGAAGCGGCGGGTGTTATACGAATGACTTTAATTTTGTAACAGAGGGTTAGCAATTTTTTGACAAAGTTTACGTTTTGGAGGATAATCAACCCATAACAGTAAAAATACCCAGATTTGCAAGTTCTTCCTTTGCAGAAACTGTAGTTTTTACTTTAAGCATAATTATAGTAGCTCTTTTTTTTTGAAGAAGTAATTTGTCCAAATTATATTTTGATGTTGCACCATGCCAATTCCGTAAGACAAATAAGAATGAATCATTGAGAAATATATTATTTTTTTAGTTTCCAACCTACAAAATTTTACCATTTGCTTTTAGATTTTTCTCATGGAGGTCAAACTCCGTTGTCAACTACAATGCGGAATGCGACACTGGCTGCAATATAGACGGATAAGCCTACCGGAGTTGCTAGCATCATCCTGACATGACATGAGAGAACGTTGGTGCCAGCTGGCGAGACGTTGAGCGAAGGTTCCAGACGCACTCTCATTACCCGTCAGTCACTTGCGCTCGCTGTTTGCGGCTATTTTGGGCCGGCGGTGCACGCTGGCTTCAAACAGACGCAAGTCGCTCTGTTAATAAACTAAATTAGCGAACGGCGCAATGACGAACCGTGACTCATCATTAGTATCGCTGGGCGTACAATGAACGCTCAAAAATCGCCCACAGAAAATGTTTTGAAAAATTATAAATGTTATTAAAATTTAATCTGTCAATAATGCGTGACAATTATTAAGTCGTAATTAAACGTATTGGGAACACAAAATAAAACTAAACTGACAAACATATTGGTTGGTAAAAAGCGGGCTTTAACCCTTGTTATATTAACTGATATATTAAAATGAATCAAGGAGGTAAAACCTAATTGAAAAAGTTTACATACATTTGTTACAATTATAAAGGAATCATTCAAATTTTAAAATCTACAAACGTCGTCTTGTTTTACAGTATGAAATAACTAAATCAATGATTAGGCTATAGGCCCTATGCTTTGCTCAGACCGCGACAAACCTTTGGTTGCTTTATTAAGCTGAACATTCTCCACATTAAGGCCTACTCACATTCTATATTAGTTAGCCTATTACTTTATTAAAATCTCTATATTTAAAATGGTAAGGAGAAAAACACCTTTGGACAGTTTGTCTGAGGCTTCTAAGGGGCCGATTTACACGAGGGTTGTACCAAAACAAACCTTTTCAGTCCTATATTAGCAGGTTTTATTTATATTTAAAAACTATTTGCGTTCAATTGGTCGAAAATGAAAAATAAACTTTTCTTATCGATATTTAACATGGGGACAGTCAACTATTTGAATCCTTTGGACATTTAATCTGAGACTTCCACTGGACCGATTTACATGCAGTTTGTACCAGATAAAAGCTAATCTCTTCTATATTGTCAGGTTTTATATACTTTGACGTTATCTTAATTTCCTAAAAAAATTCGAAATTTTGAAACCTTTGCAATTAATTAATTTACATGCTTACAATCAGCTGATTGTATTACACTGTATCTAAAAACAGCACATATCATCATGGCGGCAAGCACCTAAAAACGTATATAATTGAATGGATTATTCTTTAAGGCTACGGCCACACATGGCGACTTAGTCGCCGCGACACAAACGCCGCGACAAAGAAAAAAAGTGTGATACATTGAATCAAGTGAAGGCGGCCACACTAGGCGACTCGCGACTAGCGACAGCAAATCGAACGCGTTTGGTAGCGTTTTCTGGTCGCGACGACAGGAGACGACAAATACGCTCCCCATGTTATGTTACGGAGCTGGCCACACTTGGCGACATGTCGCTACAGTGTCTATCACATATTCTATTGATTTGTAACCAATCATACAAATACTGCAGGCCTATCAAACTTGTTTGTTTTTTTAAACTAGTTTCCTCCTAAAAGTTTTCAGGAATTTACTACCGAGTTCGGCATATACTA